>CM062815.1:168315613-168650953 GCA_031772625.1 Pinus tabuliformis | reverse complement strand
AGTTTTTTCATCTGCCAGTGAAACAGGCGAAAACCTGAAATTTTCAGAACCTGTTACTTCCAACTCCTAGTGTTCCTGATTCACCAAGAATAGAAAGAATTATCACCGAAAATCTTCCTGTTGGATTAATTGCTATAGAAGAACTTGTTCCAGGAAGAAATAGGCGTTTCTAATTCTGAAGATCTAATTACCCTTGATCTAAGGGAGCGTGAATCCATCTTTTACAGTCCTCCTAGAAGTGAATCTTGGTACCTTGCATTAACCAATTTTTTAGACAACTCAGTAGGTTTTTCTACACCTCGTACTCCGTTTCCACCTAGAGGAATTCATTCTCCTGTAAATATGTCTGGTCAGTCATCTGTGTTTTCACAAAGTCCTGAATCATTTTTACATGGCGGTCCTTCTGTTCCTACTGGGTATCAATCACTTTCTGGTACCTTTGCGGGAGCATCTCCTCAACCCATTGATCATGGGTTATTAGTTGGAAACAGTGGTAATGTACCATTGAGTATAGGTGAAGTTTATATGATGTCAGGTTCAACTCCCATTAACCAACCTCAAGGTGGCCAATTACCGCCTGGGGGGCAACCTTCGTTAATGCCTGGGGGGCAACCTCAAGGTACTTCATTCGTGACTGGGGGGCAACCTCAAGGGTATCAACCCCAAGGGTATCAACCCCAGCCTCAATATGTACCCCAAAGTCAACCTCAGTATCAGTATCAACCTCAAGGATGGCAACCTCAAGGATGGCAACCCCAAGGGTATCAACCCCAAGGGTATCAACCTCAAGGATACCAACCTCAAGGTCAAGGTCAACCCCAGTATTCGTATTTACCTCAAGGTTATCAACCTACGGGTCAATACCCTGGTCAAGGTTATCAACCACCTCAAGGGCAATCATATGGGACTACACCTTACAGTTATCAACCCTATCCTCAATACGGCTATGGATCTCAGTATCCTCAACCTGTTACGAGTCAATACCCTGGAATGTTAACATGGGATCCGTCACAGGGTCAACAGATGTCGCAACCAAGTATACAGTCGGTACCTCAAGCAGGACAACCTGCAGTTCCTGGTCCACCCCAGCAACCGCAACCTGTCCAGTCAAGTGTTCAGACCCCTGTAACTTCTGTAGTTACTCAGCCGCCAATTGCACCTAGTACTCCACCTCACACGGCTGCAGCAACTACCGCTTCATCTACCATGCTTACTTCTGGAGTATCGGCAGCTCCGGTTTCTACTGTCCCTGTAACCGCTCCTCAGACATCTGTACCGTTGTCTGGACCCACGGTTCAAACCACAGTCCAGATGCCTGCAGGCCAACCTGGTACAAGTACGGTTGTTACTACTCAACCTCAATTTGTTCAACCTCCGTACCAGGGACAGTATCAACCTGGGCAAGCTGCCCAACAACCGGTTTACCAGTATCAACCGTATCCTGGGTACACTTATCAACCACCTCAGCAACCCCAGTACGGTCCGGTTAATCCTGGTTTTCCAGGAGGATATAATATCCCAAATGCGACTCCTGTTCCTAGTTATCCTGGATATCCTCCTCCTGGGGCTGGTATTGTGACTCAGAGTTTTAGAGATCCTAACCGGCAGTTACCGTTTATTGCGACTTTAGATTTACCCGACTTGACGCGCCTAACGAACGATCCAATTCAATATCTTCCGTTCTGGCCGCCAATGCCAAATAAGTTGCCCAGCGATATACCCAAGTTCGAAGGTAAGTCTGGAGAGGATCCGTCTAATCACGTGATGACTTACCACCTCTGGTGTGCATCAAATTCCATCTCAGATGATTCTATCCGCTTACGTCTTTTCCAGCGTACACTCATTGGTCTCGCAGCCAAGTGGTACATTGAGTTACCACGGGCTTCTTTTTACAACTTTAGCCAGTTAGCTACTTCATTCTTAACTCATTTTCAGTTACCAGTCAGATACGATAATGGTACAGAATTATTAACTTCGCTAAAACAATCGACATCCACGTACATTTCTGATCACATCCATGAGTGGAGACGTCGAAGAAGATTAGTGAAAGTTTTTATCCCGGACCAAATTTTAGCTGAATGGTTTGTAAAATCATTATTACCAAGAATTACTGAAGATGTAGCTAAGGCCGGAGTAGTTACTGAGGAGCAAGTCATTGCTCAGGCACAATACCTTGACTTAGTTTACCTTGACTCGCTGATGGTATGATCGGTATCGTGACTACGAAGAGTAAGAAGAAGTCTTCCAAGACCTCCAATACTCCAATTATCACTTTGCCTGATTCTCCGACAGGAGAGTCTTCTCCTCCTGAACTTACCGCCGACATTCACGCTGTAGAGTCATCTACGGCCAAATCCAAAAACGGTGGAAAGAAGAAAGGAAAGAAGAAGGCTAAAGCAGACAAGGCTCCAAAGGAGAAAACGGAAAAGTCGGAAACCAATGACGAAAAGCGCAAACCTCGTTATCCTTGTCTCATTTGTGAAGAAGATCATTTTACGAGAGACTGCCCTCATCGGGCCGAGGTAGTGAAAATAGTTAAAGGTTCTCCCACTCCTGCTGTGTTAAAGAATCCATTTCCCGAGCAGGAAAATAAGATGATAGGTTCTTCTTCGAATGCCAGTGAAGAACCCATTTTGATGATGTCTCATGTCAGGATTGCGACTCGATCGCAAGATTATGGTAGTAAGGCTCCTGTTGATGGTAAAGAAGCAGAATCTTCTCACTCTAACCCATCAACCTCAGCTCCTGGTTCCGATCCACTACAGATCGAAAAACCTAACCCAGACTTAGTGATTAAGCCGCCCGCCAAGGGTGTACTTCGAAGGTCTGCTTTCAATCCACATGCGAGAGCAGCCCAGAATTACAACATTGTTGAAGACTTAGCTGTTTCACCTTCAGCAATGTCGGCACTCGAAGTGCTGCAATCATGTCCAGCGCAACGAAAATTGCTTTTGTCGGCTATTGGAGCTGTCGATGTTCAGGACCCGAACCTAATGATCTTTGATCTAGAAAGTAGTACACCGCGTCTCCCCCATCAAATGGCTTTCCAAATTCCAGTGATAGTCAAAAACAGGCCTATTCATCGGACTGTGATTGATGAGGGAGCTTCTACGTGTATTATGTCGATTCAATGTTGGAGATCGCTTGGTTCTCCTTCGTTGAACCAATCCCCCACCATCCTTAAGGCCTTTGATGGCCGTGGGTTCCGTCCGTTTGGTATTCTACAAGAATTGCCTATAGGGGTCGAAGGTAAAACCGTTAGTCTGGATGTGGAAGTGGTTGATGCCCCTCTAGACTACAACCTTCTTTTGGGTCGAAGTTGGTCATATGCTATGACAGCGGTCGTTTCATCGGTCTTCAGAGTCATTAAGTTTCCACATAACGGTAAGATCGTGACTATTGATCAGCTGACATACTTTTCATCCGACCCAACCTCTTTAGAAACTATCCAGCATGTTGGTAAAACGACAATCCCTTATAGGGACATTGGTGTAGGTTTAGTTAAGGATTCCGGTTTACTGGGAACTTTTCCTCTCCCTCCACTCAATGCAGACCCTTCGTTCGCAACAATTCATATGATCACGTCAGAAAACATTATTTATGATGATCCTTGGTATGTTCCCTCTGACTCTGAGCTAGACTCACTCGGTGATGTTATGCCGTTGAGTCCGTATGAGATTGCTTATGAAGCTCTTATGTCTTTTACCGACTTTCATTCAACCGACCAAATGAATGTGGTCAGTGAAGAGTCACTTTTCACCTCACCCTTAGAACGGATAACGTTTCCCGAAGAAGTGTCATCTGACGAACAACTTCGCGAAATCCTAAGTGTAGATGATCTACCATGGGAAGATCTCCATCACAGATCTTCGTTTTTACCTAAG
Organism: Pinus tabuliformis; assembly: GCA_031772625.1. Lineage (NCBI taxonomy): Eukaryota > Viridiplantae > Streptophyta > Pinopsida > Pinales > Pinaceae > Pinus > Pinus tabuliformis. The sequence goes on along the minus strand of CM062815.1, from coordinate 168,647,069 downwards.
GATGATGCATTTGAAAATGATTTTTCATCTATCTTTACCGCTGAATATGTCAAAGACGCTCAGGATCCAACGAAACATTCTGATTCAGAGCTGAATTTAGGGAATATTTCTCGTACTATTCCCATTGATATTTCAGTGAAGCCCGGAATCGAGGAGAACATTCATATAGGTGCCGCATGTACTGAAGAAGAAATCCAAACTTACAAGGCCCTATTCCAAGAATTCCGCGACGTGTTTGCCTGGTCCTACGAAGAAATGCCAGGAATCGATCCTGCCATTGTTGTTCATGAAATCAAAACCTACCCGGATGCTAAACCCATTCGGCAACGGTTGCGTCAGATTCACCCTCGAAAAGCAGCTGCAATCAAAGCCGAAGTCGAAAAGCTGTTGAAAGCAGGTTTCATTTATCCGATCCCGTTAACGGATTGGGTATCGAATATTGTTCCCGTCAATAAAAAACAAGGAACAATAAGAATCTGTATCGATTATAGGGATATCAATCGAGCTTGTCCAAAAGACAACTATCCTACGCCTTATATCGATCAAATTATTGATGATTGTGCCGGAAGTGAGATGTTTTCCTTCATGGATGGTTTCTCAGGCTATAATCAAATCAATATTCTACCTGCCGATCAACCAAAAACGGCATTCATTTGTCCATGGGGGACATTTGCTTATTGCAAATTACCTTTTGGACTTAAGAATGCCGGCCACTTTTCAACGGGCGATGTCTTATGCATTTCATGACATCAAGCACATTGTGCAACCCTATCTCGATGATTTGCCTGCTCATTCTTTACAACGAGCTGATCACCTTGTCCACCTACGAGCAATCTTTATGAGGTGTAGGCATTATCGAATTCGGTTGAATCCCCACAAGTGTGTTTTCTGTATAGAAACAGGTCGATTGCTGGGATTTGTTGTTTCCAAAACCGGCATTCGCGTCGATCCCTCGAAAGTCGAGGCTATCATCCAATTGCCTCCTCCTTCGAGTTTGCGCCAACTCCAAAGTTTGCAAGGGAAAGCAAACTTTTTACGCCGATTCATCCCTAACTACGCCGAGGTCACTAAAGGTTTTACACGGTTGTTGAAACAGAACGTACAATTCTTTTGGGACGAGATTGCTCAACAATCTTTTGATGCATTAAAACACGCGTTGACCCATGCACCGTTATTGCATCCTCCCAACTACAACCAGGACTACTTCTTATACCTCGCAGCTTCGCATTCCACCATTGGAATGGTGTTAGTTCAAGAAGATGAATTCAAGGCAGAGCATGTGATATATTACCTTAGCAGAACCTTAAATCCAACTGAGTTAAAATATTCACATGTGGAGAAATTGGCCCTGGCAGCCGTTCAAGCTGTCCAGCGTTTTCGTCACTACATTCTTCTCCGCAAAACTACTGTTATTTCGGATTGCAACCCTATGATTTATATCTTGACAAAACAACTGCTAGGGGGCAAGTACTCTAAATGGATCGTCATCCTGCAAGAGTTCGACTTGGAGTTTGAGAAGTCCAAGTCTAAGAAATCTTTAGTCTTCGCGGAATTGATGTGTGATTTCCCGAGTGCTGACACAGAGACTGTGGCAGAGGAGTCCATTGCGGACGAATCTTTGTTTCTTATTAGCACTGTAGATCCGTGGTATGGGGATATAATCATCTATCTCCAAACCCAAACCTTTCGGCCTGAAGCTTCCAAGGAAAACCGTCGAAAAATTCGGTTTCAATCCCAGCAATACAGAATTATTGGAGATACACTTTATCGCCTGGGGGCAGACTTAGTTTTTCGACGTTGTTTAACTCACGATGAGGCTGAGAGAGTTTTGAATGATTGTCACTCTGGAGCATGTGGCGGTCATATGTCTGGGTATGCCACAGCTCAGAAGGTGTTGCGCGCTGGCTATTTCTGGCCGTCTATGTTTAAAGATTGTATCCTTGCCGTCAGAAAATGCCACAACTGTCAAGTGTTTGATCGCAAGATGCGCGCTCCACCTGCTCCTCTCCACCCTATAATTGCCGCTGGTCCATTCGCCAAATGGGGCATTGACTTTATTACTTGTAACCCTCACTCGGCCGGGGGGCATGCGTATATCATCCTTGCGGTTGATTATTTTACTAAGTGGGCCGAGGCGATGCCTACATTCGACGCAAGCGGCAAGACAGCTGCACTTTTCGTATTCAATCATATCATAACTAGGTTTGGTGTCCCACAAGCAATCATTACGGACCATGGAAGCCATTTTCGAAATGTCATGATGACTGAGCTTACAAGCCAGCTTGGTTTGCGCCACGATAGCTCTACACCTTATTATCCGCAAGCCAACGGTTTGGTTGAGTCAATCAACAAAGTTCTAGTCGTCATGATTCGACGGATCATTGGTATCCATCGAACGAATTGGCATAACATGTTATTTTCGGCGCTATGGGCATATCGAACTTCAGTGAAAAATTCAACAGGTTTCACCCCTTTTCAGCTAGTTTATGGCTTAGAAGCTGTGTTACCTATTGAGTGCGAAATCCCATCACTTCAAATGGCTGTCGAATTACTTCCAGCTACTTCCGAAGAGGAGAAACGGTTGTTATACTTGGCTAAATTAGATGAGACTCGACGTGACGCTACTTTAGCCATCGAGACTCACGCGAAACGAATGAAAGCTCAGTACGATAAAAATGTAACTCCTCGAAGTTTTTCAGAAGGAGACCTAGTACTATTATATGATCAAGCGAACGATAAGCTAGGTGCTGGAAAATTCGTTCCCATGTGGCATGGGCCCTACATTGTAAAGCGAAAGCTAGCAAAAGGGGCTTATGAGTTAGTTGATTTTGATGGGGACTCTTTGGGCAAACCCAGAAATGGACTTTACCTAAAGAGGTATTATGCTTAAAATGATGGATGGAGAAATTTTTAGATAGGTTAGATTTCCTTTCTAGCTAGCAAGTGTGTTAGTTTAGTCAGTGTGCTTAGCTTAGCGAGTGTGGTTTTCGTCATTATCCTGGCTTATCTTGGTTTTACTCTTGATATTGTAGATGTCGACGCCTCTCCAAACATACATTGGATTTGCTGATGGTGCTTGTCGTAGTACACGGAATATCTCTTCCGCAGCTTGGGTTATCTATTCACCCTCTGACGAGTTAGTTTCTATGCATGGGGTAAGCCTCGGTCAAACAACGAATAACATTGCAGAATACAGTGCAGTGGTTGAATTATTATCCGAATCTATTTCATTTGGAATTCGACGTTTGATTGTGAGGTTAGATTCTGAACTTGTTGTATTACAGCTTAATAGAGTTTATGCCATTAGAAATCCTGTGTTATTAAGGTTGTTTTTGAGAGTGCGTCTCTTGGAACGTGAATTTGATTACATTGAATATCAACATATTCCAAGGTCTTTGAATACATTAGCAGATGCAATTGCTTCTCGAATGTTGGACAGACATTTACAATAATCATGCAAGTAAATTTAAAAAACATTTCATCACATATGTTAAACAAGATAAGCCGGTAATAGTGATATATAGAGATAGAAGTGTGTCCAAAAATATATACATCGTCTTCGATCATAGGTTTAACACACCTTATGATCGGCAAAATGATAGTACAAAAAGTCAAAAATGTCACATGTGACTACAAAAGTGACTAGTCAATCACTGGTGGTGCTCTCTGTACGACACCACTGCGCGCGCTACCTTACGCAAAAATCTCCTAAACGGTCCAGGGACCGCGACTACGAAGCGCTGAAGCCTCATAGGAATATCGTCCATAGTAGTCTCAGGTATATCTGCCGTGAGACGCTCTAGATCATGCTCCAAATCAGCTAGTACTTCTGCAGCCGCGTCCTGTGGGGCCGGTGCCGGTGCAGCTGGATGTCGTCTGTCGTAAGGCCGGAGATTGGCTGGACGCTGTGGTCCAACATCTGCATTTTTAAAATTTTACTGTTACTTTGAGACGATATATATGAAAAATAAAAAAATTCATAATTAGAAAACTTGTGAAAATGAAAGTACCTCTGTCATCCCATTGTTCTCCCTGTGGAAGAACCATGTCCGGATCACCTCTGAAATCCATTCCGGCATATGGAAAGTCTTGTATCACAAAAAGCTGGCCCTCTAGCCAGTCGAAGTAACTGTCTGAGAATCGAACCACTGCAGCACCCTCGTCAGGATGCCGGGCCATCACCGCTACCCATCGAACAAGCTTTGGCTCCCGAGGACCCAAGTCATCAACAGTGAGTTGCTGAGGGATCAGCATAGGAATTCTCTCCAAGGCAAAGCTCACGACTATAGGCCCATATCCAAAAGTTTTTAGTCGTCCGTTCTTTGCCTTGGTTAGTTGGCTCTTCATATGAGCCGACACAGCTTCGCACCAGTTGAAGATGGTGCCTTGGTAACAGTCAACTGCCATCCGCATTTGGGATCCGGAGGCAATGTGCAAGGCGGCCGCGCCACAAATCCTGGTGACCGTAAATGCAATAACTCTAAGTTCCGCCAGAGCGATGTGCTTTATCTCCACACCTTTTTTATGGCGAGTCCCTGGTCTGCACCACTCCTCGCGGAGATCATCAAGGGATTGGCCACCCGGCCTGGTCCCCGCAAGGTTGAGTTGCTCACCTCTGTTTGGCAAGCCAGTGAGAAAGTATACATCCGAGGGCTCTATCTCGAGCTGGTGCCCTCCAATGTAAAAACATTGATCTTGAACGTTCCATCGCTCAACCAGCCATTCCAAAAATCTTACCTGGCCCCTCATGCCCGGTATGGTCCAATATTTGTACAATCCACATGTTCTTAAGGCATCCAGAGAGGGTTGGTGGTTAATCGCAGCTTCATCGTCCTCCACGTGCTCTCTCTCTCTCCAGTCTAACATGTTTTAGGTCCTGCACATCAAAAGAGTCAATTAGAAATTAATTTGAGCAAATTTGGTGGTTTTTTGAGAGAGTTGGGGTTTTGAAATGCGCCCTTTGCGGAAGACGCACCCCGGCTTTGTAGCACAGGGCGTCCGGACGCAGCTCGCCTGAAGGCGGACTGCGTCCCCCGACCTTTTTCCCGTGTGAAAAAAAGTCGGGGGACGCAGGTCACCCGAAGGGCACCTGCGTCCGCCGAGGGGCGCATTTTGAACCCAAAACCCCCCAAAAAATGAAACAGAGACCAAAAACAAAAAACTAAACGGATAAAAATGAAGAGTGGGATGTGTAAAATACCTCGGTGAAGCGGCGTTCGATTCCGACGGTCAGATTTTCCGCAGCAACCACGGGAAGTTTCTTGTCAAAAGCTCCTTTTTCAACCTCAACAGTGAAACGGTAAAAATGACATGGTAAAAGGTCTTTTTATAGGTTTTTTGGATGAATTAGTTCATTTTTTACCATGAAAAGATGTTTTTGAATGTATTTTTGCCTATTTTAAACGGGTATGAGTAATGTGTCGCTTTTGTGCAGGACGAAGGGATTTCGAGGGAAATTATAATTTTTCACAAACAAAATTTCAGAGTCATCTTTTAAGCCCTTTTCTGACTCCTAAAACATGAAAAGATCGCCAAGTGTTTCTTTTTCACTCGTTAAAACGGAATTAAAAGACGGTCCCCTGTTAGCTCTTTTCTGACCGCAAAATCAGGAAAAGATTGCCGGGTTTTTGTCGTTTCGAACTCGATAAGGAAATAAAATGACGTGTCCTTGATCGCTTTTTACTTTTCAGGTTAACGACACTATTATGAAAGTACTCCTTGGTCGCAAGATCAAGCGGTTCCCCCAGGTATTATTTTATGCTTTTTCGGGCTTGAGGGACACAAATATACGAAAAAGTTCAACGTGGAGTCTCCTTTAGTTTTTTCAGACTCTCTAAAAATTGAAAAACGCCGAGTTTCTCCTATACTGGGCTCGTTAAACTTTTACAGTAGAGGACCTGTTCAATTACAAACAGGAACGAACCACTCCTTCCTAGGGTTCGAATTTAAACTAGGTTGGACTCATCCGAAGGATGAGCTTATAATCAAGCATATGTTATCCTCCTCAAGCTTGTTAAAAATAAAGAGGTACTTGCCAGAAATGGTGGGGGAAAAGAGAGAAGAATGAACCTATTTGTCACCTTTTGTCTCAAACGAAACTTTATTACCACTCTTGAGCACGACACTTTTTCATTTCACCTGGGTTGGGAAATCTTTTACCTCACAGTTGACCAAATCACTTTGAAAATCTTTAACCGGGTTCAGGGATCAACTTTGAGTTATTCGTCGCCAAACCATCTGTTGTGTCGTTATGTGTTCAAGAGGTCTGCAAGCAAAACTTTCATCTGCAAAATACTTGTCATCCATTTGACCATCCCTGAGTCAGTCCTTACAGCAACATTTCTTCAACTTGAACAATGATTTCGTGTTGCGGGCTTGCCTGCAACGGGTCGCTTTCTATCGGCATCGACACATTATCTAGAAAGATGACTTAGGAATCGACAGCACCTTGAAGTCTGCATGCATCAATGGCAGGTTTCTCGCCTTTGACGTCAGTTTACATCATTGACTTTCGATCAAAGGATTCCGTGAAGTGTTCGACATCAAAACATCTATTCACATTTCACGGGTTGTGCTTGGTACTTTGAGGACCATTGACATTACTGGTGGTTTCTCTCACGCTTGTTAACAGTTTACATCATTGACTGGTAATCAAGTGGTTTCTACCATGTTCGACATCGAATCATTTAATCACATGGCTAGAATCGTACCAATTCGGGAAGTAGAAGTGAAGACCCTGGATCTAGTTTCTACCATCCAGGCTGCGAGGAGTTTTGTATTCATTGTCTATGTAGACTAATCATAAACAGATGGCTGCGTCCATACTGTGTCTACAAAAGTCTATAAAAATGATGTACTGCAAGATCATTCCTGTATCAGAATAGTTAGTCCATTAGTTAAAGTTTTGAATCTGAGTATGGGAATGCCTACCTCAGTGATGATATAATCTTATCCATGTATTTTGTGTTGAAAATTGCAGGTTCCAACCAGGCCATCCACAAGGCAATCCTTGAAATGATAAAGCGCTTCACCCTTCCTAGAATTACAAAACCCTATTCTATTCCAGGCTTCGCACTTTAGGGGGCAATCTGTTACACTAAAAAATGTCACCTTGACTACTTACAGTTAGTATGGCTCAAATCAACAGTCATGCTACCCTCTTAGGCAAGTCTCATGCCTCTGTTATCCATCTCAAACTCAAAGAAGAGAGAAAGTCTTGTAAAAACTATGTTTATCTCTGGGGTCGCAGGTTCTCTCTAGCCTTACCTGCGGGGACGCTGACCATGTTCACAAAATCTGCGTCCATGGACGCTCTGTATGTTAAGGGACAGGTGCGTCCCTCTGTAAAAGGCAAAATGCGCGAGTTTTATCTTGAAAAAGTTACTTGTGGTTACTTCTAGAACATTCTAGAGGTCGGTTTGATGAAATGGATGCGCCTCCAGTTGGTTCATGTATCTCTATTAAGGGGAACTTATCCCATCAATAAGGGAGCTATCCCACCCATAGAGGGGGATGATCCCATTGATAGTGGACCTGAATAACCTCTTTACAGCACTATAAATAAAGGCATTGAGCCACAATGAGAAGAGGTTGGAGCTATACATTTTCTTTGGGTAAATGCTGCAGGATTTAGGTCTTCCATTAGAGCCTTTGTGAGGAGAGATTGTCTTCACTTGATTCTACTTGGGAGAGGGTGAGCTTTGTCAAAGTAGAGGAAAACCCTTGATGGACCCTGGGAGGAACTTGCACAACACCAAGGCCAGGTTGTAAGAGTTTCTTTGTTTCGTTATTAATACAAACTGGTTTATTTTTCTCAATAGCTTGTGTTAATGAGTTATTTCATGTGTTCCTTGGTCTGCATGTTGAATATATGTTTTATTATATGAAATGCAAGTGCTTGGTAATTGTTTGATTGTTTGTGGTTGCAGGAATTGACTTGAAGGAGGAGCTCATCCGGATCGTCAAGAACGGACTTCAACAATAGCGTTTTGGAATAAGGTAAGCCTAAACACTTGTAGTTTTCATGTTGTAAAATGTGTATTTAGAGAAAGATCACTCCATTTTGTCTTGTTTGTCATTAGAATGTCTTAGACTTCTAGAAAGGTCAGTCGTGTCCGCACCCTTGACAGATTCCGTGTGACACAGATCCACAATCCCAATTTCCGTGGTCAACAGCAGCCACAATTCAGAATTAAGCAGCGTGAACAAAGAACACAAGAGCCGGTAGTTCAACAGCAGGTAAAGACTCCTCTTCAGCAAAATTTTGTTAGTCAAGAATCTGATGATGATGGTGATACTGTAGGGGAGGAAAACCATTTCTTTACTCCTGATGATCTACCTATCTACATCACGGAAGAGGAAGAATATGTTGAAACCTCCGCCACACACAAAGATGAGGATTTTATTCTATCAAACGATGCGGCACTTGAAGAAGAATCGGAGGAGTACCAAAGAGGATACATGAATGCTTTTTCCGCCCAACAGAAGCAATACACATTAAGAAATCGAGATGTGCCCATAAACCCCATTCAGAAGAAGGAGATTTCAGCAAAAGATGATTCACCTGTACCACAGAAGAAAGGAAAAAAAATAATTGATCCCGCAGCTAGTAAATCATCATCAGCAGACAAGGTAAACCAGCCACCAAACACAATGAGGGATAAAGCTGAAAAAAGAGAAATTCCGGTCAAAGAGGTTGAAAGAGTTTCGACATTTAGTTTGGAAAATGAAATTTCAAAATTGAAAGTATCTATTCCTTTGACTGAAATCATGAAAAACAGCAGCTATCGAGGTCAAGTCTCCAAAATTCTGAATTTTGATCCAATGTTTGACACGGTAAATGTTGAAGATGATCAGCCAGAATTGATTTTTGGGCCTGCTTTAGATGGTGAGTCTCCTGACAGTGATGTTCCTCCCTTTTATATCAGTTTGAGGTTGCATGAATATGTATTACACAATGCTATGTTTGACTCGGGTGCTTTACACAATTTGATGCCAAAAGCAATCATGGAAAAGTTGGGATTAGATATTACAAGAAAATACCATTATTTTTATTCATTTGATTCCAACCGTGTAAAGTGTATCGGACTGATCAAGGATTTGGTGGTAAGCTTAGATCAAATTCCAGCTAAGAATGTCTTGATGGATGTGGTTGTGGCGGACATTCCTCCGTGTTTTGGTATGCTGCTTTCAAGATCTTGGGGGGCTAAGTTGAAAGGTACACTACAGTTAGATTTTTCTTATGCTACAATTCCAGTCTTCGGTCAAATGAGAAAGCTATATCGAGAGCAGAAGATGAAATACATGATAACAAGCAAAGAGAAACCAATCAATCATCCTGTAAACTATGTACATACAGCCTTGGAGTCGTTTGTTTTGTTTGCTAATAATTTTAATGATATAGATAGTCAACTAGTTCAGGTAGAAGATATACCAGAAATCACTGAGAATTTTAGAGAAGTTCTGCAGAAAGAAAGAATTGAAAAGCAAGCTACTATGGACCAATCAGCTGAAAATAATGGGCAGCAAACAGGAAAAACAAAGCTGACACAATTTCAGCACTTGGAGGAGGATGAAGATGGTCTTTGGACCATGGATTTTGATGGCGCAGTAGGTAGTGACGGTGCTGGAATTGGTGTGTGGATTCGAAGTCCATTTTTTGCTTTAAATAAGGTTCCAAGCAAGGTGAGAATATGTTCCTACAAACTAGCATTTGACTGTTCTAATAACGAAGCGGAATATGAGGCTCTCATTGCTGGCCTTAAGATTCTTAGAAAGCTGAAAGCAAAAAGAATTGCAGTATATGGTGATTCAGAGTTGGTGATAAAGCAGGTGAAAGGTGAATTTCAAGCCAAGCATCCTCACATGAGGGCATATCGAAATGCAGTTTTAGATATTTTGAAACTCTTTTCTGATCATACTTTGACTTGTGTGCCTCGCTTACGAAATGGTGTTGCTGATGGACTGGCTAAGGCAGCAAGCAATTTAAAAATTCCAATGAATTCCAGCAACAAATTCGAGATTCATGTGAAACACCGCCCCACCGTTCCAGATAATCAGTGATGTTGGCAAGTCTTTCAGGATGATGAAGAGATTAATGATTTTCTGCAGAATAAGGGTAAGTTTAAAGACACCTCCATAGATACAGAACATGATGATGGTAATGTTGATATACAAGTAAATCAAATGGAAGTGCTGCAACTTAAAGATAACATTATTCCTAAGGGATTGATTCCTTTGGAGGAGCTGTTTGACCAAGACGATGTAGCCCGCAAACCGACATTGAGACCGACTGAAAAAGGTGTTGAGGAGGTAAACATTGGGACAGCTGAGAATCCCAAGATGGTAAAGCTATCAAAGTCATTATCACCAAAGGTAAAGGAAGAGTATGTCAGATTGTTGTCTTCATTTTCTAATGCTTTTGCTTGGGATTACTCAGATCTGAAAACATATGACACTAATATCATTCAGCATACTATCCCTATAAAACCAAATCAGAAGCCTTTCCGTCAAAAGTTGAGGAGAATCAATCCTAAGCTACTGCCATCGATAGAAAAAGAGGTGAACAGGTTGTATAAGTCAGGAATCATTGTGCCTATCAGATTTTCCGATTGGATATCAAATTTGGTACCCATCAGAAAGAAAACCAGTGAGATCCGTTTATGTATCGACTTCAGAAATTTGAATAAGGTGTCCTTAAAAGAAAATTATCCGCTGCCCAAAATGGACCATATATTGCAGCGAGTAGTTGGAGCATCAAGGATGTCACTACTCGACGGCTATTCAGGATACAATCAAATTTTAGTGCATGAAGATGATCGTGACAAGACTGCGTTCACCACTCCATGGGGAACGTTTCATTATGCAAAGATGCCGTTTGGATTGAAGAATGCAGGTGCCACTTTTCAACATGCGATGGATATGGATTTTGCCAACGAGAAAGATGTATTTTTGGTTGTTTACCTTGATGACTTAACCGTGTTTTCAAATTCTGATGAGGAGCATTTATATCATTTGAAAATTGTTTTCCAAAAGTGCAGCAAATATGGCATTTCACTGAATCCAAAAAAGAGCCTTTTCACCATGGATGAAGGCAAGCTCCTTGGCCACATCATATCAAAAGATGGCATTCGTATGGACCCTGCACGTGTTGAGGCCATCCAGTAGATTGAACAACCCCGGAACAAGAAAGAAATACAATCATTTAATGGCAAACTGAATTTTCTGTGTCGTTTCATTCCAAATCTTGTCGAGCATCTTAGAGAAATCACGAACATGCTGAAAAAGGACAGTCATTTAAAGTGGACAGAAGAGGCGGTCAAATCATTCAATTTGGTAAAGTTAGCTCTTTCTTCAACCCCTACTTTAATTAGCCTAGACTACACACAGGACTTCATTTTGTTTTCATTTGCTTCTGAGCACACTTTGGCAGCTGTACTAATGCAAAAAAGGGATGGAGTTGAGAAGCCCATTGCCTTTTTCAGTCATATTATAAGGGACGGAGCATTGAAATACAACATTATTGAAAAACAAGCACTTGCGCTTGTAAAGGCCTTGAAAGATTTCCGTGTGTATATATTGCATTCCCACATTATAGCATATGTTCCTAACGCAGCAGTAAAAGATGTTTTGGTCCAGGCAGATCCAGAAGGAAGGTGGGGTAAGTGGATTGCTGCATTGTTAGAGTATGATGTGGAGATTAAACCAACCAAGCTGATCAAAGGACAAGGACTCGCCAAATTAATGGCTGAAACAAATATGCATGTTCAGGATATAAATTTGATTGCTGCTATGTCCGATGAAGATGAGGAGAGTCCGGTAAATTAGGTATCTGATATTTTTGTTTCTTCCCCTTGGTATGCTGACATTATATACGTACTTCAAAATTTGTCTTCACCTCCCGGGATGCCTAGAAATAAGAGTAGAACATTGAAATTGAAAGCTGCAAAATTTTGCATACTCAATTCTGCATTGTATTGGAAAGACCCTGGTGGAATGTTGTTGAATTGTTTGGTAGAGGAGGAAGCCAAATGAGTTGTGGAAGATTTTCATAGAGGTGACTGTGGGGGCCATCTGTTTTGGAAAACCACAGCGAATAAGATTCTAAGGGCAGGTTTTTATTGGCCTTCATTATTTTCAGATGTATATAAGGCTGTTAAGAATTGTCACGAATGCCAAATTTTTGAAGGGAAGCAGAAACTACAGCCTTTGCCTCTCAAACCAATTGAAGTTAGTGCACCATTTCAGCAGTGGGGCTTGGATTTCATCGGGGAAATCCATCCGGCATCGTCAAGACAACATAGATGGATATTGACAGCTACAGACTACTTCACAAAATGGATCGAAGCAATTCCCACCCGACAGGCCACAGATGCGGTAATTATCTCTTTTCTTGAAAATAATATTTTGTCACGTTTTGGGTGTCCTAGTAAGCTCATCACAGATAATGTAGCGGCATTCAAGTCGAAGAGAATGGTTGAATTTTTCTATAAGTACAATATCAGCTTGGGGCATTCGACCGCCTACCATCCGCAAGGAAATGGGTTGGCAGAATCTTCAAATAAGTCCTTGGTAAATATCATTAAAAAGTTGCTGGAAATCAATAAAAAGGGTTGGCACAAGAAATTAGTGAATGCACTGTGGGCTGATAGGGTAAGTCAGAAAAAGTCTATTGGCATGTCTCCTTTCGAGTTGGTGTACGGGACAGACACGGTTTTTCCTACTTCGCTTGCTATTCCGGTAGTCAAATTGCTTCAAGAAGCTGGTAGTGAGGAAGATCCCATGCAGAGGAGGATTAATCAGATGATTCATTTACAGCAGACACGAGAGGAAGTATTTCAAAATACTTTCAAGTTGCAGGAGCGCATAAAGAAGATTTATGATAGGAAGGCAAAAACAGATAAGTTTCAGCTGGATGAGGTAGTTTTGAAGTGGGATGCCCGGAATGAAGATAAAGGAAAGCACGACAAATTTGAAAATTTATGGAAGGGTCCTTATAAGATTGCAGCATATCGTGGTCAAAACGCTTTTCTTCTCAAGGAAATGAATGGAGATGATTGTCCTAGAGGGCCAATCAATGGTCGGCTGCTAAAGCGATACCACTTCTGAGTATTTTCTGCTCATTTCATCATCATTGTATATATCGTTTTACTTCTGTTCTATTGCATGTGTGTACTGATCTCTCATCTTCAGTCTGGGGCCCGCAGCGAAGGCTATAATTCTAGAGATGAAGGTTAGTTGGTTTGAGATTTGTCGAGTTAGTTTTATCAGTCCTTTCAGTTTTAAAATCGAGTCAGTTTTGTCAGAGTTGTATTTAGTTTTCAGTCAAATCTGCAGTCAATAAATGTGTCAAAGTTTTGTGTTAATTGTTGAAATAATGACTCCATCGCCCAATGGATGAAAGCACTGGTCTGCTCTCCCAGAGATCTACCGTTCTTGGCATCTCCAAGGAGCCACCATCCCCATTGGAGCCAATGTTAGAGTTGGTCCTTACAGCCCTCCGTCAGAGATCTTTTCGCTTTTGCATATCATTTTTAGGTGTCTCGCTCGTTCCACTTCGTTGCATTTCGTCAGGGGCATGCCATTGACTAACGAGGGAGTCTGGTTGTCTTGTGTTTCCTCATGCTTGTCCCTGCAGGGTTAGTCAAAAATTTCTCAAAAATCACCAAAGTATATGATCATTGCATTCATCGTCATAAAAGATAAGTTTCGTTAAAAAGTCTTTAGTCCTAGAGTCTAGGGTTTTCAGTCCTTTGCATACACATAATAAAAGCCCGCAGGCCATGAGGTTGATTTCAAAAGATTCTCATTTAATATTTTTTTCAGAAAGCATTTAAAAACATTTTTAGTCCAAAACTCTATTTTGGAACTAAAAATTGTTATTGTAAATAATTGTATTTGTTTTATCTCAAAAAAGTTTCAGAGCAAGCCTCTGATCTTTTCCAAAGCCAAAATGCCGGATCCCTGCAAAAATCAACAAAGTATTATCAGTCCAAAACTCAGAAAAAGCAAGAGAAAGTCAAAGAGCAGTATTGTATTAAAAGATCAAATGTCAAAGTGCTGAAACATTATAAAGTGGGTTATTAAACAAATTTAAATCAAATCTGATTTGATGAGATATTTTCTTCACATATAAAAGGGGCAAACAAGTTCATTTGTTCAAAAATCCCAAGGCAAAATCGTGTTTGAGCTTTTGGAAGGCCGAAGTCGTGTTTCATACCCGTGGACAGCGTTAGGAGGCATGCGCTACCCATACAAGGTGTGTGCTACGCACATAGCGCGCGCTACGCACTGGGCCTCACCAGCTAGTATAAAAAACCACAGGGGCTACGCACATAGCATGCGCTACGCGTTGGGTTCGTGCGCTACGCACACAATTACAACACCTAGAAATTTTTGTTAATGCGACTAGATCTTGCCAAATCGACTCCATAGCTTGCAAGTAGGTTTTCGATGGCTGCTTAGTCAATTTTAAAATGTTTGTAGTGTGTTTAAGGTGGAAAATTTGATGTGTTGGGTGTAGAAAAGTGAAACCCTATGCTCATACAAAAATCATTCCTTAGGGTTTTTAAAGACATGTGGGTGGCTTTGTGAAGATTTTCCCATTCTCCATTGGTGAAATACAGTCCCGTACTCATTTGTCAAGTTTTAGCCATCATTGCAAAGGGTGCACATTACACTTTTGTTCATTTGTCAACACTTTCCTTGTGATAAAAACAGTGACTGTTTTATGCCAATCCACTGAAACAGAGTTATTACCATTATGGTGGCTTGGTTCTTATGATGCTTTGGTAAACATATTTGGGTTTTGAGTATGCATTGAAATTTTGATTTCACCACACCTATATCAACATACATATTGTAGACATCTTGTTTTCAAAGCCATGTCAGACACAGATTCAGTTTATGAGCAGGAGTATGACAGTGATTCCACAACAGAGGGTAATGTGCCACGGAGGCCTCGCAGAGGTGGTAAAGGTGGTAAGCATCTCAGGGAAGAGCCTACTTCTTTGGTTCAATTGCAGGCTTTCCCGCTTGCAATGGATTGTTTTCGCTATCAGTCATGCTATCACTATTGTGAGATAATTTCACAAATCCAGCATCATCGTGAACTAGCTCGTTTGTTTGTTCTACATTTACATGATGGCCATGTAAACCTCGCTGGAGTTGATTTCATTTTGTCACCAGAGACTATTGCAGAGGCCACTGGGATACCAAATATTGGAGAGAAATGGAATAAGCGTCAGCAGTTAGAGAAATCCTACTATGAGCCATACATCAAACCTGGGTATATGAGGCACCTGAGCAGGGTTTTTCCTTTCCAATACCTGAGTGATGAGTTTGCACCTTTGATGAAACTCATCATTCGGTATTTCAGTTGTGAGGGCAGATTCTCACGTCTTTATGCGTACCATGTCCATTTGTTGATGCATTTTACAAGGGTACGTATGATGAACATTCCATACTTCATGTATCGCAACATAGAGAGGATGGTGTTTCTTGTACAAAAGAAGACCCCAGCACAGCAGCATAGAAGTATTTATCATTACGCGCTGATCAAGATCGTAGTGGTTCATCAGTTGGCACAACAGGGCATTACTTGGGAGGATTTTATTTCTCGTGATTTTTTGACAGCGCCACAGCCACCTCCAAAGATAGTTCATGCTGAGGGAGAGCCTTCACATCAGTTTGACATTCCTGAGACCGAGCATGTCAATGCTCCAGTGTATGTGACATATCAGCGAGGCCACAGGGCCTTATTTGCAGCTACACGACGAGTACTATCTCCACATGGTGTGGAAGGGGTCTCGCCTTCTTCTTCAGTACAGGTACAGGTTCAGGACAGAGGCAAGAGGTCAATATATGAGGAGGGCCATTCAGGTGGTCATGATGTTGATGTTGCATTGAGTGATGTGGATAGGAGCCCTCCTAGCTCGAAGCTGAAAGAGATCATCCGAGAGCAGAAGGTCGAGATTGACAGCTTGAATGAGAAGTTACTAAAGGCAGAATGTTTGATCAAATATTTGGAGCAACGCAATAAGCAGCTATAGGACGAGCATACACTTATAGAGTTGCGACAAATCCGTGAAGACCGAAGGCTAGCCCGAAAAAGACCTGGCGATTTGACACCTGTTGAGCGGCAATTTTGGCTTGAGAAAGTCAATCAACATCTAGAGGAGTTGTTGGCGAAGGCAAATAGAGACAAAGACATGCTCCATCACATGAAACATCATTATTGGGCTCGCATGCATGTCGGCAAAGCAAAAATGAAGATTTTGAAAAGGAGGTTGAGCAAAGCACTAAAACGGTGAAAGAGGCTAGATCCACTTCGAGTTTTGGTCGAGGCTTTGCTGGCTGAACATGATACATGATGGAGGGTCTTCGCTCCAAATTTGAGCAAATTCGGAGAAATTTTTGTCATTTTGAAATTTTTGGTCCCAAAAACAGTTTTTTCAGCTGTACGAGTAGCGCGTCGACGCACTCGCTTTTGATTGGGACACTTGCTGGAGGAAAAATTTGTATTTTTGGGTTTGTCATGGTAAGTTATGCATGCTCATTTATTTTTGAAGCATTTCATCAAGTTCTGGATGATCAAAAGGTCTAAAAACACCATGAAAACCACCTTGCTGCCACCTTTTGCAACAACAGGAAGTACTTCTGGGAGAATGCAATTTTGAGGGGGCAAATGAGCTCCAAATTGGGAAATTCCACTTGGGCTGGATAGCAGACATCCAGAGCTTTCCAACCAGCTATTGTGAGCTTGATTTCGATGTCGGGAAGTGCCCCAAAAATAGGCTGAAAGGTGCGATATGCATAGAGATCAGGGTGCTACGCATGGAGGTTTTTGGCCAAATTTTCATCCTCCAGCTCAGGAATTCGGCCAGTTTTCACCAGTTTCACTCCTTGATGTGATTTTTGACCTAGCATGATGTAATTTGATGTGTATGAGGTAACTTGGCACTTATTTACCTTATTCTAGATGATTCATTCACAAAATAGCAAAAAATTAATGTAATGAATCAATTTCCTTCTTTTTAGAGGTAGGTTGTTTTGGTCACCTAGATTCTTGCTCCATGTTTAGAATTTGTTCAAACTGCTCCTAGAAGGAGGAGCTCGACCCCTAGAGGTTAGGGAATGGGTTGGCTTGATCTATATATGTAAATTTTTAGTCAGTAGCAAGGGTTAGACTCTTGGGAAGATTTTGGCACACTATTGTACATATTTTTCATATTTTGGCTAAGGAAAGATCAGAGGTTTTGCAGCACCTTTTGGGATTCTTGTGGCTTTCAGTTCTTGATGGTGTTATATCTCAGTTTATTGTAAGTTTATTCATGTTTAATGTATGCCATTCCCTTCTTATGCTTCTGAAACTAAATGAATGAGTAAATGAGGTTGAATCCATTGTTTACAGTGCTCTGCCTTTAAATATTGTTTAGTTTTATATGTTTTCGCCAGTTTGGAGAGGATCCATGTTCTCCCTTGCCCTCTTCAGCTCCTTGTCATTCTGATCTATCCATACACCTTTTCAAAGGCATCAAGACTACTGCCTACCTCGCCCCAACTCGAATTCTGCAAAGATCTGGCCTTATCCCCGGACCCAAAATTGTCTTTCCTGTTTCTCCAACAAAAAACCCAAAAAATCTAAATCAAACTTTCTATCAATTTACTAGCCTAAAATCAGTTCCAGTTTGAAGTCATCTCGCATCCTATTGCTCATTTTCTCGAGATCGACTTGAGAGAGCCCTCTCCTGTCCTCGTAGGGCTAGCTACGAGGCTGAGCTTGGTTTGATGTTGCCTCGAATTTTGCCTTCTTCAGCCTGAGGTAGATTTGAGCTCCAACACAAGCAATAATCCGAGAGCAGGCAAAGGCTTGTTTTCCATTTTATCTCCACTGCGTGATTATTGTTATTTCCATTGAACATATTAGGCAAAGCACACCTATCTCCATTATAGAAGAAACACAATAGTAGGGGAATGAGTGGTACAAAGGCCATATTGGCATTAGGGCCAAGGATACAAATATGTAAGAAGAGAGGGGAAGACAATATGGGAAAAAATGCAGATATGGAAGGAGGATCATCTAGAGGAGCTGAGAACCTGAAGCTGCTCTGAGAAGAACAATAAGAGCAAAATTGAGTCAAGAATAAATAAGAGCTATGTGTAGTGACCACACATCACCATAAGCATAGAAAAAGATAAATACCTAAAGGCCAAGAGGGGAAAAAAGAAAAGGTAATGGAGATAAGCAATGCCTTTGAGGTTGGAAAGTTTGAATAGATGACTCAGACCAACAATGGGAAAAGACACAATAGTAAGGAGTGAGGGAGGCTCATCTCTAGAGGAAAACTTAGAGACTAGATGCTACCATTCGTATCTAGTTCTACCATTCCACCACTCACTGACATCATGAGAAGAAGTTTCATGGCCTTCATCAAAATTCATGAGGGACTGGTGTTCCTTCCAACATTATCATCCCAATTTCCTTGAGTATACCAATGATTCTCTCTTGATGTCGAATGTCTTGAGAAGTGGGTATTTCCATAATAAATGGAGACTACCATGATAGCATGATGATTTAAGAAACATGGAACTTTTCCTTAATTTGTGTCCTTTTGGATAGTAAGTAGAGCACTGAAACTTCTAGAAAAGGGAAGGCCCATGTGCATTACTTTCCATTTGTTGGACAACTGACCCACTAAGGCCCTTATGGTGTGGAATGTGAAAGGTCATTGGAGTCCAAAAGGCCATTTGGAATATGAAATCTAAGGGTCATTAGCCATTGTATATATCGTTGTGAATAAAATGAGTATCATGAGTTATCTTACTTGGCCTATCTATTTGTGTGGTTGTTTAACATGGTATTAGAGTAGGCAGATTCCTAACCAACTCAAATTTGTTCCACTTGTGTTGTGGCCTTTCTTTGCCTATTAGTTATGCTGTGTCTCCCTATTTCATTGTTGTGCCTTTGACGCAAACACACTCCTTCACTCATGGCTATCTATGCCATTCCTTGCGATACCTGACCTCCTAACACTATATTCGTTACCCAGGTTTTATCCAATTTAATTTCAACAATTCACATGATCGTTTCCTTATTTCCATCTCACTTGGACTGGAACAAATATGACACTACCAAATATTGCAGACAAGTGAAACATTTCCTCTCAATTTCATTAAATTTTTCGAAATCCATTGGATCTAGCGTTATTGTTGGCTGTACTCTGTACTTGTTTTAATATGCATTAATCATTTCTAACTTCACGCCTAGTAATCAACATTGGTATCAAATATGAATTAGGTAAGAAAAAAAGTCTCTATGAAATGGTTGTGATATCGGTATCTCTTACTGTTTATTATTTCTGGAAATCATAGGCCACCTGTTCTTCATGATCTCCTACGTCAAAGCAGGGCATAAAATCTAGCAGATGCTTATTGCTAGAAAATTATGACGATCTTGCTCATTTGTAATCGATGAACTTCTTGAAGAGACCTTGTTAATCCATCATACCAGCCGTTAAAAAAAAACAAAAATTTTCAGTCATATTGGTGCAATTTAACACGTTAATTGTGAGTTATATTGTCAGTGCTATTTTAATATATCCTTTTTAGCAACAAATTTTGATCTCTTGATTTGTAGCAAGCATTATTATTTTCCTATCAACTCTATGTTATAGCTAAAACTCTTTGTAGGTGAGACTAAGGTTTTTACTTGCACTTATTAATAATTTTCATAGCCTTCTTGGTATCTGGTGTCTTCTCTTCTTCTTAATGTAGTGAGAGTACAAGTGAGTATTTTTCCCTCACCGTTAGTTGAGCTTGAAAATGGTGAGAATTATTGAGTTATTAAAGTTCCTAGATACTTTCATCCTCACCACTACTGAGTCTAGTACCATCAAAATCATCAAAACCACTTTCTAACATTCAAAAATCACTACAAAATGCATAAGAGAAGAAATAATTTTTTTAGCTTCAATCTTAGCTACAACAAAGAGAAGCTACAACAACATAGTCATCATTATTAATTAATTTTTGTTGTTGTTGTTGTTTAGAACAATCCCTTTTTGAGTCTAAATTTGGCTCCCATCAGTAATCAGAGATAGATAAAATTAGTGAAATTAAGGTTAATTCCCATCATGTGCCCAATACGAGAGCAAATTTGCATGCAAGTGCAGAAATTCAGCGTTAACTTCCCAAGTCCATCATTAGACCTTGGGAAGAGCTTGTTAGCAACAAGAACAAAACAGGTCTGGGATATGAAAAGGAGGTTTCGTTTCATAATCCAAATTATTCAAATCCCATTCAGATTCAAAGTTCTAGGTTTCTTCATGACGGTTCATCTTCACCTCTTCCAGATCCGGCTCCTCATCCATAACCACAGATTTTCAAATGGCAACATTGTGATTGAGTTGGCCATGTGAAAAATAATTATTATGATCTTCATCCATGTGAGAATTGTGTTCAACACACTCATCATTCAAACAAATTCTTCAAAAAAAATCCTCCTGCAAGAACAAAGATTCACCTTATATCTATCACTTCTAGGCAATGGGCTTCAACAACCAAGAAGATATTTTTCTAATACTACATAATTTGTTCTCGAGTATTGAGAAGTCTTGCAGTTGAGTTTTCTCCATCTTCTCACCTTGTATCTTATAGGGGGGAATCAATGGTCATCTACAAGCTTCAAAGATACATCAAGTGAGCTTGAGC
Organism: Pinus tabuliformis; assembly: GCA_031772625.1. Taxonomy (NCBI): domain Eukaryota; kingdom Viridiplantae; phylum Streptophyta; class Pinopsida; order Pinales; family Pinaceae; genus Pinus; species Pinus tabuliformis. The sequence goes on along the minus strand of CM062815.1, from coordinate 168,626,360 downwards.
CACACCCTGAACCTGCTGACTGAGCCTACAACCAGAGACAAGCATACCCAGATTCATAATTGTAGCCAGAGACAGAGAAATGCCCCATGAGCATGCCTTTGGTTGGTGGCCTTCCTTAAAATGCCGTAGATTGAGACTTCCCTTTTAAGGTTAAGGTTCAACCTTTTTTCCATAGGTTGATAGCTCCCTTTTCTAGGTTGATGGTTCCCCTTTTCAGAACATTAGGGACACTTCTTCTAGAATTTTTTTTTAGCTTCTTGCCAGATTTGGAACTATTCCAGGAACTGCACTAAGCATTCCAGTGTTATTGGTCATCCTTAAACCACTACCGGTTGAGACCTCGAGTTATCCCACCTTATACATTCATCTCAGAGAGCACATTCAACCTATTGCTGTCATGCATTGTTGTATTTTTGTATTATATCTCTCTTCTTCAACTCATATACTCCTTCGGATTAAGGGGGGAATGTTGGACATCTAATCCACTAAGGGTTATGGTATCAAATGTGTAAGGTTATTGGAGTCTAAGAGACCACTTGGAATATGAAAACCAAGGGTAATTAGACATTGTATAAATTCATATCATTGTGAATAAAATGAGTATCACGAGTCATCTTAATTGGTATATCTATTTGTGTGGTTGTTTAACACCATGAGCTACTTAGGCAAAGGGGAGAGTCCTCCAACATAATGATTATTAAATTTTTATAACAGAGACATGTATTTCTCATCATAGAAAATCTTTTAGGGGAGTAGGGATCTTTGAATAAGACCTTGGCATTGTAGCTATCCTTTTGTTAGAGTAGTGCTGATATTTTCCATTTCATCTGCTTGCATATTGTTCCTCCTGGGAACTTGATAGTACCGAGAATTAGGGATGAGATTGAGGAGGTTCAAAATTCCTTTGATAATATTTGCTAACTTAAGGTCATTTAGGAGAGATTGTTTAATAATTTTGGATGTAAGGAAGAGAGAGTCTCCTATCACAATAACATATTGAATTTTCATGAGTATAACTTATTTTATGCCCTAACATGTTTGTTTAATTATAAATCAATTAATTAGTAATATTAGAATTAATATTGCTTTGAATGGGGTGCACACATAGTGAAAAGGGAGGGTGGGTTCCTATTGCCATCATCCTACGAGCCATTCATTGCAGAGCTTAGTCAATTGATGGATGGGAAACTTATGCAAGTTCTTGGTGGGATTTCAAGGTGGATTGTACTATGCTCATAACAAAGCTATCCCAACACTTTCTCTTCATCCATTTGGCATCTAATAGGATTCATTCAATGGGATTTTGTCCATGATTACTAGCCTTAGGGATGATGTCACATCATTGTGCCTGGTATGAAATGGGGAACAACTTCATCACTCAAGGCATGAGAGGTTTCAGGTAGTCATGAATCTCGTGTATATATGTTTTTACGACTCGTAATCATGCTATATATCAATTTTTGGAATTCTACTGTGTGCATATTTAGAGTTGTCCAACATTTCAGGTGGATTCACCCCCATCATTAATGGCAAAAGTAAACCATAATGGATTAGAAAAGAGTGTTAGAAGGGTGATAAAGAATGTAAAATTTGTCGACAATAGTAATATGAATGTTAAATTGAATTAAAAATAGAGATAAATTGATATAAATTTTTGACCTCAAGATTTTAATAATAAAATATTAATAAAAATAATAAAATATTTGATGTTTGAGCAAAAAATAGAAATAAATGTGAGGAGATTGAGGCGTTCATTATTAAAATAAAATAAAATGATTAATAATTAAATTAATATATTAATATTTAAACAAATAATAATATTATTATTAGTCTCCTCGATGGGGTGGATAACATGGTAGGTCGAAGGCTTGGGGGTCGAGCTCGCCATCCCACCAACGAGAGGCTCAATAATGAAGGAGGTGGCATTGTCATCCCCTTGCATGTGAACCATCTACATGAATTTAACATGGTATGTGACATACCACTATGATGTTCGGGCATAGTGACTGGGTCATAGAGCCAGAATAAGGGGAAAAAGCCAGTGTCAACGCCGTAGGAGGGATCACTCAAGGAAATTGCTAATTTTTTGGAGCGAGACTTGGATTGCACAAAGTTCATGTTTGTTAATTCTACTCGATTTCTTTCCAGCGTGAGTGTGGGTGAAAATGCCTTCAATTGCATGATTTTCTTGGTCTGCTTGGGTGTAAGTCGGGGTTCGACGTAGGAGAAAATAGGGGGTTTGAGCAGGAGTGGAGAGTCGGTGGTTTTAATGGAGCTGACCACTGATAATGGAGTGGTTTTCAAGCTTTTGTGTCTTCGATGCCTTCCCCAACACCTCAACATCCAAATTCTGAATCTTTAGTGGTAGCCCTGACAAGGGTAATTCTATTTTCCTTCAACTACATTGCTAATTTATATGGTAATAAGTTGGTTGGCCTTTGTTTTTTTCTAGGTATTACTATTTTGGTGTGATTTTGGTATCCTCGGGGATGAATAAAAGCCAACGTTTTGACATTACACTTGGTTTGCATCAAATTATCTATTCCTTTATTTGACAAGTTCCTCGTCCCATGCTAGTGTTCTGTTGATTCTTTGTTGCATTCCCTCCATTGGCTTCATCTAGTTTGTCTTTACTCCCATTCCCTTTTCATTGTAAAAATCAATAAGGAGCCCTAGAGTGTGACCCTTCTGTGATAACATATGCGTAGCCATAGGGGAGGGGGTGACTATGGTCCCCAAGGTATGAATTGTGCCCAACAAAGAGAACAAAAAGATGAAACACTTTCTTTTCAGCTGTCCCTCCTGAAACCCGCAACGAGATTAATAACCTTGAGTCCCTTGCTGCTATGGATCAATAAGCTTTTTCATATTTAGATATTTTGGAGGAAATTTTGATATCTTTTCACCGGCATATGAAGACTTTGCTAGGCATGGTCTTAAAATATAAACAGGAGGAAAGAGATACCATTTTTCTACTTTAGAAGAGATCAAATGTGCTAAGAGAAATCAACGTTATTTCTTGGAAAGATTGGATGCAATCCTAGCATATCTAGAGAGCCACCTTCAGTGTGAGTTCAATCCTCCTACTTCTCCAGGATCCAACACCAAAGGCCTGATGCCTGTCACATCTTCAATCTCTTGAATGACTATAATGTTTAATGACAATTTTTTGTATCACAATATTATAGCAGTTAGGTTTTTGTTGTTGAACATGCTAATTTTTTGGACAAATTACTTATTTCGTAGGTGGTTAAAAATATATGGTTTCCCTTAGGGCATATTAAAACCACCTACAGGGAACCATGGTTAAGTTATGACTAATTGGCTAATGTACTTTGATTTTATGATAATATGAGGAAATACAAATATTAATTTACAATATTATTATTATTATTATTATTATTAATAGTAATAAAGGAAGGGGATAATTTTTTATTATTAATAAAATAATAAAATATTTAACGTTGCACCAAAGAAATTTGAATTTTTCAGAGAGAAGAATCCAAGGAGTACTTAGCAAAAAAAGATTGAGTGTTAAGCCCCTGTAATACTAGTGTATTCCCTTATTATTATTGTCATTGTAGCCCCTTATTGTTATTTTTGTGCCCATGTTGTCCCCATATTGTTATTATTGTGCCCCATTAAAACCCACTATTGTTATTGTTGTGCCGTTGCATTATTATTGTTATGTCAACTTTGAGTATATTGTGACCCCTTAGACTCCTATATATAGAAAGGAAGTCTTGTCACTTGTATCATCCAAGAATTGTCCATTTGTGTAATGTATAGGAGGTTTCCCCCTCGAAGAGGCTAATTTGAAGTCGTTTCTCTATATTTTCTTCTATTTTGTGAGCTGGTTGCATAACAATTGGTATCAGAGGTTTGGATTCTATGGTTTTGCTGCTTCAAAAAGGACATCATGGAATTTTCGTTATAAATTGTTTTCTACGATGTTTCAGAAGCTAAAATTAAAACCCATTTGAGTCAAAATCTTGATTAACTTCGGGTGCAAATTTCCGATCTTTTATCACTATATTTTAGGAGATATGATCCAAGGAAGTTAGGGTTTTTGTAGGATCCCCAATTATATCCCAAACATGTGACCTAGGGAAATCATCATAACTTTCTCTCTGAGCATCAGATTGAAATTTTGTAAAAAGGTACAAAAATAGGAAAGACTATAGTTTTTTGTGTATATGTTTTAGGTCTGAAGTTTGAAACAGTGACATGTGGCACTTCGTACAAGTTCTCTTTATGGAACTATTCTATAATCAGGTCATCGTGGGAGATTTGGAATAAATACTTCTTGGAGAATCCAATCTTGATCAGACTTGCAGGGTTGGAATGAGGACTCAGAGGGATACCACTGGAAGTAATTTCATACCTTGAAGATTTGGAATTAAAGAGATACAACCGATTCAATATTGAGCTCCTACAAAGCCAAAAAATGTGTGTAGTCTTTTTAAAATTTTGCATAAGTTTGGTTTGAAAAATTAGTTTAAAGGAATTTAAAGGACATAGTGAAGCATAGTAAATCATTAATTTATGCCTCGAAGAAATAAAATGGAAACACCTAGTAAGCAACCTGAAATCTCTAACATGACTCATGAAGAAGAGGAAGAAATGCAACATGATATATCAAAATTACGAGACCAGGTGCAACAAATTTCACTCTCACAAAAAGTAACATAAGGTAAGATGGATGGTTTAAAGAAAGGCGTGGAAGCTAATATGGATGGTTTAAAGAATGACGTGGAAGCTAAGATGAATGATGTGGAATCTAAGATGGATGGTGTGGAGGCTAAGATGGATGGTGTAGAAGCTAAGATGGATGGTATAGAAGCAAAAATTAAAGGCAACATGGAAGATTTGAAGATAGATTTGAAAAATTTGCTATAAGAAATTCTTACTAATGGCGAAAGGGTAGTAAAGGAAACTCATGATGAGAATAAAAGAAATGTTAATCATGATTTCATAGACTCTAACGTTGTATTGAAAACCCACCATGTTCCAAAGATCGATATGAGGAAGTTTGATGGAAATGATACCGTAACATGGATACTACAGATGGAGCAATATTTTGATCTACATAATGTGAAAAACACACAAATGGTACACATTGTAACTTTATATTTGGAACCCAATCAATTTTTATGGTATCGATGGATTTTCTCTCGTAAACAAATTGTCACTTGGGAAATTTTATGGAAGAAATGATAAAACATTATAAGGATACAAAAAGAAACACCTTTTTTAGCGAATTGATAAATCTCAAACAAAAAGATTCAATGGTGGAGCACATTGAGGACTTCCAAAAATTAAATATAAGGGTAAATGATATTCCAGAGGAGCATAGGATTGATATGTTCATAGGGACATTAAAGGATAACATCCAACATGAGGTTCACATTTGGGAACTTGATTCATTGGAGAAGGCATTCAGGTTGGCAAGAAAAATTGTAAGCAAAATTATGGCAACAAGGAAGCCTACCAATCACAACTATAAAGATGGAAGTGTTGTTTCCCCTAGCCTTTCACAACCTACAAGGTTGACACCACAACAACTGGAAGAAAAAAGGGAAAAAGAGCTTTGTTACTATTGTGATAGAAAATACACTAAAGGTCATAAGTGTGCCGAGAAGAAATTATTTTACATAGATTGTGAAGAGGAAGAATAAAAGGAACAAGAAACATCAAAAGAAGAGGATACATACTAGGAACAAAGCCTAGAGAAAGAAGAAATGAATCCGACCATATCTTGTAATGCATTGGCCAGCATAACCACTCCTCAAACTATCGAGATAAGACATATCAAGAAGAAAAATGTAATAGTGTTGATTGATTCAAGAGTACCCATAATTTTATTCATTGTAAGATAGTGAAGGAATTGAATTGCTTCCTATATCCAGCACCAGAGTGTCAAGTAATGGTTGCAAATGGAAGAACCATAAATTTCTCTAGAAAGTGCCATAATATCAAGCTACCCATGGGAGAATATGTGTTGAATAGTCCAATGCTTTCCATTCCAATGGGTGGTGCTGATGTTGTACTAGGAGTCCAATGGCTATAATATTTGGGTAGGATAGCTTTTGATTTTCAAGAACTTTTCTTGATTATTTTTTTCAAAAGGAAAGGAAGTTGAATTAAGGGGTATTGCAGGGAAACTGGGAGAGATAATGAGCTCTAATGTCATGAAAAACCTTCTAAAGAAAGAATAACGTGGCATAATTGCACAATTATGTTCGCTAGAGGTTCCCACGTCGAAATCATCTATTTATCAAGATCTCCAAAAAGGCTTGGACAATCATTCCAAGGTATTTGAGACTCCCAAAGGCCTCCCACCTATTCGCGATCATTATCATGCTATTCATTTGATTCTAGGAAGTTTTCCTCCAAACATCTAGCCTTACAGATATCCCTATGCCCAAAAGAGTGAAATTGAACATATGGTTGTAGAAATGCTAGAGGCTGGTATAATTCAACCTAGTCAAAGTTCTTTATCTGCTCCAGTAGTATCGGTGCATAAGAAGGATGGATTATGGCGCATGCGTCTGGATTATAGGGAGATCAACAAGCCAACTATTAAAGATAAATTTCCTATTCCTGTCATTGATGAATTATTGGATGAATTTCGTGGAGAAATTTACTTCACCAAGTTGGACCTTCGTTTAGGATATCGTCAAATTAGAATGAAGATAGAAGACATTCCAAAAACAACATTTAGAACTCATGAGGGTCATTATCAATTTTTGGTCATGCTTTTTGGCCTTACCAATGCACCTTCTACATGTCAAGGTTTGATAAATTCCATTTTCAAACCCTTCCTTAGAAAAATTGTGTTAGTATTTTTTTGATGATATACTAATCTACAACAAGTCTTGGAAGGATCATGTTCAACATGTTGATAGAGCGTTCAAACTATTGGAGGAGAAACAATTATATGCAAAAACCTCCAAATGTTTCTTTGGAGTAGAAGAGGTGGAATATTTGGGTCATATTGTATCTCATGAAGGTGTTAAGGTGGACCCTAGCAAAATTAAAGCCATTAAGGAATGGAAAATCCCCACATCCATAAAGCATCTGCGAGGATTTCTCAGGTTGGCAGGGTATTATCGCAAGTTTTTTAAGAATTATGGGAGAATAACAACACCTCTAACAACATTATTAAAGAAAGATGCATTTTCTTGGACTCTAGAAGCAACGAAATCCTTTGAACATCTTAAGGAGGCAATGTGCCAAGCACTGGTCTTAGCTATGCCAGACATCACAAAAACCTTTATTGTGGAATGTGATGCCTCAGGAAATGGAATTGGTGCTATTTTAATGCAAGAATAAAGACACATCTCTTTCGAAAGTCATCCAATCAAAGGAAAGTATATACACAAAGCTATTTATGAGAAGGAAATGTTGGCAATACTACATGCACTTAAGAAATGACGACCTTACCTAATGAGAAGACACTTCAAGGTAAAAATAGATGATGGTAGTCTTAAATACCTTTTAGAACAAAGATTATCTTTTGAAGAGCAGCAAAAATGGGTCACAAAGATGTTGGGTTATGAATTTGAAATCATCTACAAAAAAGGGAAGCAAAGTGTTGTTGCAGGTGCACTCTCAAGAAAGGATGAGGATGTGGAAGCATTGCTTTACGCCATTTATATTATCCAACTGGATTGGATAAACGAAGCAAGGGATGAATAGAAGAATGACGAAGAAGTGTGGTCACTCATTCAAAAGTTACAACAGGACCCTAGTACATATGATACATTTAGCTAGGAAAATGATTCGTTATGGTACAATGATTGCTTATACCTCTGTAATAATTCCCAATTCAAACCAAAGATTCTTATGGAATTGCACACCTCTCCCTTAGGAGGTCACTCAGGATTCTTAAAAACTTACCACAGGGTTAAGAAGGAATTTTTTTGGGATGGACTTAAATTTGATATTCAAATGTTTGTGGAGGAATGTTTGGTTTGCCAACAAAATAAAGTTGAAACAATTAAGACCCCAGGTCTATTACAACCTTTATCCATTCCAAGTCAATTTTGGGAGGAGGTTTCAATGGATTTTATCATAGGTTTACCCAAGTCTGAAGGAAAGAGTGTCATCGTGGTGGTAGTTGATAAACTTACCAAGTATGCACACTTTTGTGCATTATCTCATCTCTTTAAAGCCATTATAGTTGCTACTGCATTTATGGAAACAATTCAAAAGCTACATGGAAACTCAAAGATTATTGTAAGTGAGAGAGATCCCATTGCCACTGGAAATTTTTGGACATAGCTCATCGTATCATCCTCAATCCGATTGGAAAACTAAGATAGTGAACAAAATATTCGTTTCTTTGTATTTGATAAACATACACAATGGGTCAAATGGTTGCCTCTGACTGAATGGTGGTATAACATTTCCTTCCATACTGCAACAAAAAATGACCCCATTTATGGCACTTTATGGATATAATCCACCGTCCATCACATCATATTTAAGAGAAAATTCGAAGGTTCAAGCAGTGGAAGATCACATCGAGCATCAACAACAAGTTCTCCAACTCTTAAAGGATAACCTCACTTTGGCACATAATAGAAAGAAACAACATGCAAATCAACATCACAACAAAAGAGGTTTTGATGTAGGTGACTGGGTATTTCTACAGCTACAACCATACAAACAAATGTCCCTCAAGCAATCTAAGAAGGATAATAAATTATCACCAAAGTATTATGGTCCGTATAAGGTGTTGCAAAAGATTAGTACTATGGAATACAAATTGGAGCTTCCTACAACTTCCCAAGTTCACCCAGTTTTCCATGTTTCATGCTTAAATAAGGTTATAGGTGATAAGCTCCCAGTTCAAACAATATTTCCATAACTTGACGAGGAAGTAAAAATCATATTGGAACTCGAAGAAGTCATAGAAACAAGAACTCAACAACTACAAAATCGATAAATTTCAGAGTATCTCATCAAGTGGAAGAACTTACCCGCTGAAGATTCCACATGGGAGGATGATAATTTTATACAGAAGCATCCATAACTACTTAAGTGTTGAGGACAACACTTTTCTGAAGGAGAGGGTCATGTTAGGCCCCTATAATACTATTGTATTACCTTATTATTATTGTCATTGTAGCTCCTTATTGTTATTGTTGTCCCCATATTGTTATTTCTTCATAAAAATATGGCCATATTGTTATTTCTCATAACCATGGCCATGCTTTTCCTTCCATCTCTATGTCCTCAATTTCTTTTTCTACATACTTCTCCAAGAATTGCAGTCTACCTCACCAAGTGGCTCGCGACTCCCATGAGAAGACTAGACTTTCGTTGCTTTTCTACGATAATTAAATCTTGTCCAATCCTCATCCATCAATTTTATACCCTAGTTCACTCTAGTCCAATCTTCATCCATCAATTTTATACCCTAGTTCACTCTAGTCCAATCTTCATCCATCTATTTTTAATCATGGGTTTTCTCTGTTAAATCACCTCTATTTAAGTCCAACCCTCTCTCCTCTCATTGATTATTTCCAAAATTTAATTATTTCCCCACAAGAATCTTCTCACCCGATTTCTTCTCTTTCTGACCCTTTACAAGGCCCATCACCTCCACCTAATACCTACTCGAAGCCTCTCATCCTCCCATATTCATTGATTCTTTCCTCTACTGTAGTAAATCTTTGCTCGGTTCACCCTAATCCCCCCAACCTTAAGTTGTTACGAAAAAGGTTGAATTATGCCATTGCTCCTTGTATAATCCTAGTGGAATACTTTTTGTGTGTTATTGAGTCCATCACCATGGGTATGCCATCTCATGAAACTGAAGAGATTAGACAAAAATGTGGGAGAATTTTAAGGAATGCAAAACCCCCCTACGTAACATTTCAAAAGATGAATTCCTCGCCATCAAAGCGCTTATGAATAACCCTTAAATCTTAGTCCTAAAAGTTGATAAAGAAAATGCATCATTTATAATGAATGCACCATACTATGAAGCCAAGTTTCATGTGCTCTTGTATTCATATTATTATAAACTACTCTCTAAAAATACTATTAATTTTGTCACCAACTTGGTCACCAAAGCCATTAAAGCCTCGTTTATTGATCCTCATATTAAAAAATGACTTACCCCTCAACACCCCGTTACCCCTAGAATATATGGGAAACCTAATATTCATAGAAAGGACATCCCCTTAAGATCCATAGTGAGTTCCATTAGTTCCCCTAGTCATTCCTTTTCTCGATTCTTAGCTAATATACTTCAACCCTTTGTCGATACCATCAAATCTTTCATTAAATATTCTTCCCACTTCATCCAAAAAGCCAAGTCCATCCATCTTGACCATAATGAAATCATGGTGAGCTTTGATGTCATATCCCTCTTCACTTAAATCCATTTTTTCGAAACCTTAGAATTGATATCTAATATGATTAACTCTAAAACCCATAGTCTCATTAAAATTTGTTTGACCTGTACTTTCTTTTCCTACGAAGGTACTTGCTATGAACAAATAGAAGGCACAACAATGGGATCTCCATTGTCTCTTGTTGTCAAATATCTTTATGGTGCATTTTTATACTATGGCCCTTAATTCATGGCATAAAAAACAATGTTCATATCATATTATTGACAATACTTTAGTGGTTGGCCACACAAGCTTCCTTCCCTACAAACTTTCCTGAATCACCTCAACAACCTATCTTCACATATATAATTCACCATGGAATTGGAAGAATGCTCCTCCCTTCCCTTTATGGATTTCATTTTTACCCAGCTGCCAAATGTTTTCCTTTCCTTCTAAGTATATTACAGTAAAACACATAGAGTCTGGTACCTCCATGCCAACTCTCATCATCACCTTGCTCAAAATTCTGTCGTCCTAAATGCCCTCTTCAATTGCTCGTAATTTCTGATCCACAATTTTATCCTTAGAAATAGTTCACCTAACAAAATCCCTAATCAATAATGGCTACTCTTCATCCCATATCAATAAATACTATAGATTTTCTCAATACCACTGTCCAATATACCCTCTTCCCCTTCCCAGGGCTCTCCTATCTCTTCCTAATATAAAAGGAACCACTGATAACATTTCTAGATTCTTAGCCAAAATAACATTAAAACCTTATTAAAACCTTTCAAAACCCTAAAGCAATTATTTTAGTCTCCTAAAGATAAAATGGATCTAATGCTTGGCCTATGAGTTTACCAAATTCCTTATTTGTGTGTCAAGTCTTACATTGGCCAAAATGTTAGGTCTTTTCAAGCCTATTTGAAGGAGTACATCACCCACACAACTCATAACGAAGTCATGAAGTCTTCTATGGAAGAACATTCCTTCAAAACCAAGCACCTCATTAACTTTAACCAAACCAAGATCTTAGCCCCCGCACCTTTCCATTCCACCCACCTTATTCATGAAGATCTTGAAATAGAAAAGCATCGGGATAACTTCAATAGGGAAGATGGATACAAGCTTAGTGACTCTTGGCCTTATTCATTTCCTTAGTCAATGACTGTCCCTCCTTTCTTTCTTGTAATTTTTCTTATCTTTCTCTACCTTCCTTCCCTTCTTCCCCCCATACCCCCCTCTCAACCCTTCTCCCTGCTCTCTCCTTTCCCACTTATATGAACCTTCCGTTCTCCGATTTTTTTAAACTCCCCCCCCACACTTTGGGCTTATTTCCCTTATGTATTAAGACACTTTCAATTTAATTTACAATTTATTTCTTCCCATAGGCTCTTGGATCCCCTCCCCCTATCTTCTTTCTCTTCCATCCTTCCTTAATTATCTGTTAATATATTTTATAATTGCACATTTAATACATGTATATAGCACTATTACAAACCTAACATAATTAGCAGTTTAATATTATTTGGTCCTTCCTGTTTGATCCCCCCCTTTAATTGCATCCTTCAATTTTGGTCTCTCTTTGTTTAGTTTTTCCTATTATAATAATATTTTAAATGTTTATTTTTCTAGTTATTAATAAATAATTTAATTATAAATAATTTATTTTAATACATACATACATATATATATATATATATATATATATATATATATATATATATATATATATAGATATATATTACAGAAATGGATAGAGTGATATATTAATTTCTGGCCAAAATGCCGCAAAACTGATTACAAAATGCTAACCAAATTCTAGAAAACTCCTTGGATCAAAGTGTCTTTTTCTTTTCTACGCTAGAGATTTTTACAAGCTATTTTTCGGGCAACCGCCTCTATCTTTCCCACTTTAAAAATGTAGACAAACTGTTCTAGTAAAAGATAGTAAAACATATTCACCAGCCAGTTAAGGAATGGGATCCCAACCTTCTTCTCCATCTCTGAGAATGACTCTGAGGGGGAGGAGAACAGCTTTATTAGCTTTAGTGTCAACATCTTTGTTGTTGTCTCTCTTGACATGATAGAATTTCAAGCTCTGAAAGGAATTTGACAAGGTTCTTATTTTGTTGATCAATCTGGACAGTCTTAGGTTTGAAGGGGAAGAGCTGTCTACAATGGTTTTTATGATAGACTGAGAGTCTCCCATCACAATTGCGTCGTTTATACCTATAGATTCAAGTTGCTTCAGACCTTGGAGAAGGGCCAGGGCTTCAGCTTGGATGCTGGTATTGAAGCCCACTCCCCAGGCATATCTAAGAACAGTTCTGCCATCAGCTCTTTTAACAACTCCACCAGCTCCGGAACTGCCCGGATTACCTTTAGCTGCCCCATCAAAGAAGAGAATGATATGCACCTGCTTTGTGCAAAGAGCCAAGAAATCTGAAGCATTAAGTCTAATTTGCCAATCTTTGAGAGGAACGGGCGACCTGGCAATTTCAGTGAATCGGAGGTCCAGGATATCGCTCCAAGCAGCATCGTGGTCTCTCAGGCCTGCCCCGTCCAACTGATCTCCGACACATTCCTTTAACTGGATTTTAATTTTAACCCAGACAATCTTGTGGTCTCTCTTCTTATCTCTGAAAATCCTTTGGTTTCTTTCCAACCAGATGTGCCATCCAATTAGTTTAGGAAGAATGCACCAGGCCGCTTTGATATGTGCATTCTGAGGAGGGCCTCCCAGATACGAATGCAACCAGTTCGAGAATAGATCGGGAATGCTATTGGGGAGGACGAAATCCAAACTCCAAGGGTCTAAGGCCTCATTCCAAAGGTCTGTCACAAATTTACATTTGAGCATTAAGTGTGCAGCAGTTTCTGCGTTTTCTCCGCACAGTGCACATCGAGAGGGGCCTAGATAGCCTCTTTTCTGTAATCTATCATTAGTCAAGATTCTCTGATGACATAGGAGCCAGCAGAAGTAGTCGATTTTAGGAAGCGAAAACTGGGACCAAACCCCTTTCCATGGTTTCAGATCTGGAGGAACGTGGGGATGCGCTAAGATCTGCTTGTAACCCCGAGAGATTGAATGACACCCAGGGGTCGGACCCCAGCCACAGGTATCCAACTTCCTGCTGTTCAAAGGAGCCTTGCCATTTAAGAAGTCTAAGAAGATTGCAAACTCGTTGGACAGAATCTGGGGCACCTCAATGTTGATCCAGCTGTGCCAGTCTCCATTCTCCTAATTAGAAATATCCCACAGAGTAATGTAACCTGCTCTGTACATCCAGTCTTTCAACAATGTCAGGGAACGATCATCAGCCAGAGTATTGCAGCCCATTATACGATCCTCCCATATTCTAATTTGCTTGCTGTTACCAAGGATCCAATGTGCATCTTGGCTAATTAAGAAGAAAGATTTTGCACAGAGCTTTTGAATTAGCGAGCCAGAGTTCACTATGGGATGGTCCAGACACCTTTTCCTCTGCCCACGAAAGAATTTTTTCCACAAGGCGAGTTGAGCCCACCCCGGATTTGGGGCAATAATCCTCCAGATCAGCTTTGCTCCCAACGCAATGTTCTGCGTGCAAATATTCTTAAAATTCAGTCCACCTTCCAATCTGGGCATGGAGATTTTAGTCCAGCTTATTAAAGGGATTTTCTTATCGTTTGCTTTCTCGCCTTTCCAAAAGAATTTTCTTATATGATCCTCCATTTTCTTCATAATTCCAACTGGAGCCAGCATCACAGCAAACTGATAGATGGGGAGGCTGTTTAGGACTGCTTTTATAAGCACTGACTTACCTGCCAGATTAAGCTAGTTAAATCCCCAGGAGTGGATCTTAGATTTAAACTTTTCCAGCAGGGGCAACCAGTCTCTGCTGACAACACATTTTTGGAAAATAGGGAGTCCCAAATACTTGAAGGAAGACCATGACGAGGAGGCCATGAAACCAAAGCAACTGGAGATGGCTTGCAGTGTGGTGGCAGGGGTATTCCAACAGTAGATGTGGCATTTTCCTTTATTGAGGCTTCTTCCTGAGTCTTCACAATAGTCATCAACCACATCTTTGAATCTTTTAGCTGAGGACACAGAGGCAACACCCAACAAGAGGGAATCATCTGTGAATAGCGCATGATTTATATTATTAACTCCTCTCGCAATGTTTAGGCCCATTAATTCTTGATCCTGTTGCTTTTTGTTCAAAAGGAAGCTAAGGATAGAAGCTTGAAGGACAAAGAGCAGAGTGGATAGGGGAAACCCTTGCCTCAATCCACGAGAAGCTTTGAAGAAATTTGTGGCCCTCCCATTCACCAGAGGGGCTACCCATGGCTCGCTGATACAAGCCTTAATCCAGTTGATAAATTTGGATCCAAACCTGAATTTGCGCAGGACATCCATTAGAAAACTATGTCTCACTCTGTCGAAGGCGTTTTCAAGATCTAACTTGACAACCATACCTTTCTCTTTGCGAGCCAAACTAGAGTGAATTGCCTCTTAGACCAGGATAAATTTATCCACAACCTGTCTTCCTTGAATAAAACCTCCCTGATTCACAGGAATGATGTCTGGGAGAATGATTTTTAATATGTTGGCTATAACTTTCGTTATCAGTTTATAGCCTATATTACAAAGGGAGATAGGGCGAAACCGGCTGAAGGTGTTAGCACCTTTCTCCTTGCGAATGAGGGCCATAAAGGCTAAATTAGTGCTTCCCCCAATTTTCTGACACTCCTGAGATTTCCGAATCATTCTTCTTAAGTCTTTCTCCATAATTTGCCAACAGGACTGTAGGAATTTGGCAGTGAAATCATCGGGACCTGGGGCCTTATTCGGTTCCATAGCGAAGAGGGTGTTTTTTATTTCATTGTTAGAGATCTCAGCTTCCAGGAATTGATTCTTTCTGGCGGTAATCAGGGAGGGCACCTCATTCACAAGGGTAGAAACATGTCCCAAGGTCTCTTCTTCACTATAGAGGTTTTTGAAATGAGTGAAGGAAGCGTTCTTTATGCTTCAGATTTCTCTGTGCATGGTGGTCTCTACTTTAATTTCAGAGATGGAGTTGTGGCATTTTCGGGCCTGAGCTTGCTTATGGAAGAAGGAATAGTTTCTATCTCCCGCCTTGAGCCAGAGACTGCGGGATTTCAGTCTCCAATACTCTTCCTCTGCCAAGCTAGCCTTAAGGAGCATGTGCTGAAGATTAGCCTCCTTGTCAAGAATTTCTTTTGTGATCTCAACATTTTCCGAAACCTGATGATGCATCTCAAGTCGTTCCTGAATCATTTTCCTTTCCACAACAGGATTTGGTAAGGTTTTTACCCAAGTTTTTAGAGCAGCTTTAACTCTCCTAAGTTTCTCCTCCCAAACGAAGAAGGCAGAGCCTTTGACTGGGAGCTTCCAGATTTCTTTTATCAGAGGCATGAATGACTGTTCCTTGACCCAATGAGAATTGAATTTAAATGGAATGGGACCTTGGTCCAAATGTGCCAGCAGGTCAAGTTTAATGGGGCGATGATCGAAAACACAACAAGGGAGAATATGCATTCTAGACTCTAGACCATGAAGAAGAAAAGAACTTTGAACAAGGAATCTGTCTAACCTTGCAGCGATATGTCCTAGGCTGATTCTTTTGTTTGTCCAAGTGTAATTCCCGAACGAAGGTTTAATATCTATCATGTCCCAGTCTTGAAGCAAGTCTTCAACCCATTCCCGCGCCGGGTCCCTAACAGTGCTTCCTCCACGTTTTTCTGACAATGATAAGGTGAGATTAAGATCCCCTGCTATTATTATATTAGCCAATTCTTCAGAATCTGCCAGACTTCTAATGGAGTCCCAGCAGTGCTTTTTCTCTCCTGTGCTGACAGGAGCATACACGTTAAAGAGGGAGAGTATCATATCTGTTTCTATGTGCTGTATCTTTGAGAACAACTAGTGGGTGTTTTTGACTTCTCTGATCTTTATGAATTTGTTAGCATTCCAAATAGTGCCCAGTCCACTTGAAGCACCTCGAGCTGAGACTGCTTGTCCTTCGCTTTTCTTCCACAACTTCTTACCAATCTGGAGGAAGGCAAAGTCCTCCATTTTAGTCTCCTGGATAAGGAGTAGATCAGGAGATTCTGTTCTTATCAAGCTTCTTATGGCTTCTACTTTTATTCTGCTCCCCATACCCCTACAATTCCAGGAGACGATCTTCATCACTTTCATTTTGGATGGTGAGCTCCCCTAGAGCTCTGGGACTGATTTATGTTCTTCTTCAGAGTATTTTCCAAGAGTTTCTCGAGGGTTGGTTGACTTCCCTGAAGTTTGTCTTTGTAAGTCTCTTGCTCTCTTTTTTCCCGAGCAGATTTTCGGCCTCTCAGTGATCTTCTGGCCGAGGTTTGCGAAGCTCCTATTTCACCTTCTTCTTCTGATTCCTCCGAACCTTGCACATCCTCTGTCTCTTCAATGAGGATCTCTTTTGATCTGTCTTCATTTTTTTCCACATGCTTTGGTCCCGAGGGGGACTCCTTGAGGATCGATCCTTCCTTCTGCATCTCTGGTTCTTGGGTGCCTTCTATCGCTGAGCTTAACTGAGCAAATTTGTTTCCTTGCTCTTCCATGGTAGGGGTTTTATTTCTAGGGGCTGCCTGAGGGCCATTGCCATTTGTATTACCAGTTCGAATGGCTTTATGGGCATTTTTGGATCTTTTAACCTGGGTCCAACCTTCATCCTTGCCTTTCTCCATTTCACTATTCTTTGGACAGTTTCGAGCAAAATGACCATAAACCTGGCATTTCCTGCACTTGAACAGAAGCTGCTCATAATCCAGCTTTTGAACATGAGTCCAACTTCCAACCCTGATCTTTACTGCCTCGGGAAAACCGACCTCCAGGTCAACTTCACGCAGATTATAGCACAGTCGTATTGGTCTTTGTTATTTGCTCGGTCAATGAATTTGCCCAAGGTGTTTCCGATATGCTTTAGGGACTCCCAATTCCAACAATGCACTGGCAGATTGGGCAACCTAACCCACACAGGAACGGCTGTGGGAACGTCAACTTTTGGATCAAAATCAGGCGTCCACTTGTTGAGATACAACCCCTGAGGACCCATGAAGTAGGGACCATTCCGGAATATTAGATCCTTATCATCCTTGTCAGAGAATTCAAACATAAAGAATCCCTTCCCTAGAAAATACAAGGTGACACCATTTTTAATCAACGGAGCCCAGTTTCTAGCAACCCAGCTCTCCGTGGATTTGGGGGAGGGCCAGAGGCCCGTGAATTGTCCAACCAAAGCTCTCTTAGCCAGAGAAAGGGCGACCTGGATCAGACCCTCAGGGGGAAGCACAATCTCAGGGATGTCATCCAATCGTTTCACGAACTTCGCAGCCTCCGAAACTTTCTTCTTCGGTAGGGATTCCAGGAGTTTGAGAAAAGCTTCAGCATCAGAAGGGGGAGGCGAAGGGGGTGGCTCCATTGTTGCAGCAACCCAGCGATCAAAACCGAACCCCTCAAGTCATCGCAGAAGAAACGAACAGAGAGTTAAGGAGCCTCAGCAAATCCACAATAGCGGGGACTCAAATCTCCGCGCAGGGAGACCAGAGCGCCGCACAGGGGATCGCCTCACAGGAGGAGGACCGGATCACAGCCCCCAGGGGGTCTGCGGAGCCCACCGAAGCAGCCGAAGGGCCGAGCAAAAGGAGATGCAGAGCGACGGCTAGGTCACCGCAAAAACTTCCAGTAAACACAATCCAACCTTATTAGGCCATTTTATGTTGATTATCAAATATTGGAATAATAAATCTCTAGAGATTATCCTCATTTATTTTAATATTTATTAATGCCTCAATCTCTTTTTCTACATACTCCTTGGATTCTTCCCTTTGAAAATTTTAAATTTCTTTGGTCAAGTGTTTAACATTTCATTATTTTATTATTAATAAAATAGCTCCCTCTCCTTTAATACTATTAACCAACCTAGATTCATTTTGACTCTGTATCTCCCAAGCACAGAGATGGATCAAATATATTTTCACTCAAAAAGAGGTTTGCATCTCAAGAGATTGGATCCCTATTGGTGCTTGGTAGATCCAGATTTAAGATGGATCTAGGCTGGTTTAATTATTAATTATAATTGCACTTATAAATATAATTATTAATTAATTATAATTACACTTATAAATATAATTATTAACTAATTAAAATTAAAATTATAAATATAATTATTATTAATCATAATTGCAGTTATCAGTTATAAATATAATTATTAATTTTATGTTTTGTTATTTTATTTTATTTTTAGTTTTATGTAATTTTAGCGAATCAAATGTTTTATTGATACTTATAATTATTAATTTAATTATTTTATTTTATTTTTATGTAATTTGACCAAGTCAAAATGTTAAACAATACATTACATTACAACATCTCTACCATATTGAGCTGGAGAGCGCCTCTCAGTGGAATAATAATATTATTACCACCCTAGATCCATCTTAACTCCAAATATACCAAGCACCAAGAGGGATCAAATCTCTTTTCACTATAAAAGAGGTTTGCATCTCAAGAGGTTTGAATCTCAAGAGGTTTGATCCCTCTTGGTGCTTGGTAGATATGATGAAAACGATTTTGGGGGTTCTTCATTTTCAATCTTTTTACTAGTCTTGATCCTAGCTCTGTGGGTTATGGCCCCACTATGCTCCTTCCCGTGCATGCTTGCAAAATCAATTCCTTGGGCTTGACTCACACAATCGTTATATGCATTGTTATTTTATCAAACAAATTCAATGCATTAATGCATCAAGCCATCAAAGCATCAACCAATCAATTCCTTAGGCTTGACTCACACAATCGTTATATGCATTGTTAATTTATCAAACAAATTCAATGCATTAATACATCAAGCCATCAAAGCATCAACCCACGATTCACACACATAGAATTACATAAAGCAAAAATCAAGTTTCATTAATTTAACCACTAGACTGTTACATAGTAGCTATTGGTGCCTTGGCTAACCAAATCTTCATTTTAATGGCCACCCTTCATACACACACACGTTTACAATTTATATTAGAAAATTACAATATCGTGGATTATTTCAATATCATAGATTATTTCAAGATCCACGATCTTCTCCATAAAACTCTCAACATGATCCTCTCTAGAAAGATCTCTACAATATCTTCTTCACAAAGCTCTCAATGATTTCCTAAGATTTCTCAAATATGTGATTTTTCAAGCTTTTAACCCTTTACAAAATAGATATTATCTCGTCTTTTTGACAAATGCACCTTCCAGAACTCCTTCTTGTTGATTTTCTTAGAGGATGGATCAATGTTCCTGTGCCAAGATCTAAAGTTAAGATGGATCTAGGCTAGTTAACCCCCCTTTAAATATTATATATTCCACATGAATACCATGGGTCTATGCCATGGGCCAATACCATGAGTCATTTTTATTTATATTTTTATAGGGTAATTTTTATTTTGTTATTTTTACTTTTATTTTTTTTTAGTTTATTTTATTTTATTTTGATCGAGTTAAAATATTTACATTACATTACATTAATATTTTAATTTAATTTACTTTAATTTAATTTTAATTTATAGGACATTACATTACATTACAACATCTATACCATATTGGGGGTGGAGAGTGTCTCTTGGCTCATTTACATTAAATATTAATAATTTAAGTTTGCATCTCAAGAGTTTCATAATTACATTAAGTATTAATAAATTAAGTTTGCATCTCAAGAGATTCACAATTACATTACACTTGGTAGATACAAAGTTAATATGGATCTGGGTTGGTTTAATTTCCTCCTTTAAATAGGCTATATTTCACATGAATATCATGGGTCAATACTATGGGTTGAGCTCAGAAACCACCAAGTCAAGTTTACCTTAATATTTTAGTTTAAATTATTTTTATTTTAAAATATGGTTATTTTTTATTTTTATTTTATTTTTACCAAGTAAAAATGTTTAGAGGAAATTACATTACATTACAATACATTACAACATCCCTACCATACTAATCTAGCATTAGTGAGTGCTGCATGGATTCTTTTATTTTAAATTTCAAATTTCTTTCTATTGTTTGGTGGAACATCAAATATTTTATTATTAAAATATTTAGGTCAAGAATTTCTATCAATTGATCTCTATTTTTAATTCAATTTAACGTTAATATTAACATTCATATTACCATTGTTGGCACCTCTTACATTCTTTATAACCCTTCTAAATCTATTTTCCAATCTGTTATGGTTTGGTTATGTCCCTAATGATGGGTGGTGAGTCCACCCAAAACATTGGACACTCTAAATCTACACACAATAGAATTCCAAAATTGACATACATCACTCATGAATCCTGCTTTTTCTCATTCTCAGCTATTAGAGACAAGCATTCAATCCCCTCATTTTAACCTGGTTTAATGGAGTTTCACTTGGTAAAGATGGAGAGCCTCCTAGAAGTGTAGACAAGAAAAAATGCCCATCCAAGTTGTTTCCCTAAACCTGACCATGGTTTGAAACTTCTCAAAGAATTTATATGCTCTCCGGTTGCATATCCCCATCCTTGAAGAAGATTCCTTATCCACTTGACCAACAAACGCCTCAAGCCATTTGTGGCCTTCTGAGCAAGTTGCCTCCATGGCCTGGTAGCTTAGGGTGGGCTAGGTATGCTAATTTTTTCTTGTTCCTAGTTTTCAATTTAACATTTTCCTTGTGCAAGAATTTGCCATCATAATTTCCCCGAGAAACTCTAAATCTATTTATTTTCTTGGAGTGAGTAGACTTCATGGGCTAACTCAAAGCTCCACCACTATTTTGGCACTGCCTGCTCAACACTCCTCTTTCTTTGGTCCAACCTTTGGCAATAACACTTCGACTTGTCCTTAGTTTTAGGTATCCACTCACCTCATACCCCTATTCTTATTTTGGTTTCTCATCATGCCCTTGTAGCGAATTAGAGTGTGTAGGACAATTCTCTATTACCAAGAACGAGGCAGAGCTTAGATACAAGCTGAAAGCTTGAACACAAGAATTAGATATTTGTCTCCCCAATCGATTTAGGAGGAAATTACACAAGTGGAATGAGAACTAGCTAATGAGAGGTGCACTATTATGAACAAAGAGGTACTTGCGGAAGTGGTAGACTGGGTTTCTGATGCAAGTCACACTAGAGGTCATTATAACAAATATATGTACACCAAGGACATCTACCACCATTTGAATGTTATCTTATCTTTTGACATTTTGAAACAATTGAAGTTTTTTATATTGTCTAGCTTCCCCAGTGGCAGGTCAAAACATGCTTCAATAGTTGTGGATGTAAAATCTTTAATGTTAGGCAATGTAAATTTACTTAAAAAAAATAGTATTAATATTAGAATCTATAGTGATCTTTTATATATATATATATGTATGTATATAAGTTAATTAGCTTTAATTATATTAATTATTGTTGTGATATGCCAAATGGTTTTTTTAAAATGTTTTTTTGGTTTTAAAAATTAGTTAATTAACAAAAACTTAAAAAAAATTAGTCTTTTTGGCTTTAAAAATTAGCTAATCCACCTTTCTAGAGTCATAAACTTAGAAAAACTAGGAAATTCAACAAAATCTCAGAAAAAATGTAGCCTTGCTTAATTTATCCACAAATATAGATAAATGAAATTCAATAATTCAAAAAATATATATTATATTGTGCTGATCTAAAACAATATAATAAATGCAGAAAATTATAGTCAAAAGGTTAATTAATATAGAGTAGATTGCAATAGTTCATGGACTAATAAGAGGAAAAAGCCATCTTAAAAAAAGAAAAAAAAAAGCAAAAGTTTTAAAAGAAAAATATAAAACGAACAAAAAAAAATTAAAAAAATGTCTTACAAATTTTTAAAATGTTAAAAATATAAAAAATAAAACAAAGTAAAATAACTAAACAAGTAAATTAACAAAAAAAATAAAAAATAGAGAAGGATGGGAGGGGATGATTTCTTAATCTCATCTCCTCCCTCCATAACCTCCCTTTCCTTTCTATACCCCTACTTTCTTTCTTGTTCATCCCATAACTACCTCCACATGTCACTTAAATGAGTGCAGGAAGGAGGGGAAGGAGGGGAGGGTAGAGAAGGGGGCAAAGGAAAGGAGGAGGAAGCACAAATTATGGAATTGCCTTTTTTCCACCCCCATAAATCCTTGATTTTTTTCTTTTTCTTCTTAAGATTTGTTTTCAGTTTTTAATTTTGTTACATAAAGTGTGGGAGTGGAGGGAAAACTATGGGAATTTCCATCATTCCATCCTCACAAATCCTTATTTGTTTATCTTTTTCTCCTAAATATCTGTTTCTAATTTTTAATTTTTAAGTTCGTTGTGTTTGTGTGTGTGGGAGAGAGAGATAAATGGGCCTAGCTAAGGTAGTTGAGAGAAGTGTTATCCTCCTCACTTAGGATCAATTCCTGCAAGTGACTCATTGAGCTCTTTGGGAGTATATTGTTGTATCAACCTTAGACTTTGAAGACTTTGGTTTATTTTGAATATTTTCATTAGAATGAGGGGAAGTGTAATACTACTAATTCCTTAATGCATGATTAAGGATACAAGATACTGAATTTTCATCTATCTAATTCAAATCAAATGTCTTTTATGAAGTCTCATCACCTTTTTCTCATAAAGAGCTTTCTAGTAATATAAACTTTATTAAAATATGAGTCTAGATCATCAAGATATGATCATTTGAAGATTTTCGCCCTTGTCCCCATGTCAACATTATTGTGCAACTATGATGTGTTACCCCCAGGTCCACATGTCATCAAGGGGGTGGTGACATGTTAGCACCAATGCCACCTAGCCCTGCCATGTCATCGAATCGCACACGATTAATTACCTTACATTTAATTAAGTCAATTTTTATTTTGTAACTTAGTGTATTTATGTTTATATAATTATTTAAATATTCTAGTAATATAAGCACATTTAATTAACACAACATTATTGAGTTAAAAATTTTCCCACATGCATAATTCAAAAGTGTCAATGCTTGAACAAAATAAAAAATGAGTGATATTTGAAATCATGTCCCTTCTATTAATTCTTGATGGGAAATTCACGAAGTTACCCAACTCATGAAACCTTGAGTCAACCACCAATCACCTATGGTTGGTGAAATTGAGAAAATAAAGGCAAACAAAATGCACCCCTCATACCCAACTCATGAAATTTTGAGTCAACCACCAATCATCGATGGTTGCTGAAATTGAGAAAATAAAGGCAAACAATATTCACCCCACAATAGTGCATTAAATGTTGTATAGGTTAAGATATATATCATTGGATGTACAACATTTATATTCAAAGGTGTACATCCTACAATATACAACATTTAATGTAATTGTGTGGGGTGCATATTTTTACTTGAAATCAAGTGCATGAATCCTTTAAGTCAATCCCATATGGTCCGTAATTCCAAAAAGTTGTTTTCCAGTGAATTCCAAAGCATTTCCATGTGCGAGTAAAATCCATGCCCAATACATGAGAGTAAAATCCAAGCCCAAAATAAAAATTGGTTGTCGGTGAATTCCGACGCATTTCCACATACAAGTAAAATTCATGCCTAAATTTCCAATTTGCTAATGGTCTCATTAGCCATCGGAAAAATGATTACCTTTACATTTGAAAAATTTAAGCCATTTGTTGATTGAAATCTACCTTTCAAATCATTGTACATTCGACTGATCATGCATAGTGAAGGTTTATGCATCAAACTTTAGAGAGGGTTATCTCTGTTGAGGAAATTAATCAAATTTACAAAAAGCATTCTCTACATGAAGGTTTGGGTAAAATCCATGTTGATAATATTGTTCTTCTTCATGTGTGAGAAATCCGTGACTGTAAGTAATTATATATAACTATTCTCATATACATAATGCAATATGGAAAATTTCACATTCCTAGAATTTATTACGTCTAATTAAGTAAGCATAATTTCTGCCCAATATTTGCCAACTCTAAAATTTATGTAAACCTTACTTAATATACAATGTTCTGCTACATACAATAATGTCTTATGCAGTAAAAGAAAATGGTTATGCCATTCTCATGGCATCCTTTAGTTCCCATGTGGCCTCATCTGGTCCAAAGTGCATCCATTGTACCTTGACCTACATGATGGCTCGGCTTTGGAGCAACGTATCCTTCTTATCTAATAGGCATTGAGGCTCTAGTTGGAATTCTCCTTTTGGTTCCACTTAGATAATAAACCTAGTCAATGCTATAATTAGAATCATGCACACACTTCTTAAGCAAAGACATGAAATACATTTTGAGCTTTCACAGTAGGAGTTAAGGCAAGTTTATATGCCATTATTCCCACTCCTTCTAAGAAATTAAAAGGCCCACAATAGTGAGGTGCGAACTTGGCACATGTTCCCATTCTCAAGGAATTTTTTTTTAGGCTTACTCTTAATATTTTTTAGGCTTACTCTTAAGATACACATGATCTCCTACTTCAAACTCCCTATGATTCCTATTTCTGTAAGCTCTTTTATCAATCTTATGTTGCTTTCAAGTTCTGTTTGGTCTATCCACTTCTTGTTCCAATTCCATTAACATGTTTGGTTAGTGTAATATAATCCATTATATTATATCAATTCTACCATATAAGGCATCAAAGGGACTGCATTTCAACAACTCTTGGTAGCTATTGTTATTGGAAAACTCTACCAAGGTTAGGTATTGTTCCCACTTTTTATGCTGATGTGTAACATACATTCATAACATATCTTCCAACACCCTATTTAATCTCTATTTATATCCATTTTTATGAGGATGGTAGGAAGTACTGAAAGCCAATTGGGTTCCAAATCTTGCAAATAAAGGCTTCCAAAATTTTGAGGTAAATTTGGCATCTCTATCTGATATGATGGTCTTTGGCATCCCATGTAATTTGAAAATTTCTTTCATGAAAATTGTACCAATGTCAATTACTTTGTAGGTGGATGTTAGGTCCTTATAATACTAGTGTATCCCCCATATTGTTATTGTTGTGCCCTTACATTATTATTGTTATGTAGGTCGTAATCATATTTTGATCCCTAGACTCCTATATATACCAAGGAGGTGTTGTCATTTGAATCATCCAAGAATTGTTCATTTATGCGATGTAGAAGGAGGTTTCCCCCTCGAAGAGGCTTATTTTCATGTCATTGATCTATCTTTTCTTCTATTTTGTTTAACATTTGGTATATATTTTTGTTTTGTTTTACATTTCATTTTAGAGAATCTATCTTGGGGCTAAAGACCAACTATATTCCAAGGACAGATATGAGGAAGTTTGATGGCAAGGATCTGATAACATGGATACTGCATATGGAGCAATTATTTGATCTACATGATGTGAAATACACACAAAAGGTACACATTGAATATTTATATTTAAAACCCAATCAATTTGTATGGTATCGATGGATTTGTTCTCATAAAGGACTTGTCACTTAGACAATTTTTATGGAGGAATTGATAGCACATTATGAGGATAAAAATAGAAATACCTTCTTTAGCCAAATGATAAATCTCAAACAAAAGGGTTTAGTTGGGGATCACATTGAGGACTTCCAAAAATTGAATATCAAGGTAACTGATATTCCAAAGGAGTATCTGATTGATGTATTCACAGGGACTTTAAATGATAATATCCAACATGATGTTAGCATTTTGGAACCAAAGTCATTGGAGAATGAATTTAGGGTGGCAAGAAAATTTGAAAGAAAAATTATGACAACAAGGACATCTAACACTCACAACTCTAAACATGGAAGTGTTGCCTCTCTGAGCTTCCAACAATATACAAGGTTGACACCACAAAAACTGGAGGAAAAAAGAGCAAAAGGGATTTGTTACAGTTGTGATAGAAAATACACTAAAGGTCACAAGTGAGTTGAGAAGAAATTATTTTACATAGATTACTAAGAGGAGGAAGAAAAGGAACAAGAAACATCAAAAGAAGAAGATATACACTAGGAACAACCCCAAGGGATGAAAAAGAAGAAATGAATCCAACCATATCTTGTTATGCATTGGTAGGAATTACCACTCCTCAAACTGCAAAGATATAAGGATATATGAATAAGAAAAAGGTAATAGTACTTATTGATTCAGGTAGTACTCATAATTTTATTCATTGTAAGATAGCTAAGGATTTGAATTGCTTTATATATCCAAATCTAGACTATCAAGTGATGGTTGCAAATGGAGGACCTATAAATTTCTCAGGGAAGTGCCATAATATAAATCTAACCATGGGGGTATATATATTGAATAGTCCAATTCTTTCCATTCCATTGGTGGTGTGGATATTGTATTCATAGTCCAAAGGTTACAATCTTTGGGGATGATAGATTTTAATTTTAAATAAATTTTCTTGAAATTTTCCGCGGAAGGAAAGGAAATTGAATTAAGGGGTATCACAGGGAAAATTAGGAAGATAATAAGCTCGAATGGCATGAAAAATATTTTGAAGAAGGAACAATGAGGGGTAGTTGCACAATTATGTTCACTAGATGTTCAAACATCTAAGTAATCCATCTCTCCAGATCTCTAAGGGTCCTTGACAATCATTCCAAGGTATTTGAGACTCCCAAAGGTCTCCCACCTATTCGTGACCATGATCATGCTAGTCACTTGATTCCAGGAGGTGGTCATCCAAACATTAGACCTTACATATATTCATATGCCCATAAGAGTGAAATTGAACATATGGTTGCAAAAATGCTAGAGGTAGGTATAATTCAACCTAGCCAATGTTATTTCTCTTCTCCAATAGTATCGGTTCTAAGAAGGATGGGTCATGGCATATGTGTTTGGATTATAGAGAGCTCAACAAGCTCACTATTAAAGATAAGTTTCCCATTCCTATAATTGATGAATTGTTGGATGAACTACATGGGGCAATTTACTTCATCAAGTTGGATATTCATTCAGGATATCATCAAATTAGAATGAAGACCGAAGGCATTCCAAACACAACATTTAGAACTCATGAAGGTCATTATGAATTTTTGGTTATGCCTTTTGGCATAACTAATGAACCTTCCACATTTTAAGGTTTGATGAATTCCACTTTCAAACCCTTTCATACAAAATTTGAGTTAGTATTTTTTCATAATATACTGATCTACAATAAGTCTTGGAAGGATCATGTTCAACATGTTGACAGGGTGCTCAAACTATTGGAGGAGAAACAATTGTATGCAAAACCCTCCAAATGTTTCTTTGGGGTATATGAATGGAATATTTGGGTCATATTGTATTTCATGAGGGCGTTAAGGCAGACCATAACAAAATTAAATCCATAAAGGAATGGAAAATATCCACAACCTTAAAGCATCTTCGAGGATTTCTTGGGATGACAGGGTATTATCGCAAGTTTTTTAAGAATTATGAGAAAATAGTAGCACCAAAGAACATTACTGAAGAAGGATACATTTTTTTTGAACTCTAGAAGCAACTACGGCCTTTGAACATGTCAAAGAGGAAAATGTGTCGAGCTCCATTCTTAGGTAAACCAAACTTCACAAAAACCTTTATTGTGGAATGTGATGCCTCAGGAAATGACATTGGTGTTGTTTTAATGCAAGAAGGAAGACCCATTGCTTTTGAAAGTAGTCTAATTATAACAACCTTGGGTTATATTTCCATGTAATAAATGAGCATTATAAAAGGAAAAATAAAACCAAGGTCACGAGACACGTATTCTAAGATGAATGGGAGCGAAAAAAATTATATTGGGATCCTATTGTGGTTTATTATTAGCTATGGAAATTGGCATTGGAATTAGCAAGAGGAAAAAGGCAATAAATGGAAATTTAATATAAGAAATAAAGGAAAACAAGAGAAAAGGAAGATGAAGAGACAAGAATATGCATGCAAAGGAAATTGAAAGAAAATAAAAGAAAAAGAGAGAAAACATTCTAGCATTCTCACTTGGACAAGGATAAGCAAGAGGGAGCACTTGGACATAAGGAAGACACAAGAAAGAAAGAAAGGAAAGTAAGGGAGCACAAGAAAAATATTGGACAATAGTAAGCAAGGGCATGAATCAAGTAAGGAAAGTGCATCCAACAAAAGGATTTTGCAGGTGACAGGTTGCATGTTTGATTATCTTGTTGGGATGTGAATGCATGGTTTAACCATTGGTTTATTGGTCATGTTTGTTGTCATTAGCATGGGATTTTCCTAGATTGAAAGTGATGTGCAACCTTGCCTTTTCCATTTCCTAGATAGCCATGGTATTGTGGGTTTTAATTTTGGTTTAGTTTTATATTGTAGGTGGATTTGGATCTGGTTGATGTGGGCTCAGGAAAATCCCATGGGTTGAGGGTGGAGATGTTTTTTTGGGAATCTCTTGATAGGTCGGTGGAGATAGAAAAATTCCCCTGGGTATGGTGAAGAAATCCTGAGGCATCTAAGCTTTTATTGGTTTTGGTGATTTCTGGATCGGTTTAGGTGAAATCACTGTGGCTTGAGGGTGGAGGTGGATTAACCTATGGATTCCCTATTTGGTTATGTTTGGTTTATTCCGTGTGATCCCACTTTCATGCTTGGAATATGGAACAGGGGTGATTGGGAAAGAAGAAAGATTTGGTTCAACCTAATCTATGGTTGGGTGGTACATGGAAGTCCCTGACTTGGTTGGCATTAAGTATATTATTATGTGTGACTCTTTGTTGAGATAAATGAGCACAAGTATTGGTTATTGTGTTGATTTTATGACTGGTTTATCATGGCTTAATTTTGGTTAAATGTTGCTTATGTGCATGGTATATTCCTTATTATATGATGTGCTATTGTTTAATGATCTTTCTCATGGTTTTACAAGTTATGGGATAGTTATATGAATGCATGAGCTAACAAGTTCATTGTTGCAACTTGCTTGAGAGGGTAATACACCTTCCTGATGAATGTTGATGACACTAAGGAAATAATGATAATTATGCATCCATGACCTACAAGTACTATGCTTACAATGTGTTTATCTAAATGATTAACATGTGTTTAGAAAGCTTGGATGAGAATAGAGCTTAGAAACATATTGAGAAGACTCAAGAACTTTGTTGGGAAAGTTCTAGGTAGTACTAGGCAGTTGGCCTATAGGCTAGGCCTAAAAATATGGAACAAAGTCCCTGGTAACAGGCACAAAATTGGGAAATTTCAGTTGTCGCCACATTGAAGATGAGTTGTGCGTGCGACTGGAGGTCTCTGGCTGCATGAATTGGTCTTCATGGGTGCTGCTAGGCTGTAAAGTCAGGAGAAAAGTGGTTCCAGTTCAGGGAAAAGGTAACTAATGCGAATCCTTTGATATTTGGGTGATCATGTGTGTAACCACCCCCTCCCACATTTACCCAATTTCACTGTCCTTCTAGGGTAAACATGATATAGAGAGCCACTATGACATGACCCAAACTCCTAGATCCCATTAAGGAAGTTGGGCCGATTACTGACGATAAATTGACCTTTCACAACATCCTATAGGTGCTATAGGATACTGAGAGGATGAGAAACCATCCTAGGTGGCCAAACCCTAGGCTAGACCCCTGCTTCTCTACCCTGGACCCTCAATCACTCCCACAACAAGCCCTCCATGTGATTGGAAACCTCTAACCACATGCACAAGCTTGCATCCATGCAGTTGCAACCTAAAATGTCTAGTTCAGAGCATGCAGTCCTGGATTCTGAGCCTAAATTCTAGGTCAGCCTCCAGACCACTACCCAGAACTTCCTGTAACTTCTCAGATGCATAAATGGCATCACAACAATGTTAGAAATACAAATTTGAGTCAAATACTTGACCTAACTATGCATAACCATGACAATCATTTCGTCAAACATATTGAGAACATGTAATCTATAGATCATGAATGCATATATGGACATAAGGGTATGATACTTATCTGAGAATCATCAAGAATGTCCAATTCCCTCTCATAATAGTTGCAATAACATTTATTAGCTCATGCATTCATCAACCATTCATCAATTATTCAAACATGTCAAGAGCCATAACTATAACCTGTTATGAACCCATGCTTATAACCAACATATAACCAAAATAATAACCATGATAAAACATCCATCAAAGCCACATAATAACAAGTACAGTTACTCATAAAATACAAGAGGAAATGAGATCTTATTAACATATACAAAATCCAACCAAGTCAGGGACTTCCACATACCGCCCAACCATGGATTGAGCTGAACCACATTTTTTTTTCAACCAATCACCCCCATGCCATATTACAAGCATGAATGTGGGACAAGATAGGAACAACCAGGGCTTCCTAGAGATTAAACCACCTCCACCCTAAGGCTTTACAACAATCCCACCAAAACCGGTCAAGGGATTCCTAGGCCCAAGTAAGCATATAAACAACTAGGCTTTTCCGCAATCCCGCCAAAACCAGTGAAGGGATCACTATGACCAAAACAAACACATAAACAACCAAGATTTATCACAATCCTACCAAAACCAGTCAAGGGACCTCTAGGCCCTAAACAAGCTTGGATGCCTTAGAATATATTCACTCATGCATTGAGGAATTTTCTCCTCTCCACCCTTAGGATTTACTGCAATCTTGCCAAAATCGGTCAAGGGATTCCTAGGCCCTTAGGAATTTTCCTGAGACCACCTCACCGGTTCCAAAACCATTCGATAATCCAAAGATCAACCAAATAATAAAACCCCATCACACCAAGGCTACGCATAAATGGAAAGGCAAGGCTGAAACCACTATCACGCATGGCGAAACCCATGCCAATGATAACAAAATAACCAAATACAGATAAGGATGTACCATGCATTCATAAACCAACTAGGATATCACACATACAACCTGTTACATGCAAGTATTATTGTTGAAGTTGCTTGATCCAACTTTTCCTTGCTTATCCCTTGATTCTCTTGTCCTTACTTTGCTTTCTTTCCTCAATGCTAGAGTGCTCCAATAATGCTCTAAGTGTGCAACAGTATGAGAAAATAGAAAGAGCTCCAAAAAACTAAATTGAAAAAAACCTACAAACTAATCCTCAATAGCCTTTTTATCATTGAGGCCTCTATTTTCTTCAATTTCCTCTAATTTCCCTTCAATTTCTTCCTCATGCAAATTCAATGACTTTTCACCTATTTTTCTTTATTTTCATAAATAAAATGCCAATTAATGTCGCATGCCTTTTCAAAGCCTTTGCTAATGCCTTTGCCAATTTTCTTAGCCATAATAAACCAAATGAGCACCCACTAGGATTTTTTTCCCAACATTTAGCTTAGAATATGTGTCCCATGACTTTGGTCTTATTTTGCCTTTATTAACTTTATTACATGAACTTTTAACTCAGGGATATTATAGACCTCTCCCCCTTAGGGGAACACCATCCTCAGTGTTCTATGACACCTATGACCAACAAGACCACTTAAAACCAAAACATACTGCCCATGGAGCTTTATAACTTAGTTCAATGCAATATTTACAATGAACAACTTCCTGAATAGCAAACCAACATGACCAACATGAGAACATGGAAACCATACTGCTTATTAGAGATTTATAACACAACTCATTGCGGTATTACAACAACAACCATACATAAATATGTACATATACCAAAACTCCTTTGCCTCAACCGACAAATAATGAAGGATACATAGACTGCATCTGATCAACCATCTCCCATGTAGCTTCATCGGGCCCAAAGTGCTTCCACTACACTTTAACTTGTTTGATTGCTTGGTTCCAAAGCATGAGTTGTTTCTGCTGCGAAATGCACTGAGGTTCCGGGTGGAATTCTCCTTCTGGATCCACCTGTAATATAGACTAATCAACCACATGATCAACATCCTTCACATATATTTTGAGCAATGAAACATGGAAAACATCATGGAATTTCACTATCAAAGGAAGTATAAGTCTATAGGCCACTGGTCCAATCCTCTTAAGGATCTCAAAAGGCCCACAATACTGAATTTACAACTTGGAACATGATCCAATCCTCAAGGATCTCTTCTTTGTCTTGATGCGCAAGTACACATGCTCCCCAACCTGAAACTCCTTAAATGCCTTGTGTTGATCTGCATAAATCTCATGTCTATCCCGTGTTGAATTTAAATTCTTCTTGATAACTTGCATTTCATGTTCCACTTCTACCAACATGTCCGGTCCTATCAATTCTCTGTTCACTAGATCACTCTATATGATGGGAGTATTAAAAATCCACCCATAAAGTTCCTCAAATAGAATCATCCTTAGTGTCTCCTGATACCCATTGTTGTAAGAAAACTCAACTGTTGGAAGATACTCCTCCCACCTCCTCTACTGGTGCATAACATACATCCTCACCATTTCCTCCAGAATCCTGTTGACCCTCTTTGTCTATCCATCTATCTGCAGATGATAAGATGTATTGAAGGTCAGCTTTGTACCCAAACATGTAAATAACTCTTTACAAAAACTAGAAGTGAACTTACCATCTATGTCAGATACAATCTTCCTAGAAATACCATGCAATTTCACTCTCCCCTTGATGAATATCTATGCTACCTCACTAGCTAAATACATAGACTTAACCGCTATGAAGTGAACTACCTTAGTCAACCTGTCAACCACAACCATAATAGAATCATGTTGTCTAAATGTCCTTGGAAAACATTTAATGAAATCCATGGAAATTACCTCCCATTTCCATTCCAGAATTGGAAGCGAATGAAGTAAACCAATCGGATGCTTTCACTTTACCTTTACCTGTTGACAATCCAAACACCTTGTGACAAACTTAGCTACCTATTTTTTTAGATTTAGACAATAGTAAAATTTGTTCATATTTTTTAATGTCTTCTGATATCCCGGATGACTTGAACACGGCTTAACATGAAATTCCCGCAAGATAAGCTTCTTGAGCTCACTGTTGTCCGACACATAGATCCTATCCCTAAATCTAACCAAACCATTTTTCATGAGATGATAATCCACATCCTGTTCACCTATGCCCTGCTGCTATAACCTGTGATTAAGCTCCCTATACTTGTCATCATGTTGTCCTTCCTTTAAGATTTGATCCTGTAAACATGTCCCATATGAACTCATAACTTCTATGTGATTTACTTGGACTCTTATGCTAAGAGAATCTACAATCCTATTCTCTTTTCCCTTAATGTACCTAATATCAAAGTCAAACTCACTGAGCTTAACCAACCATCTAGCTTGTCTTGCATTCAGATTAGGTTGGTCGAACAAGTATCTCAATCCACTGTGATCACTCATCGAGACAAAAACCCTACCAAGAAGATAGTGCCTCCACATCTTAAATGCATGGATGATCGCTGCCAAATCAAGATCACGCGTCACATAGTTTTGCTTGTTCTCATTTAGTTTCCTTGAATCGTAACATACCACCTGTCCCTCCTACATCAAGACTCCAATTCCTCTCTTGCAAGCATATGTACATACCATAAACTCTTTATCTGGATATGAAATATTTAGAACTAGAGCATTTGTAAGTAACTGCTTCAATCGCTCAAAACTAGCTGCACATTCCTTTGTCTATTCAAATTTCTATTCCTTTGGTTGCAAA
The DNA here is from genome assembly GCA_031772625.1 of Pinus tabuliformis. NCBI lineage: Eukaryota > Viridiplantae > Streptophyta > Pinopsida > Pinales > Pinaceae > Pinus > Pinus tabuliformis. The sequence goes on along the minus strand of CM062815.1, from coordinate 168,592,392 downwards.
GATGTAATAGGATAGGAAATCCATGATAAATTTGTGATGAACTGACTGTAGTAACCTACTAACCCCATGAATGATATGACCTCATCCACATTCCTATGAGCTGCCCATTTCATGATAACTTTGATCTTTTATGGATCCACTGCTATACCTTCCTTGGAAACAACATGTCCCAAGTAATGTACCTTTGTCTGAAAGAAACTACATTTACTAAGATTGACATACAACTGATGCTCTATTAACAATCTCAATAATGCTTCTACGTGTTTGGAATTCTCTTTCTTATTCTTAGAATATATAAATATATCATCAATGAATACAGTCACAAACTTGTCCAGATAAGGATTCAACACACTATTCATCAAACACATGAAAGTAGCTAGAGAATTAGTCAAACCAAAAGGAACTACAACAAACTTATAATGCCTGTACCTTTTCCAGAAAGCAGTCTTGTAGATGTCCTCTTCTTTGATGCGTACTTGATGATATCTAGATCTCAAATAATCTTCAATAACACTGTTGCTTCCTTCAACTAGTCAAACAAGTCATCAATCCTTGGCAAAGGGTACTTGTTCTTAATCGTCACCTTGTTCAACTATCTATAATCAATCCACAACCTGAGAGTACCATTCTTCTTCTTCACAAAAAATATGGGTACACCCCAAGGTAACACACTTGGCCTAATGTATCCCTTGTCAAGTATTTCCTTCAACTGCAACTTCAATTCAAATAACTTTGGAGTGATCATCTGTAAGGTTCCTTTGATGTTGGTGCTGCTCCTGGTACCAACTTAATAGAAAAGTCCACTTACTTGTGAGGTGAAAAATATGAAATATCTGTTGGAAATACATCCTGAAACTACTATAAAACTGGATAACTCTTCAATAATTTTGCATCCTCAACATCCTTACCATTATCACTGGAAACATACACTGCAAACAATACACACCCTTTCCTACGACTGCAATTTTCCTGAATAGCTGTAAAAAATTGACTGATGAAGCCTTCTTCTTACCCTGCAATATTCTCTGTTCTCCATTGTCATCCAAGCACTCAATAACCTTTTCATAACAATCCACCTTAGTCCTATGAAGGCAACCAATCCATCCCAGAAGTATATTGTATGAACCCAACGGAAGCACATTAAAATGCACTAATGTAGGCATACTGTTCAACTCAAATGCACAAGCTCTTACCCAATGATGAACTCTTTTCTTAGTACCTGTAGCCAACTGCACCAACTAAGACTCTGCATGCACTTCTTTTCTCAAACCACACTTATCCACTAGGTCATTATTAACATAACTATAATTAGATTCAGGGTTAATAAAAATAGAAACATCTTGATCATAGAGCTTACCTTCCATCTCAATAATAGATGCCCGGTGATTCACCTGCTTATTATCCAATGCTACATAGATCCGAGGAATAGTCTGTCCAAAATCCCCAACTATCTACGCTTTCTGTGCATTGTAAATCTAAGGCCTACCACCCTGATATGATGGAAAATCCTTCTTGATATGCTCCTTGCCTCATATCCAATAGTGCAACTATCCCCTACTATCACCTCTATTCTGCTGCTCTCTAGGCTGCGACCCATGTCCCTTCTCAACTGCATTAAAATTCTTGTAAGGAACACCATTCTCTTTCTCACCTACATCCTGAGGTCTCGGTCGCTTTGGTGGCCATTTACCTTTAGCTTTGTCATTCCCTTTCCAACCCTGCTTAGATTCAACCTTATGATTTCATTGCTCATAACAATATTTCAACTTCCTAATGACTTCCTCCAATGATTGAGGCTCATCATACTGAATCCAATCCTTAAATGTTAATGGTAATCCATTGAATAATCGCTAAAATTTGGTTTTCTCATCCTTAAGATCCACACATACCTCAACAACTCCAAGAACTTAGCCGTGTACTCCTCATCTGTCATCGATCCCATTTTCATCTCATAGAACTCCTTGGATTTTATGTCATAGTACCTCTCTGACAAATACTTCTTCCTAAAAAGTCACTTGAATTCATGCCAACTCTACTACTATGTCTTGATGTCTCTGACCTGCTTCACATCTTCCCACCAGATGTCTACTTTCCATTTGAGAATGAAAATAGCTATCTTGGCCTTCATGTTCTCTGTATAGTCATTGTTGGAGCCCATTTTTGTCCCCATTTCTTTACTCTTTTCACCTACATTTTCACTCATTTTACCTATATTGTACTTCTTTTACCTTCTATACTATACCATTTACTGCCAAAACCCTATCATCATATGACTAGAGGTAAAGGAATTCTATTTATAATTATTTCGATCTTTTTGGTTAAGTTTGGATAGATTATAAGATCATACTTATCAGGTCATCTCTCACTATCTATTTTATTGGACTCGTAGCTATGGAGACTATTGGCAGGTGAATGGCAAGCTAAACATCTAGTCAAAGCATGAGGAGGTGGACACTTCATCATTTAAGTGTCACTATCATTCTGTACTTAAAACTTCATTTACAATTATGTACTTAAGCTGGCAGTCAATGATCGAAAACTTCTTTTGGTGGAATAGTAAGCGGTTTATGGGATCTTCTGGCATATCATACACCGATATCCCTATGGCCGAGGATAGAAAGTGGTTTTTCAAGTGAAACACAACCAACCAAAGTCTAATTGAGTCATGCATAGCTGATTCAGGATTGATCTTATGAGATATTATACAACCCGTGATAGTCATCAATCAACAGTTTGCTATGTTAAGAGATAGTTAGTTAAGCCTAGTATCCATCAGTTGTCTTCTTAAAGGCCCGATGAGTTTGAATTTAGATGTAATGTTTGAGACTCATTGATTTTGAAAACTTATGTTATTTTTGAGAGTCCAGACTATGTATGTCAACATTTAAGCTTTGATCTAATTCAGTTCCAGCATTGTTCTACTGTAAGTAATTATGGTTGCATTTTGAATTTCATTTTACTGAGTTAATTTAACTTGCTCCAGGCGTGGCAAGGGCCCACCACCTCTGGAACCAAGTTTATAGTTATTGTAGATCTAGTATTAGTTTACTGTGTTAATTTTACATAGCATATCATGTGATTGTTTAGTTTTCGAATGGTTTAATTGATTCCGTACCTAAGTTTTTATTTCGATCCTGTAGATTAAATTGACAAACTAAAATTTCTTGATTAATCCATAGACACTAAGCAACGACTTAAATTGTTAACTATCTCTTCTGAAGAGCCTCATCATACAAATGCATTGTGAATCATTCTGATTTGAATTATTAATAGAATTTTGAATAGTATTCCGAACCTTATACTCTGTAACCCTTCGAATTCAACAGTGTACATGGATACTTCAACGTTATGTTTCTCAATCGATTGTGTTGTATAATGAATACAAGATTGTTTACATTGGAATTGCGTGTAGGGTTATGAAATTCCTTTGAGTTTTGTGAGAAGAATGGTTTGGTTTCTCGAGCTCTATTCAGTAGTTTTAGATCTATAAGATTTGTGTAACAATTTAGTTTCTTGAATTTCGCTAGTAGTCTCGGACTTACGAATTCTGTGTGATCTTGTAGAAGTTTTGTTGTGATTTAAGCCTTCGACTTTGGTGTGTATGCAATTGTTTTGACTTTGTTTCATTCACGAACAGTAGTTAGGTTTCTTAAAATTGTTATCATAGATAGTAGTCAGATTTCCCTTTTGAACAGTAGTTAGGTTTCTTTCGATTTCGATTGCGAATAAGTAGTGCAACTATAGTCTCAATTAGGAACAAAGGTTCTGGTTTGTTTAAATTGTCACTTAGATTTCCTTCCAGTTTGATTAGGGTAGTCGATTTGATAAATCTCTCAACAATAGGGTTCAGTTTCCTTAAATGTCATTTGTCTAGATTGCTTTGAGTATCATTTCATTTGCTTTGAGATAGGTAGTCTTTGCGTTTGAATGTTGAATGTATTTCTTTGATTGAGTTAAATTAGAGAACTCCAGAGCTTAATTTCAATTTCACATTCACTAGCTTAATTTCGATTTCACATTCACTAGTTTAATTTAGATTTCGAGTTCATTAGCTTAGTTTAGATTTAATCTTCATGCTCTTTGATATAGTGATTCATGTTTTGTCTTGATCAACATTAGAACAATCGAATGAGTGTTTCCCATTAAACGTAATTTGAATTCTGTAATTAGCATTTCATAAGTCAGAGTGATTTTACTGTTAAGAGAAATAGTGTTTGAAATGATTTGTTTGAGTTTTTCATTATAGAAGTAATTTGTAGCAAGCCTGTCTTAGTTGTAATATTCTTGTTTAAACGAGTGACTGAATAGAGTTAAAATAGGAATGGATTCTATAGGATTTAATGAATGAGTTCTTCAATATTTAGTGAGTGAGTTTTTTTAGCATTGAGTCTTTTAAAACAAGTACCATTTCTTTGAAGCTTTCTTAGAGCAACATGCTTGATTCATGTTTGAATGCTTTAAGGAGTTTGAGTAAATAGGTTTTTGTACTTAAACATTGATTATAAAAGGAAATCACCTACTTTGTAATTAGATCTTGAATCTGAACCAATACGTAGTGTAACTTAGTGATTACAATCCATAGTTGATGATTTAATATTAGGAGCTTTAGAACAACGAATAAAACTCCTAACATTTTGGTGCCATTGTTGGGGAGTTGCAATTGGTTCAGGTAATAATTTCTTTTACAGAGTTACAAAGATATTTGTAGGACAGTCAGAGGGCGGGGAGTGTATAGTAAGACGTGAGTGAAGAGCCACGCATCCACTTTTGTGGGGTTTCTCCAAAGTCTGATCGTCTTTGTGGATCTTTGTGCTATTATTTCTTCTCTTATGCGTAGAAGTAAAAGTAGGCCTAGGGATAGTAAAGGTAGATTTATTTCAGGCGCACAATTATTTTAAGGACTATTTGGTCCCACAAAAACACCTCAAACTAATTCAGTTAATCGTTATACATGTGTCAACAAATGAGGAGGCACTAATAGAGAGGTGGCATCAACAAAGGAAACACCCCTCAAAAAGGGGACTGAACAATCCCAAACTGTGCCTCAACAAGCACAAATTATCTTGGGAAACATGGCCAACATAGGAGACAACATGAACAATGTAGGAAACTAGGGCAAAGGAGAGGGTACACGAAAACCTCTATTTGTGGGGAACAACAATGGACCAAGAGGCGGGCTAGAGGAGAAAGAGGAAGATGAAACAACTTTTGGATTCCCTATCTTGGACATAACTAGAGATGTTACCATGAATAATATACGCTGGCATCGCTTCCACTTTTTTGTGGTATGTCATCTAAAGACCCTGATGCATTTCTATTTGAATTTGATATCCTTTGTAGAAGCTATAATATTATAACGATGCAAAAAGGATTAAATTATTCCCTGCCACCCTAAAAGGCTCAGCCTTGAGATGGTTCATGAGCCTAGGAGAACATACCATTTATTCCTGGGACGATATGAAATCTATTTTCTTTAAAAAATATTAGGACTACTGTAAAAGTAGAGATGTAAATGATATCTTTAGGATGCAACAGATGGAGGACGAAAGCCTAGAAGAATATCTAGAGAGATTCCTTTATAACTATCATAAGTCATGGGGGGGAGCCTTAGATGAATGGTCCATTAGGACTATCTTCTTGAAAGGATTAAGGGAAGAATGTATTGAGACACTGAATCTCTTAAGTGTTGGTGATATTTATAAAAATCCTTTTGCTGAAGTAGCTGAATTATGCCGAACCTATTCAAGGAGTCAAGCTAAAGTAGGTAAAAGACTCAGGGACAACCCAAGAGATTATGTGCCCAAGAACTCAAAATTTGTACCTAATGTTGTTACCAGGGTTGAGCTGGGAAATCTTTTGGAAAATTTTAAAACAGACATTTTAAACACCATTAGTGACTAGCTAGACACCTTGAAAATTAAGAGAAAACAAGAAGAGGAGAGAGCTTCCATGGAAATATTCTATCCTAAATGTAAACGAAAACATATGGAGAGGGAATGCCCTATCAATATGGTTGAAGTATGTGGAATTTGTGCCTTGGAACATGCCACCGAAAAATGCCCAACCATTCCCGGATTTCAAGCCATTTATAAAGGCAATATGGAGGCTAATGACCCATCTCAAACAAAAAAAAATCCTTCATGGAAAGGGCCAAATCAAAACATGTATCAGGACCCTAATCTGCAAAACTTCGTTCAAAACCAGCCATGGAACTTTCAGCCATCCTACCCCCCTTGGAGTAATCAACAACCCCAAAATTTCCCATGGAACCAAGGGTGGAGAGGAAACTTTTATGGGAATACATTCCAGCCCTAAAATAAGCCATATACTTAATACCAAAGCATGCCTAACATGCCCTACACACATAATATCCCTCCATATCAGCAAGGATATAACCCAAATTATTATCAACAACCCTCACTGCCACCACCTCCTTTGCACCAACTTTTACCCTCAAGCTCTAACTCATCACCTCAGTAGGAACCACAATCATTTAATCCACCTCGTCCTACCTTTCTGCCTGCACAACCCATTGCTAACCCCAACAATAATAAACCTCCTCAACCTGTGCAAAACATGGAATTGCAGCCTTTTCCCACCTATGTTATTTCCGCTGTCCCCATGAATGAAATACAAATAAGATCAGGGAAAACAATCAATAGGGAGAAGTCAGCTGTGATAATTCAAGAAGAGGACCCTCATGAAACATACCAACAAATAGAAAAAGAAAAAAATAATGAACAAGAAGGACTGAGTGAACCTCCTTACCCGGAAAGGATACTTGTCAAGAAAACTGAGGCTCCTATAGAATATGATCTGGAAACTGAATTAAGGAATGTGTGTATAAAAATACCTTTGTTACAAGCTATAAAAGAAATTCCTATATATACCAAAATCATCAAGGACCTCTGTATCAAGAAACCAGGGAGAAAGAAGAATACAAATCAGAATGTTAAGGTGGTCAGTCAAATAACAGAAATGATGTTTGATTTTCCATTAAAATATAATGACCCAAGAAACCCTGTGGTAACAATAGAAATAAATGGCACTCTTTTACCGAACACTTTGGTAGATTTGGGGGCAGCCATTAATGCCATGACAGTTGACACCATGACATCTTTACAACTACAAGGAGTTAGTCCTACTCCCATAGTGCTAGAATTAGCAGACAAATCTATTGTTAAGCCAATGGGAATCCTAGAAGACATAGTGGTGACCATAGCTTCTTGGTCATATCCCATCAATTTTATTGTAATTTCTCCAAAAAACTCTAGACCTGGGCATCCAATAGTTTTGGGGTGACCATGGTTGGATACCGTTGATGCTGTCATTCGCTGTAGGCATGGGGAAATGATTATTTCTAATGGGGTGCAGAATTAGACATTAACCATTTTTCCACCTGCTCAAATGGCTACTGAATTACTGTTGGGAATCACGATTACCGTTAGACCACAACCCGTAGGTGTTAGTCAACGATTGCATCGCTAGAGATAAGGATCCATGAGAGGCGGCTAGTCAATGTCACGAAACACATGGGGAGCGTTGGTTTATCCAATGTCCAACAATCTCCCCCCAACTCGAGCCGAGTGTATATCGAACTCGTGACCTACACTCTGATACCACTTGTTGGGAATCACGATTGCTGTTAGACCAAAACCCGCAGGTGTTAGTCAACGATCACATCACTAGAGATAAGGATCCACGAGAGGCGGTTAGTCCATGTCACAAAACACACGGGGAGCGTTGGTTTATCCAATGTCCAACAAGTACCTTTGTGGTTAGAAAATCCTTATGGAGAAGAGGATTATATGTTTCCTCTATTAACTTTAGAACAATCTAGAGGACTTTAAGGTCAAACAAAAGAACATGTTTTACAACAGTTTTTGTCTGATATCACTTGCATTAATTATCATGTTTCCTTTAGTGGCTATCAACATGTTTTCAGCAATGAGTTTCAGGAGACCTATCATCTAGCTATATTTGCAACATTCACTATGGAAGCATTAGAAGATAGCAGCGAAATGACTTCTGAACCTATTGAAATCAGTGATGGAAAGACATTGTACATTGGCACCGAATTGAGCACAGAATAGAAAGAGCAAGTATCAAATATGCTACAACAACAATCTGGAGCATTCGCCTGGGACTACTTGGACATGAAAGGTATTCATCCAGACACATGTATACACCATATTTATACAAATGATGAAATGAGACCTGTTAGGCAACCTCAGAGGCGTATGAATCTAGCCTTGAAAGAAATTGTTAAAGATGAGTTGCAGAAAATTTTAGATGCAGATTTCATTTATCCCATTTTTGATAGTAAATGGGTGTCACCTTTGGTGGTGGTCCCAAAGAAAAATGGTAAATGGTGAATCTGTGTTGACTATCGAGAATTGAACAAGGCTACCTTGCGGGATTATTTTCCCCTGCCATTCATCGATCAGGTACTAGACACATTATCGGGAAAAAGATACTTCTCTTTTTTGGATGGGTATAGTGGTTACAACCAAATTCAGATAGCCCTAGAGGACCAAGAGAATACCACCTTTACCTGTCCATGGGGTACCTATGCTTATAGAGTACTTCCTTTTGGCTTGTGCAACGCCCCAACAACCTTTCAGTGAGTTGTTTTGGCCATCTTTTTGGATCTCATACATGACTGTGTAGAAGTATACATGGATGAATTCACAGTATATGGGGATGATTTCCCTCAGGCTCTAGCAAACTTGGAAAAGGTATTGATTTGATGTCAAGAAGCTCATGTAGCCCTTAGTAGTATTAAATGTAAAATGATGCAGACTAAGGGAATTGTTTTGGGATATCATGTATCATTTCAAGGGATTGAAGTTGACCCTGCGAAAATAGAGGTAATCTCACATATTTCAATCCCTACATCACAAAAAGAGGTAAGAAGCTTTTTGGGACATGTAGGGTACTATAGAAGATTCATTCAAATTTTTATGAAAATTACAGCACCCTTGTTTAAAATGCTTACTAAAGACGCTGATTTTATATGGAATACTAACTACCAAAATGCTTTTCAGGAATTGAAGAACAAACTAAATACAGCTCTAGTTTTAAGAGGGCCAAATTGGTCCCTTCCATTTCACATTTGCACGGATGCATTAGACACTGCCCTTGGAGCAGTATTGGGACAAAGGGAGGATAACTTTTCTTATGCTATTTATTTCATTAGTAAAAATATTTCTCCTGCTGAATTAAATTATATAGTTACTGAAAATGAATTATTAGCAGTTGTACATGCCATTATAAAATTTAGACAATATATCATCGGTTATGAAACCTTTGTTCATACAGATCATTCTTCCATTAGATTTCTTATGAATAAACCTATTACTAATGGAAGAATCACTAGATGGTTACTTTTATTGCAAGAATTTAACATTACTGTGATTGACAGGCCGTGACAAGATAATTTGGCTGCTGACTTTTTATCACGAATGACCATTTCTTGGCATAGGCCTTCAGCCCCAAATCCAGATGATTTTCCTGACGAAGACTTGTTTGCGATATCAAATTTCACTCCCTGGTTTGCCGACATAGCTAACTATTTTGTGTCAGGAAAGCTGTCATATAATCTTTCCACGAGGGAAAAACACAATATCATACAACGGAGTGCAAATTTTTCTTGGATAGAAGATTTGTTCCACACAGGGCCTAATTTGATTATGAGGCGATGTGTGCGGGAATATGAGATATGTGATGTTCTGAAGGCTTGGCATAGTGAGCCCTATGGGGTTCACTTTGCAGATAAATGAACAACTTATAAAGTCCTCCATGCAGGATACTATTGGCCCACACTTTTCAAAGATGCTAAAAGATTTGTATCCAGTTGTGATGCTTGTCAGAGAATGGGGAGGCCAGTTCCTTCAGATGAGATGCCTCTCCAGACACAGATATCAATAGATCCCTTTGATAAGTGGGCATTGGATTTTGTGGGCCCAACTCTCCCATGTCCAGGAAAAAAAGATACATATTGGTTTGCACCGACTATGTAACAAAATGGGTAGAGACAAAGGCTTTGTATTCAGATTCTGAGAAAGAAGTGGTGGATTTCCTCTTCGAAGACATCTTCACTAGATTTGGTGTGCCTAGAGAGATCATTACTAACCAAGGCACATAATTCACATCCAAGTTGGTGAAAGCCATTACAGAGAAATATCATATTAAGTATCAGAAATCCACCCCATACCACCCCCAAGCAAACAGACAGGTGAAATCTACAAACAAAGTTTTATAATCTATTCTTACTAAGACCATTCAACTCCACCATGGAGATTGGGCTGATAGATTACTAAAGCATTGTGGGCTTATCGTATCACTTGGAGGAATGTGACATGGCACACTTCTTATGAATTAGTATACATAAAATAAGTGTTGCTTCCTATAGAGTTTCAGGTAAAAACATTCCAATCTGCCACTCAGTTAGGAATGAACTTAAATGAGGCTAAAAAGCAAATATTGATGCAAATGAATGAGTTGGATGAGATCATACAGGATGCATTCCAATAGACTATGCTAGTACATGATCAAAGAACTTGGTGGCATGATAAATTTATCAAGAAAAAAGTCTTTCACCTTGGGGATTGGGCCTTACTCTATGACAAAAAATTCAAGCATTTCAAAGGTGAGTTTTCAACGAGATGGTTGGGCCCCTATGAAGTGGATGAAGTTTTTAACAATGGCTCTGTTCAAATTAAAACCATTAATGATAATCAGATCCCATTTGTGGTAAATGGCTGATGGGCCTCTAAATTAAACATAAATCAAGGCCCATGCTTATAAATTAAACATAAATTAAGGTCCATCTAACCATCCTTCGGCGTATTAAACCTCTCTGCTTGCATTAGATAATGTATTTTTAACTTTAATATATTCATTATGAATGTTTATGAATCATTGCATATTTGTGCCTAATATTATTTATTTTTGTGGAATATTATAAGAATATTGGATAGATTATGAAGATTTGGAGGAGGAGATAATTTAGATACTTTCTCCCTACTATAGGAGGATCACTATTAAATAATAAATCAACAAGTTATTATGGAATTATGGCACATATTGTGGAACTCCAATGATTGAGAAAATCTAGGAATGTGTTCCCTTCCATTTAATGCAGATTCCTAGTATTGGGAATTAGATCCAATAATCAAGGGATTTTAGTGGGAAAAGCTTCCTCCATTCACGAGGAATGATTCCTAATCATTTTGTATAAGTTCCAAGTTGAATTTTCCTCTAGAGAGAGATTTTTATTATTGTTCTTGTGGAGAGAACTTGTATTTTTGCAGCTCCATTGTATTTTTTTGCAAGAATGTAATTGTATTGATGAAAATAATGAAGATTGGTGTCATGTTCAGCTTCTAAATCTTGTTCTCCTCCATAGGTATCTGAGTTTCCTTGGGCTTGGCCATCCCAGGAGCCTCAGATCCCTTTTGTGTCATTTTCTTTCCTTCTTTTCACTTCTTATTCACATGCATCTCTTGTTTTTGTTTCTTTCAATTTCTACATTTAGAAGGTCGTGGAGGCGGCGTAGTGGTAAGGTCGACCTCGTCATGACGGACCGGTCTTGTGTTCGATCCCGAGCAAGGTCGGTGCTCGTCGTGCGAAAAGTAACCGAACCGGGCCAAGCCCACTACCTTTCGACCGAAGAAAGAACAAAGGCCGGGTCTGCGCGCTTCCCTCTGGCCATGGCAGTTTCCTGACCATCCCGCTGCCCCGCGCCTGGCAGCCTCGCTGCGAGGCTCTGCGCTCTCTGCTGCCGGGCCTCCTGCCCCCCGTGCTCGCTCTCCCCTTTTTCCCTTCTCCCCGTGTCTTCTGCCCTTCTCTTTCCCCCCCCCTGCCTCTCCTGATCCCGCCCTCGTCCCGCTGCGCTTCTGCGCCTAGCAGCGCTGCTGCTAGGTCGCTCTGGCCCTTTAAAGATCCCCGATCATGGCGGCCTCGGGCCCATCAGGACCGGATCCGGATGACCTAATGAAATCCTTCGCTTCCCTCACCCAGGAGAACTCTTCGGAAAGGATCAGGCCCGTTACTTCTCGCTTCGTTAAAAAAATGGATGAGATCCCAGAAATCCCGCTCCCCCCTGCCCTTCCTAGGAGAGCGGCGGTGGCTCTAGCCGATAGAGGCTTAGTCGGGCAGTTCACGGGTTTATGGCCCTCCCCTCGCACCGTTCAGCGATGGGTGGAAAGAAACTGGAACTCGATCGTTCAAGGCAAGATTGCGATTCGCTTCTGTGGAAGAGGGTTCTTCACTTTCCTCTTCGAAACAGTGGAAGATCGAAACCTAATCTTCAGGAATGGTCCATACTTTATGGACACAAGAGGCCTCTACCTTAACAGGTGGACCCCTGACTTCGACCCGGAGATGGACGTCCCCAACGCTGTTCCCGTTTGGGTCCGGCTCCCGCACCTGCCCCTTCATTGTTGGGGAGATGAGTCAGTGAAAGCAATTGGAAATGGAATAGGGAAGTATATTGACAGATCGGAGCCTAAGGAGAACATGCACGCATGCGCAAGAATTTGTGTAGAAGTGGATCTAGGAAAGGGACTACCAGAAGCCATCAAGATCAGAGTCGACCAATGGACGCACCTTCAGCAAGTTGATTACGAACAACTTCCCTTCAAGTGCAAGGTATGTCATGAGTATGGACATTTCGCCAATAGATGTAGTAAAGCAAATGCAAATGTTTCTGAATCTAACCCTGAAGCAGCAGAGGAAGTCTGGGAAACTGTCAAAAAGAAGAGGCCCAACCCCCCACACGGAAACAACAAAAACCCTATAGTCTCCCCCCTCCCCCCTTCTCAATCAGGCCCGACTATTCCTTCATCCTCCAACCAATTTGAAACCCTATCCGAGGTTGATCCTCCTTCCCCCCCCCCATCCCCGAGAGCCCCCCCTGTTATCCCCGCCTCCCCCCCGCCTTCCTCCCCCTCGCCTACCTCCCCCCCCCACACAGTAGAGAGAATATTAACCAGGAACAAGTCCAAGGAAAGCAACACATCTGTAGAACCCCCAAGAAAAGTCGGAAGGAAATCAAATAAGGAGATAAGGGATGAGACTGCAGCAAAAGAAATGACCACAGGGATTCAACAACCAATGGACACCTATCTGGACAAGACGAAAGGAAATGGAGAGAAAGGGAAAGAGAAAGGAGGTTCCCACACCAAGACAAATAAGTGATGAATCTGGTCTCTTGGAACTGTAGGGGGATGGGCTCCTCCCTCAAGGTTAATGCAGTCCGCGATCTTCTTAATTCAGAACACCCAGACATCCTCCTCCTCCAGGAGACCAAAATCAATGAGCAGGATTTTAAGAACTTCCTAAAGAATAGCAGAACCTATGAAGGAATTGCAGTAACCGCATCTGGCGCCTCAGGTGGTATAGGGACCATCTGGGACAAACAAAAATGGAACCTTATAAATCAAAGGCAAAGCAGCTGGTGGATCCGTTCAGATATCCAAAATACAGCAAGGACAGAAGACTACACTATCTATAATGTCTACGCCCCTCCTCACTTCCGGGACAAGGATGCTTGCTGGAAGTCAATTGCGGCAGACCTCCAGGAGACGCAAGGCCGAAGCATTTTCCTAGGGGGGGACCTGAACCTAATAAGAAATGCTGAAGAAAAGATGGGGGGAAACTTCTTGGCAGATTCCTCAAGGGAAGCCCTTGAAGAAATCATTCTAAATCACAATCTAGTGGACCTCCCTCCTCAGAATGGGCGCTTTACCTGGTCCAACAAGAGAGCAGGCCGAAACAACATCAAGGAAAGATTGGATCGTATCTTGGTCCAAGATAGAATAGTGGCCAAATTTGCATGCATCAAAAGCCTCATCATCCAAGGATACTTCTCAGACCATAAGCCTGTAGCACTAAAATTGGACAAAGGAGCAAACTTGGGCCCGCTTCCATTCAGATACAACAGAGCTTGGGATAACCAGGAAGATTTCCGAGCTCTGATAAAAGAGCAGTGGTCAACAGAGATCAGAGGATCCCCGCACTACGTCTGGGAATCCAAAATAAAGATCCTGCGTGGGGCCATAAAACAATGGGCCAAATCCAAGGCCATAGAAGAGAATAGAATTAAATCAGCACTCCAAGTTAAGCTCACACAGTGGGACCAAGAGAAAGATAGCAGACAAGACACGGAAGAGGAGCAGATCAAAGAGATGGAAATCCAAAAGGAACTGTATAAGCTGAACAGAAAAGAGGAAGAGGAACAAAGGCAAAAGTCAAGGTGTCTATGGCTCAAGTCGGGAGATAGGAACACCTCCTTTTTTCATAACAATCTGAAAATGAGGAGAGCTGGTAACAATATCGACAAAATAACAGTGGATGGCGTTGAATTAAAAGAGCAAAAGGAAATTATGGAGGCTGCGTCCTCTCATTTCCAAGATCTCCTCACCGCGGACCAGCAAGGCAGTGATGGCATGGAAATCCTTGACACGATGGAATGCAAAATCTCCGATGATCAAAACTCTGAGCTTGACAAAGAGATTACTGTAGAAGAGATAGAGCAAACAATCCGCAACATGGCCTCAGACAAGGCCCCGGGACCTGATGGTTTTACTGTGGACTTCTACAAGACACATTGGGACATCATCAAAAAGGATTATATCAGAGCAGTAAGAAACTTCTTCCAAAAAGGCAAGATGGGCGGTGGAATGAAATCCTCCTTCCTAGCTCTAATCCCCAAAGAACCCAACCCTCTCTCCTTTAACCGTTTTCGCCCTATCTCCCTCTGTAATGTCTCCTACAAAATCATCACTAAGATCCTTGCCAACAGGCTCAAATCTATTCTCCCTTCTCTCATCTCTGAGAATCAAGGGGGTTTTGTCCCGAGGAGGCAAATTGCCGACAATGTAATTCTCATTCAAGAGGCTATTCAAAGCAGTATCACCAGGAAAGAAAAGGGTATGATAATGAAGTTGGACATGGCCAATGCTTTCGACCGAGTAAACCACTCCTTTCTTCAGGCCGTCCTTAAAAAGATGGGCATATCCGAGCTCTTTATAAGCAGGGTGCGGGAGTGCATATCGGGCAATTGGACAGCCCCCCTCATCAATGGAAGACCCAGCAAAGCTTTCAAAAGCTCAAGGGGCCTGAGACAAGGGTGCCCGCTCTCTCCCTTTCTTTACATTCTCATGGCGGAAGCTCTAAGCTCGAAGCTGGAAAATTTGAGGAGGAAAAAAGAAATAACAGGGATTGAAATTGTCAGAGGGTCTAAAGGAATTAACCATTCTCTGTTTGCGGATGATACCCTCCTCATAGGAGGTGCCTCTTGCATAATGGCGAGGAGATTCAAAAAAGTCTTGGATCTCTTCCTTCTTGCCTCTGGTGGCAAACTCAACAATAATAAATGCATGTTATACGCCTGGAACGTCTCAAATCATATCATACAGCGCATATCCCTCATCATGGAAATTCCAGCTCAGTTAAATTGGTCCCATTTCATGTATCTGGGGCTCCCCCTGGCAAAAGAGACAATCAAATCAAGGATCTGGATCAAGATCATCGAAAAACTCAGAGGCAAATTGCAAAGTTGGGGAGTGCACTGGTTAAACTTAGCAGGTAGATCGATACTAATCAAGTCCATCCTCGCCTCTCTCCCCATCTATCAGTTCGCTATTGCCCTAGCTCCGGCAAGCATCCATAAACACATGGAGTTAATAATCCGAAGCTTCCTGTGGCAAGGAGGCAAGCAGAATACTAAGAAGTTCAGTTTGGTCAAGTGGGATAAAGTGATCCTTCCAGTGGAAAAAGGAGGGCTAGGAATAAGGGTTCCTAGGCTAGCAAATCTAGCATTGGGCTTCAAACTTATCTGGCGGATTCTAAACGAAAAAGAAGCATGGTGGACTACCATAATAAAGAAGAAATACCTGAACGGTCCAAACAGCAACATCCTATCAGAAAACATTATAGAGAGACAAGGCACTCCAACCTGGAATCTTATCAAGAAATCGCTACCCCTTTGCAAACCCTTCATCTCTAGAGCTCCTGGGAATGGCAGTGAGATAAGCATCTGGAAAGACAGAATTATGGGGTCAAAGGCCAGAGATTCACTTCGACATCTGTATCCCCTCCAACGGTGGATGGCTGAATCGAATTATAATTCTCTCTCCGACATCTCTTTATGGGATCACGACTGCTGGGCTGGTTGGACCCTTCCCAATCTCCCCATGGATTTAGCCAAGCTTTGGGACGAGCTCAAAAGCTCCCTCAGTGGCTCAGCCCCCACCAACAGAGGGAAAGAAGACAAGTTCGTTTGGGACCCTAATGGAGGCAATTACTCAGTCAAAGAAGGTTACAAAGCCCTCCAGGACATCTCAGTGGTAAACAATTGGCCCCTGTACAAAGCTGCTTGGCGCCCTGAATGCCTCCCCAAGGTCAAATTATTCAATTGGACTCTCCTCCATGGCAAAATCCTAACTGCTGAGAACCTCAGAAAGCGAGGTATCCAGGGACCCTCTATGTGTTGCTTGTGTAGGCTAGCAGAAGAAACCATCACTCATCTCTTCGTTGAGTGCCCGATTTCTAAAGCTTGTTGGCATCTCCTCTCTGGTACAATCTCTTCAGAAGCCATTCCCCCTCAGATTTCGACCCTTCATAAAAAATGGGACAAAAGACTCCATCAACCCAAAAAAGGCAATCCCATAGTGCACAGGATTTGGAACAGCATCCCTGCTAATCTGAGTTGGCAAATCTGGATTGCACGAAATAAGTGCATTTTCAATAATGAAAAGCCTACCATTACAGGCATTGTGGCTAAATCAATTGCCCTCATTGCTGAGTCTTTCGAAGCAATAGGGGTTTCTCAGAAAGACATGGAGGTCGAGGATGAGAGGCTCAAGGAATGGCTGGGAAAATTCAACCTTAAACCAAGCCCATGCGCTTGTATCAGAGAAAGGAAGGGCAGCCAGAATTGGAAGCTTCGTGGCACCGAGGAGGAAATTAGTAATTGGTTAAGAAACCAAAAAAGGCCTATCCTGTATTTCGATGGGGCCTCAAAAAAGAACCCGGGTCAAGCTGGGGCTGGTGGGATCATAAAGGACTCGCAGGGGAACACCATGGTATCCTTTGAATGGGGATTAGGCCAAATGTCCAACAACAAAGCAGAGGCCTATGGCCTCCTTTTGGGCACTCTTATCTCAAAGAATCTCGGCCTTCAGAACCTCCTCATCCTAGGAGATTCAGCTATAATAATCGCTGCCATGAACACAGGGAGAGAATTCAAACAATTGGCCCTCAACAACATCAAGAATCGAATCATGGAGAATGTTAGAGCGATAGGAGAAGTGACTTTCAAACACATCCTCAGGAATTTCAATAAGGATGCAGACCAGCAAGCAAATCAAGCGGTCAGAAGGAGTCTCGGTCAGGTTAGGGAGAATAATTCAACCTATGTCAGGGATATCCCGTAAGCATAAGCCCCCCGCCGTCCCTTCTCAAGGGAGAAGTCACTTCAGGCACCCAGGCCATCTTTTCGTATCTTCCTCAATATCTCAAAGCGGCATCAACTGGTTCAATGACAGATCTTCTCGATCTCGGGCCTCAAAATCAATCATCGCCCTCAGAGCACGCGTGATCCCTCGTCCCTCCAAGGCAGGCTCTCTCTGCATCCTCAGTAAAGCCCATACTTCTCGTACGCAGATGGACAAAAGGGTAATCATGGCCCTTGACCGTGTTCTCCCTATCCTCGGGCTTTCTCAGTCCCGCTCCACCCGAGCTAGGGACCTCCCTCCATCTACAAATAGCGGACAGCTCCACAACTCTTCTTCAGTCATTGATCGAGCCTTAACAGCCCTATCAAATTCGTGGTGCAGTTCGGAAGCTCTCTCTTCTTCAAGGATTCTATTCTTCCGTCTTGATCCCGGGGTAAGACAGTTTCAGTTTCATGCGAGTCTGTTTTTAATTAACAGTGGTTTTTGTTCCTCCAGCAGTGCCCTCCCGAAGTCTGCGAGGCCCTCTCGTCTCCTCCTAAAGCCACAGCTCCTCAGCGGTCCCGCTCCCTCCAAAGCTGTCTCAGGTTCCCTCTTCAATAGCACGCTCTCTGCTCTCATTCCTCAGGTCATTCCAATGGCGGGACAGCAAGGTCAGCCCTCCAACCAGGCCAAGAACAAAGACCCGTTGGGGAACATCTTCAATAACAAAGAATGTAATATGTGCATGGCACATACCATTATGATCAACAGTCTGAAAGCTCAGGTGAAAGAATTAACAGAGGACTACCATGCGGATAGGAATTCCAAACGAAAGAAGCTGGAAAAAAGAAAAAGGGAGATTGAAGACTTAAAGGACCGCTGTATCCACATGGAGGCGGTTATAGATCATCTGCGCACCCTCACTGAGAGCCAACAGGCAGAAACTTCGACCAGAGCCAGCGCCCGGAAGGAAGACTCGGTCACACAACACTTCCCTTGATTTCATGCATTGCAAATTTGCTTGGTTAGGAGGATCCTATGTAAGGCAGTATAGCCACTCGTTTTCTGTATTGCGTTCAACTAAGAGAAGCTACGAGGATAATGGGTCTGCGTACCCGATTTTGTGCCTCAGTTCTCATACTCTCCCTCACTATGTACTAGTTCTCTTTTCAGAAAGTTTTTCTAATATATGAGTATCCGACATTGTAAAAAAAAAAATTTCTACATTTAGTATTAATGTTTTCTTGTTATAGGATTGGGCTAAATGGTTGATGTAAATTGTTTTGCAGGATCACAAGCATCATTTCATCCTTGGAAAATCTTTGGAATGTCATAGTAATCATTGATCTACTTGGATTTGCTTTCTTATTCCCAAATCTAGATTTCTGGAACTCGTTTGTGGCAAAGAACAATAAATTTATGCTATTTTTTAGAGCATGCTAACGAGCTTCAATCGAGTTGGTTCCACTTGCATTAGATCAAAAAAAAAATTATAGTTCATAAAAAAATTGCCCCATTGCATTTTCACTTGATTATGTTATGCATTTTATAGATTTACTAGCTCACTAGTTCTCAAATTTCTAGATTTTCGACTAGTGATTTTCTGCTATTTTTTAGATGGGTTAACAGAGGTCTTTTTGAGTGATTCCACTTGGAATGGGGACCTAAGACATTCTAGTCAATAAAAATGTTTTTCCCATCCAATTTGGATTTGATTTTCTTGGTCATTAAATGAATTATAATTTCGTATAGTAAACCTGTAACATCCTTTAGTAAAAAAGGGAATCCTTTAGGAGAACTAGGGGATCCTGTAGGAGAACTAGTACATCCTGTAGCGGCTTGTTTTGAGGCCAAATTGAGAAAAATCATCATTGAATATGGGATTAGGCCCGTACATGACCTCCAAGCCATCAAAATCATTGTACCCCTCTTCCTCCACACCTGTCTCCCTTGCCAAAGATCAAATAAATATTAACATTTTCATTTATAAAGCAAAAAGATTAAAAAAATGAGTTCTTTTACATTTACACATGCACACAACAATTATTACTCTCTAGATCCGATTTCATGCTTATATTAGTTAAAACATCACATATGACAAATAGGGTTAAAATAGGGTACTTTTGCAAGCAAAGTGTGTTAATAAGTAGATAGAGGATTTCATGTTACTTTACAAACATTTTTAAATTCAGAGTTTCATTCCTACAAATAGGCATCATTTATTTTCTCTCATGACAACAAAGGAAGGACATACTGTATGCTACACATATAGTGCCGATACCTCTTAAGTTTGTACGAGCCCCGGGTTGATAATTAAAGTTGGTAGCCTTGGAAGTTGCAACATTCTTGTTGCAATACCGAGGCTCATCAGTTTTTGGCATCGTTTCCGGGGAGGTGTCAAAGTATGCATTATTTTCTTCCCCAGTTGATTCATTTCTTTTTACTTTGTGCAAAAAACAAAAAATATTTTCATTAGGCATATTTAATTTGAAAATTAGAAAACTGCATTGCATTATAGTTTTCATTCAATCATAAAATCAAAAAATCTCCAACACCAACCCACCCCCACATTTGATCACGTGATGCAGTAAGAGCCACATCACCATTCACTTTTGCAAGTAGAAAAAAAAGATGGAAAAGAATGTAGAAGAAATGGATGGAGATGATGAAAATAAGGAAGATCCTCTCAGGTTTTCCATTCAAGATACTGATGGTAGTGTACACATGAAGAACATCCCTCCATCTTTTCTTCCAAAATTTCATGGTTTAAGGTTAGAGGATCTGGAAACCTTTCTCTTTGAATTTGAAATTGTTTGTAGATCTTATGGTTACTTATTAAAATCTCAAAAATTGAGATTGTTTTTGGCAACATTGAAGGATAGAGCTCTTAAATGGTTCATGAGTTTAGGGACTAATTCAATAAGATCATGGAATGATATGTAAAAGATATTTCGAGAAAAATATAAAGATCATGATCTTAAAGAAGAAATCTTTAGAATGAATCAAAGAGAATATGAGAGTCTAGAGGATCTAATAGAGAGGTTCATGTATAATGTTAAGAGGGAAAAACTACATCATTTAGGATCCGACACACTAAAAACCCTCTTACTTAGAACAATTAGGGATGAATGGATTAATCTCCTTGATCTGAGTAGAGGTGATGTATACCAATTATTATTTGAAGAAATTTGTGAAACATGCAAACACATATCAAGAGGAAGGGCAAAAGTAGGTAAACCAACATCAAGATCGGTAAGTCAAGCTAAACTTGGAAATTTGCTTGATAACTTTAAAACAGAAATTATTAGCAATCTAAGTGAACAAGTAGAAATGTTAAGAATACAAAATGAGCAAAAAGAAGATGCTGATATTCGTGTTGTCCATGCAGAATCACATGATGTTAAATGTTTCTCCTCATTACCAAGGTTGAAGGAAGTTCACCAAGAGGACAATGGAGAAAGTTAATTGCCAATGCAACTATGTTATGTAGCTCCAAGAGGACCATGGAAGCCTAGTCAACCTAGTATGATGCAAGAGCCTAATTCACAATTTCAAGGTTATGCATATCCACCTCAAAGTAATTGGAATACACCCTTTCCTTAGCAACATTGGCTATGTCAACCCCAAAACCAATCTTGGCAAGAAGGTTGGAAAGGAACTTAGGGGACCCATCTACAATATCCTCAGTATTTTCCTCAATATCCTCCATATCCAACTCCATGTTATCCCTACCATTCATCTCCACCACAACCAAAAGCCCAACCACATCCATCTCAAATATCCACTCCCACTCAACTACCTGTACCGCTATTTCCAAACACACACATTGAAGTAGCTCAACCCACTTACAATGCTGAGGTACAACACTTCCAAACATCTCCTCTTGATAACAATGGTATTCACCATAGCTCAAGAATAGTATTGCAAAAAATAGATTATCTTGATATCATTGAAGGACCACATCCAAAAGAAGAAGATTCAAATGAGAAACCATGGAATCATGGGCTGCATTTGATGAAGAGCAGACTTCAAAATCAGATATTGAGAAAGTGTCGCCATGGTTACCATCAAATCCTCCATGTATTCAAGAGAAAAATCAGCAAAAAGAGGAAGATTTGAAGGTCATGGTGAAGAAGACATGAAGAATGATCCAGATAAACAACCAAACCAAGGGCATCAAAGTTATATTGAGGTTTGGTTCCAGAAAATCAACAAGGTTCAACAATACTCTCTTCTTCAATCGTGTTTGATATCATCAAAGTCAAAGCATTTGATCACTCAAATTCATGCACATGTCAAAGCGTACATTTTAAGCCTACACATCAATTTTTCTGTCATCTTGATGTGCACATGGCTCCATTGGAAGTATACTTATACTTGAAAGTGATTTTGTTTTTCAAGTAGGGTAGGTAGAAAAAAAAAAAAACATGAAAAATAAGAGAAAAAATAAAAATCTCACGTGAAAACCTCCTTTGAGGTGCCTCAGATTGACTCATTGATTTAAAACCTCCATGAGGTGCTCAATGGGTTGGAAAAAAAGAAAAAAAAGAGAAAAAAGAAAATATCCTAGGTGAAAACCTCCTTTGAGGCGCCTAGGCAGACCTACTAGTTGAAAATCTCCTTGAGGCGGCTAGTAGGCCTAGAAGAAAAAAAAGGAAAAAAAATAAATTATTTGATCCATGTATCTCTTTGATGAATATACGTGCTCTTCAACATCTACAAGGAACAAAAAGAACTTACCATCAAAGAAAGAAAAAATAGGTCAAACCTAGTCAAAAGAAGTCAAATTTTGACTTTCTCCTCCTTTGCTCAAATGCTCCAACAGGACCAAGGCTATGCCAATTCATCACCCTAATATATTTCCACCATCTACTCATCATTCCCAAGCTTCTACCACTCATTTTCCTTGCTATCCCAAAATACTACAGGAAGGCTCTGTTTTACTACAGGAAACAAAAATACATAGAGAAGAAATTTGTTTTTGCCATAACTTGAAAAAAATGCATCCATTTGCCAAGTTGTTTCAGGTGGAGATGCATATGGATGATGGTAACATGCTCAAGCAATTTCAACAAATTCTAGTGTACAATTTTTGATAAAGCAACCTCCATCACCTACAACTATTTTTACATTTTCTCAATATCTGTGCATCCATTTAAAATGATGTTTCATGGGGAGATGCATATGGATGATGGTAACATGCCCAAGAAATTTCAGCAAATTCCAGTGCACGGTTTCCAAGAAATCGACCTCCATCACCTTCAACCATTTTTAGTTTTTCTCGAGATCCGTGCATCCATTAACCAATTTTTTTTATGGGGAGGTGCATAATGATGATGGAAACATGCTCAAAAAGTTTCAGGTCAATCCATTCTACCGTTTGGGAGATATGGAAAAAACAAGTATGCTACAAGAGGTTGTCCTGAATTACTATAGGAGTTTCCTGTAGTACTACAGGAAGTTTTGAAAATCTATAGGAAGGCCGAGAAGAAGCTACAAGAGGAAATATGATTGGAGAAGTGGTTCAAAAGGTCAGGTATTATTTAGGGAAGGTTGATATAGGTCCCCCAACACCACTTTCATCACTCATCCACTCCATCTAACCAAAATCCATCTTCAAATTCCACTCTGCCTTACATGAAAAAAGAAAAATAAAAGACCCCTGAGTGAAAACCTCTTTTGAGGCACCCAGGGCAGACAACTAGGATGAAAACCTCCTTGGAAGCAGACTAGTTGTTAAAAAAAAAAAATGATACAAAAAAATGGAAATTTTGTTTTGCAGGTCAGCAAGAGGAGGATAAGCACAACATGAGAGGGATAGAAGGACCTACAAGAGCCATGTTTCAATCCACCCATCTCATATCTTCCACTATTCACCTATTCTTCCACTTATAAACCCCTCCAGCTCATCTTACACAAACTCTGTGTTTTCTACAGGATTCCTTGTAAACCTACAAGAGTTTCCTGTAGGAATTACAATGACCTTGAAAATCCCAAGAAAGGTAGTCCGAGAGAAAGGGGATGACACAAGCCTATGTTTGGATGAAAAACCATTTACTCCACCACATCATAGCCATTCCTTTCATCACCATGTCACCCCTGCATCCATCAAAGAAATCAATTAAAAAAAATATAGATTACAAAAAGAAAAAAAAAACAAAAACAAATAGAAGAGAGAGAGAAGAGGGAAAGAGGAACAATACCCAGAGACAACATCTCTCACCTACCATTCCCTATCACCCTTCTCCACTCATTTCAACCTCCCTTATGCTTCAGAGTTGAGAAAAAGTATGAAAGTTTAGGGGAGAGGCAACTACAAGACATCTTGTAGGTATCCTGTAGCAGCCTAACCCACAAAGGAAACCACAAAGTTTGCTACCATCTTCAGAACAAGGACTCCAAGGATGAAGAAATTCCTCTAGAGTTCAGCATAAACATAGGAAGCCATCACCTGCACATCAACAAGAAGACAACCCATCAACAAAAAATAAAAATGCAGTGAAGAATATGTACCCGAGTCATGAGAAGCACAACAACATCAAATCAGCAGCAACATTCATGTCTCTCCAACAACCATCAGGTAGGTACATGTATGAAATATTCTTAACCTCTTTTCTTGAGCATATTATAGTTAGAAATTTGTTGTCAATGCATGAGAGATGAGGTTTTATAAGCTAAGGATGGGTCAGCAGTCTTAGTTGCCTTCAATTAGTTAATTGCAGCTCACTCCTTCACTCATGCAATGTTGAAAAGTCAAATTATGAAGGGTGATGATTTCAAGGAATGAGGACAGTAGTTAAAAGAAGAAAATTTTGAAAAGTCCAAGTCACCACAACACTCTAAGCCCTCCATCCATTTCATATTCACTATCTATCCATCATTCATCCATCCCATTTCATAATTTCAAGAACAAACCCTATCTCACCCTGAAAATTTCTTGAAAAAGAAAACATAGCACCCTCTCCATTTTCACAAACCTACATCATTTCTCATCACTCCCATACAGTTAGAAGACTTTGAAAGAATAAGGAATGACTCCTACAGGAAGGAAGAATGCTGCTACAAGAAGGAAGAAAGGAACAAATGGTGCTAAAACAAAAAAAAGATAGTGCCTAAGATACACCTAATCAAAATGGAAAACTCCAAGGCAATTAGGCAATCATCTAGGCCATAAGAGAGAAGAAGAAGACAACAAAAGTAAATGAGGCATCCGCCATCAAAACAAAACTCAAACTGCAGTGATGAAAATAGACTTTCCAAGAGGTCTCTAATCTCTTTCTAGCTTTTTTCCAATGCCTAAAAGATGTCGTAGAAATGAGAGAAAGTCATGGCAATCAAGTTGAGGGCCTGCCATAGGCTCAGACTGTCATTTATGCTCAAAAAGGGTTTCCTGTAGTTTTGAGAAGAATTACTACATGATGTCCTAGTTCTCATCTAAAGGCATTTTGAAGGTGTTAGAGGTGTCCAAAAGGTGGAACAAGGTAGGAGAAGGTTGATAAGGGTGTGGAAGACCTTGCCAAACTGAAAAATATTCAAGAACCCATCTTGAATAAGGGGAAGAAGGCAAGCTAATGGTCTCAAGAAACAATGATTTTTCTTTGCACAAATATGTTTTTGGGCTTGTCCTTGTAGAACTTACAACCAATATTCTTAATGCACAAGAGAGAGGCCACTAGGGCCATGAATGAGGCATAATGAGGTCACTAAGTTGCTCAGAGGATGAGTAACACTTTCAACAGGGGGTATGATGGGCCTCTAAATTAGACATAAATTAAGGCCCATGCTTATAAATTAAACATAAATTAAGGTCCATCTAACCATCCTTTGGCATATTATATCTCTATTCTTGCATTAGATAATGTAATTTTAACTTTAATATATTCATTACGAAGGTTTATGAGTAATTGCATATTTGTGCCTAATATTATTTATTTTTGTGGAATATTGTGAGAATATTGGGCAGATTATGAAGATTTGGAGGAGGAGATAATTTAGGTACTTTCTCCCTACTACAGGAGGATCACTATTAAATAATAAATCAACGAGATATTATGGAATTATGGCACAAATTGTGGAACTCCAATGCTTGAGAAAATCTAGGAATGTGTTCCCTGCCATTTAATGTAGATTCCTAGTATTAGGAACCAGATCCATTAATTAGGGGATTTTGGTGGGGAAAGCTTCCTCCATTCATGGGGAATGATTCCTAATCATCTTTTATAAGTACCAAGTTAAATTTTCCTCTAAAGAGAGATTTTTATTAGTGTTCTTGTGGAGAGAACTTGTATTTTTGCAGCTCCATTGTATTTTCTTGCACGGATGTAATTGTATTGATGAAAATATTGAAGATTGGTGTCATGTTCAGCTTCTAAATCTTGCTCTCCGCCATAGGTCTCTAAGTTTCCTTGGGTTTGGCCATCCCAGGAGCCTCAGAGCCCTTTTGTATCATTTTCTTTCATTCTTTTCACTTCTTATTCACATGCATCTCTTGTTTTTGTTTCTTTCTATTTCTGCATTTAGTATTAATGATTTCTTGTTTTAGGATTGGGTTAAATGGTTGATTTAAGTTCTTTTTTAGGATCACAAGCATCATTTCATCCCTGGAAAAGCTTTGGAAGGTCATAGTAATCATTGAGCTACTTGGATTAGCTTTTTTATTCCCAAATCTAGATTTCTGGAACTCCTTTGTGGTAAATAACAATAAATTCCTGCTATTTTTTTGAGCATGCTAACGAGCTTCAATAGAGTTGGTTCCACTTGCATTAGATCAAAAAAATGTTATAGGTCATAACAAAAATTGCCCATTTCATTTTCACTAGACTATGTTAGGCATTTTATAGATTTACTAGCTCACTAGTTCTCGAATTTATAGATTTTTCGGCTAGTAATTTTCTGCTATTTTTTAGCGTGGGTTAACATAGGTATTTTTGAGTGATTCCACTTGGAATGGGGACCTAAGACATCCTAGTCAATAATTTTTTTTCCCCATCCAATTTGGATTTGATTTTCTTGGTTATTCAATGAATTATAATTTCTTATAGTAAATCTGTAATATCCTATAGTAAAACAGGAGATCCTGTAGGACAACTAGGGGATCCTGTAGGAAAACTAGTACATCCTGTAGCAGCCTGTTTTGAGCCCGATTGAGAAAAATCATCATTGAAGCTGGGATTAGGCACCTACTTGACCTCCAAGCCATCAAAATCATTGTACCCCTCTTCCTCCACGCCTGTCCCCCCTACTAAAGATCAAAGAAAGATTATCATTTGCATTTATAAATAAAAAAGATTAAAAGAATGAATTCTTTTACATTTACACATGCACACAACAATTAGTACTCTCTAGATAAGATTTCATGATTAGATTAGTTAAAACATCACATGTGACAAATAGGGTTAAAATAGGATTATTTTGCAAGAAAAGTGTGTTAATAATTAGATAGAGGATTTCATGTTACTTTACAAGCATTTTTACATTTAGTCTTTCATTCTTGCAAATAGGCAGCATTTCTTTTTCTCACGACTGCAAAGGAAGGACACATTGTATGTTGTACATATAGTGCCGACACCTCTTAAGTTTCTACGAACCGCTGGTTGATAATTAAAGTCGGTAGCCTTGGGAGTTGCAGCATTCAAGTTGCAATACCAAGGCTCATCAATGGCCATCGATTGAAGATATACCACCAGTCGCTCTCTCGACAAGAATTTTTGCAGGAAGTAAGAGGAGATCTGGAAACAAAGTTGGATCGTGAAAATGATGAGCCTCCTACTGGTTCATCTGGTTGATTCTTTTCTTTTTATCGTACATATTTATAATTATGCATATTTATATAGTATAATAACCAGTGAGCTGTCATTTTTCATATTTATAGGTGTTCTCCCCACAGCTCATGTAGAATAAAGGAGAAATTTTCCTTGGGTAGGTTTATTCCTTTAACTAGACTTGACAGATTAGCTATGGAAAAGGATATTTTTGGAGTCTTCTTTGGATGTTTTAGACTCTCAAAAACTGAAAATCCCAAGCAGTGATTGATCTAGGCTCGTAAAAATTGAATGGAACAATGGTAGTTTATGGATTCCTTGAGTACAAAATTATTCTTTTCTGGGCTCAAGGGAATATCTACGGAAAATAAGCCCCCTTGGAGTCTACTTTGGTTTATTCAGACTCTCTAAAAGTGAATGCATGGAGCACATGGCTACTTCAGGCTCGTTAAAATCATGAGGTTGCAGTAGTTAGGGATCTGATGAGCATAGAATTATTCTTTTCTGGGCTCAACATAATACTTCCAAAAAAGAAGCCCCTCTGAAGTCTTCTTTCTGGACATTTCAAACTCTCTAAATATGAAATGCCCTAGGCAACAATCTGTTAGGTCCCTATACTACTAGTGTAACCCCTTATTGTTATTAGTACAACCCCCTTATTATATTGTTGTGCCCATGTAGTCCCCATATTGTTATTATTGTGCCCCATAGAAGCCCACTATTATTATTATTATGCCCTTACATTATTATTGTTATGTCGGCTCTGATTATATTATGACCCCAGATTCCTATATATAGAAGGGAGGCCTTATCATTTGTATCATCCAAGAATCGTTCATTTGTGTAATGTAAAGGAGGTTTCCTCCTTGAAGAGGCTGAATTCTAAGATGTTTATCTTTCTTTTCTATCATTTTGTGAGCTGGTTTCATAGCATTTGGTATCAGAGCTTTGGATTATAGGGTTTCGCTACTCCAAACAGGTCATCGTGGAATTTTTGCCATAAATTTTTTGCTATGAAGTTTCAGAAGCTAAAAAAAAACCATGTGAGAATAAATCAGTCTGAACCTTGGGTCCAAATTTCAGATCTTCCCTTGCTATATTTTCGGAGATATGATCTGAGGAAGTTGGGGTTTTTGCAAGCTCCAGAGTTTCATCTCAAACAGGTCATCGTGGAATTTTCGCTATAATTGTCTTTCTACACTGTTTCAATAGCTAAATAAAAAAACTCATTTGAGCCAAGCTCTCGCTGAACCTCGGGTCCGAATTTCAGATCTTGTCTTGCTATATTTTTAGATATATGATCTGAGGAAGCTAGGGTTTTTGCAGACTTCTGAATTACATTCCAAATAGGTGACCTTGGGAAAATCGTCATAACTTTCCCTTTGAGCATCATATTGAAATTTCATAAGAATTTACAAAAAGAGGTTGGACTGTAGTTTTTTGTGTATCAGGTTCAAGTCCTAAGGTTGAAAAAGTGACACGTGGAACTTTGTACAAGTTTTCTCTACTGAACTAGTCTATAATCAGGTCATCATGGGAGATTTGACATAACCCTTCCTTGCATAATCCAATATGGATCAAACTTGCAGGATTAGAAAGAGGACTCAGAGTGCTACTGCAGGACACAATTTTAGAACTTGGAGATCTAAAATTATAGAGTTATAGTCATTTCAAGATTGAGCTCCTAAAATCAAGAAAAGGTGATATGAGGAAGTTTGATGGTAAGGATATGGTAAATTGGATGCTATAGATGGAGCAATATTTTGATCTACATGAGGTGCAACTGTTACAAAAGGTATGTATTTCATCTTCATATTTAGAACCAGATCAATTTTTATGGTATAAAGGGCTCTGTTCTCGTAAACCACTTGTTACGTGGTCAATTTTCACGGAGGAAATGATAACACATTATGAGGATACAAAGAGAAACACCTTGTTTAGCCAATTGATAAATATCAAACAAAAGTGTTCAATGGAAGAGCACATTGAGGACTTTCAAAAATTGAATATAAGGGAAAATGATATTCCAGAGAAGCAAAGGATTGATGTCTCCAAAGGGACTTTAAAGGATAACATTCAACATGAGGTTTGTCTTTGGGAACCTGATTCATTGGAGAGGGCATTCAGGTTGGCAATAAAACTGGAAAGCAAAATTATGGCAACAAGGAAGTCTACCCCTCACAACTATAAGGATGGAGGTTTTGT
The DNA here is from genome assembly GCA_031772625.1 of Pinus tabuliformis. Taxonomy (NCBI): domain Eukaryota; kingdom Viridiplantae; phylum Streptophyta; class Pinopsida; order Pinales; family Pinaceae; genus Pinus; species Pinus tabuliformis. The sequence goes on along the minus strand of CM062815.1, from coordinate 168,562,982 downwards.
TTCTCCCAGCCTTCCACAAACTACAAGGTTGACACCACAATAATTGGAAGAAAAAAGAGGAAAAGGGCTTTGTTACAATTGTGATAACAAATACATTAAAGGTCATAAGTGTGTTGAGAAGAAATTATTTTACATTTATTGTGAAGAGGAGGAAGAAAAGGATCAAGAAACATCAAAAGAAGAGGATATACACCAGGAACCAACCCCAGAGAAAGAAGAAATGAATCTGACCATATTTTTTAAAGCATTGGCAAGAATTACCACTCCTCAAACTCTCAAGATATAAGTACATATCAAGAAGAAAAATGGTCAAGAAGTGAAAGATAACATTGAGAAAGAAGAAATGAATCCGACCATTTCTTGTAATGCATTGGCCAAAATTACCACTCCTCAAATTATCAAGATAGAAGGACATATCAAGAAGTGAAAGATCACATCGAGCATCAAGAAATGAATCTGACCATATCTTGTAATGCATTGGAAGAAATTACCACTCCTCAAACTCTCAAGATAGAAGGACATATTAAGAAGAAAAAGATTCAAGCTGTGAAAGATCACATTGAGCATCAACAACAAGTTCTCCAACTTTTAAAGGATAACGCCACTTTGGTGCAGAATCGAATGAAACAACAGGCAAATCAACATTGCAATGAAAGAAATTTTGATGTAGGCGATTGGGTATTTTTACGGATACATCTCAAGCAAGCTATTTATGAGAAGGAAATGTTGGAAATACAACATGCACTTAAGAAATGGCGACCTTACCTAATGGGAAGACACATCAAGGTAAAAATGGATCATGAAAGTCTTAAATACTTTTTAGAACAAAGATTATCTTTAGAAGAACAAAAAAAAAGGGTCACAAATATGTTGGGTTATGACATCGAAATCATCTACAAAAAAGGGAAGCAAAATGTTGTTGGAGATGCACTCTCAAGAAAGGATGAGGATGTGGAAGCATTGTTTTGTGCTATTTCTATTATCCAACCAGATTGGATAAATGAAGCAAGGGATGAATGGAAGAAGGATGAAGAAGTATGGCCACTCATTCAAAAGTTGCAGAAGATCCTAGTTCAAACAAGATTTCTAGAAATTGACGACGAAGGAAAAATCATATTGGAACTTGGAGCAACCATAAAAACTAGAACTTGACAACTACGAAATCAATCAATTTCAGAGTATCTCATCAAGTGGAAGAACTTACTCACTGAAGATTCCACATGGGAGGACAAGAATTTTATACAGGAGCATCAAGAACTACTCAAGCGTTGAGGACAACACTTTTTGAAGGAAAGGGGCATGTTAGGTCCCTATACTACTAGTGTAACCCCTTATTGTTATTAGTACAACCCCCTTATTATATTGTTGTGCCCATGTAGTCCCCATATTGTTATTATTGTGCCCCATAGAAGCCCACTATTGTTATTATTATTCCCTTACATTATTATTGTTATGTCGGCTCTGATTATATTATGACCCGTTCGACTCCTATATATAGAAAGGAGGTCTTGTCATTTGTATCATCCAGGAATTGTTCATTTGTGTAATGTAAAGGAGGTTTCCCCCCTCAAAGAGGCTGAATTCTAAATCGTTTATCTTTCTTTTCTATCATTTTGTGAGCTGGTTTCATAACACAATTACCCCAGGCCTGGTCAAAATCCATGGGAAGGCAAACTACAATAAGCTGTGTGATGATATTTGCAGGAAGAGGTTTTTTTTTTCCAGTTCTGTTAAGACTCATTTTGTACTTAAAAACTTCCTGCACTTAAAATTCCTATACTTAACTGCATGTACTTGATTGATCGCTATCATCAAATATTGTAATTTCTTAGCATGACATTTGAAAAAGCAAGGCTATGTACATATTCCACTGGTTAATATGTGTTGCAGAGACGTCATTATTCATGACTGTTATTATGGCATTATTCCAAGTTAGGCTCAGCATGATTATTCAAACTTCGAGCTCCAAATTATTATAAGTTAGAACTAAAGGTATGTGACTGTGATTTATCTAGACTAGATCATAAACATTCGATTGTATGTTATGTAAATGTGTTACCTCTATTACTTACCATTACCACTTCTCCCATAATATCGCTCCTTCCCATGATTATCAATCCCTTATTACCCCCACTCCCTTCCTAATCATGATCATGCATGTCAATCCCTCATTCACCCTTGATGATTTATTTCTTTGTCAATTCAAATGATGATTGAGTGAGCTACCATCATGATACCCAATGCTTGGTACCTCACCTTCGCCCATTCGCCCATTCCCACAGAGCACGGTGTAGGCTATTAGATCGACCATTGGAGATTTTTTTTATAAATATCATAAGGCCAAGGCAACAATGTCATGATATTTTGATACAAGGCAGTTGACTGTGAAATTTTTCTTACAGCTAAAAGTTCAGGAAACCTAGCTTCACATCGGCATGGGGGCCGACAGGCATGAACCTACTTTCGGGAAATTTGCATAGAGACTAGAGTATGGGTAGTGTAAGGAGATACTAGAAGGCAGAGGGTGGATGAATTTTCTCTGGAAATTCCAAGGGTTTAATGACAAAGTTGCATTAGTTTTTGTGCAGAGCTTTGATGGGGAAAATGTGAAGGTCGACAATTTGAAATTTAAGGTCACTGAGGAGTCTATTAACAGGGCTACAAGGTTTCCTTCCATGGGTGAGCCATTCTTCAAAGGCAGGAAAATGAATGTATCAGGTTGTGTGAAGTTTCTTAAACCAACATATTAGACGCTTAGTTGGTCCAAGGGTGTATTGCGGAGTTGTTTAGAGGAAAAATGGCTCCCGCTGGTCACCATTACATGCGAGGGAAGGTATGCAGTCATTTTTATTTATCATATTCGGTTGTTATCACATTTATTTTAGGACCATAGAATTAATATTCCTCATTTATTACAGTTGAGTTTATATAAGATGGCTATAGGTGTCCAATCCGAGAGTAAGATCCCTAAAACTCCCATCTATCACGATAGTTTAATCAAGATGATCGTAGTGGCCGAATTAAGTAAAAGGAATTAGTCCTGGGAGGATTTCCTCATTGAGAATTTTCCTGGGGAAGGGACACAGTTTAAGGGCCAACATAGGCTTATCCGTCCGATTTTGAAGTACATGAAGGAAGAGACTCCTCAGAGCTCCAAGCCTAAGCCTAGACCTACACCTGAGCCTAACCCTCCTACAGAAGCGGCTCCCGCAGAAAACCCTCATGAATAAACACCCAAATCCGGTGTCCCTGAGGAAGAATCAGTATTGAAATCAAAAGGAGAAAAGAAACAAAAGAAGAATGTAGAGAAGAAAAAAAAGGGAAGGTTGGGAAGAAACAGAAAGAAAATAGGGGCCATAAGTACCAACTTGAGCACACAAAAGCACTTGAGCAAATCGATGTTGCGGAGGGGTCTCTTCTCGAAACTTAAGAGATGGATTCTGAAGCCTCTAAAAAACATTCACATGCCGATACCACCCTCAAGTGGAAACGAAAACTTTTTCTGGCCAACTTGAAGTCAGTTCCCACTACAGAACCCTCGACTCAGGGTCGATGACAAACAAGAAGTATGAGTAAGGTTGAATGCCCTGTAATAGAGACCCTAAATCTGGAGCCTGTTGACATCCTTTCCTCCCCTGACCCAAATACTAGAAGGAATTTAATCCAAGAAGTGAAGAAATGAACACCCCCTTGTTTGAAGAAAACATTCCCCAGGATATTGCTGAAGATTTAGAAGACATGTCTCCACCCCAGCTAGTGATCAATAAGAATACTAGTAAAAAGAGACAGGGTACCAACTCGGACAAAAAGGCCACCAGTCGAGTTTGAGGGGGGGTACTTCTCAACAGTTTGCAACACCATTCAAGACACCCACTCTTACTGATGAAGAAAACTTACAGATTCGTTTAGTTAAGTTGTAGAAGAAGATTGTAAAGTTACAGGAGCACGCACATAAGTACAAAGTCTTATTTTGTTATGTGCGCAAGGTTAACAATCAGATCAGGGAAACTAACCTCTCTCTAATCTCCCAAAATGATGTGCTAAAATGAAAGAATAAGCAACTACTTCGGTGGAAGTCATCCCGACTTAAACCCACAAAGAAACTCAATGCTCAGGAATTGGCCCTACAGTTTAAAAAGTGCTCAGTCCCAGTTAATCGTGGTTTAGAAGTTCTGGTTAAGGCAGCATGAATTTAACTAGAGGCCTCTCTTACACTGTCCTTTTTGGCGAATTTGTAGCTGATGCATGAGGGCATGCATTCGTACAGGCATGGGGGGATGTTGTGTTGAAAATGCAACAAGATGATGGAGCTTAGTGGAAAGGAGTCGCCTTCACTAAGTGGGCCCGCAGGCTATTTTTGGCACAAAGTCTATTTTTAGACATATGGATCATGGTCTATGAGTTGCAGGATGCTATTTGTGGATGATTGGTCATGTTGGTAAAAATAGATGGACTTCTATTTTAGACATATGGGCGGAGTCTATTTTTAGACTGCCAGGCTAAAAATAGAACAGTCGAATATTATTAGCTCTTAATAATATTTGGACTATAAACATTATCTTATCCTCTTGGAGCACTTCAGTTCGAGCTACAAATGTGGCACATGCAACTGCCAGAAGGAAATGCGCTTTTCTTATGGGTTAGTTGAGCTATTGCATGATGGAATTCAGTTAGAACTCAAGTGATTGAGTTTGGTGGAGTTGATTGAGGAGTTGATGGAGTTGTGTTCAGTTTGACTTGGTTGAACTAGTTGTATTTAGTCTAACTGCAGAATACACTAGTGATGAGTGATGTGAATTAATTATTAATTAATTCACTAATTATTAACTCATAAAGCAACTAAAGAATACATTAGTTAACTCAGTGCATGGACAGTTCAGTGGAGACAGGTGTTAGAGTTGGAGACTACTATCAGTTATGACTATAGCTGTGCATGAGATTTTGAAAATCAATGATTGATATTGCCAATGAGGATTGCACAGTACAAGCCAAGGGAAAACGAGCTTGGATCATTCCTATTCTCACTTTGGATTGTGCAGTAGAGGCAGTCAGATAGCGGAGGAGATTTGAACCTGTGACTTGATTCAGATTTGAGCTAGTTTGTGTGTAACAGGTGGAGATAGTACTAAGTACTTGTGAGGAGTATTGTACTATGTATTGTTACATGTTCTCTATCATTATAATATACAGATAGTTGGGGGTTTTCAGCTGTATGCTTTCCCCAGTACATACTGTGTTGATATGTGTGATTGATGTTTCAATGTGCGCATGCGATTGTTTCTTAATTCTGCAAAATTGATGATCAACGTAGAGGAGGTTATGTATTATGCATGCATTCTGCAGATAGTGTATAATCAGGATAATCTCTGTGAATAAGTGTCATATTATTCAAAATTTCTACATGGTATCAGAGCAGAGTTGATCATCATATCTATTATTCAGAAAGTGATTACATTTTATTTCTTCAGGCAGAGTCTGTAATCGGGCCAGGTAGCCTCTGGATTCATCCTTCTTTTGGAAGGTGAGATATCTGGTAAAAGCCCATACAGTCAATCTTTGTACGAGAAATACTTTGTTCTCACGAATTTTAGATCAGAAGCGGTTGATTTTTGAGCTGGAGGAATTCGAATTTGCAGCAGTGTTTTCTTGGTGTCAAAGTTGAAATGTCTTTCAACGAATTAGGATTGGAGTATGCCCTTGAAGGCACCTCGAATTATATTGCATGGAAAGATAGGATGGAGGTGGTGTTAGATGAAAATGGGTTGAAGGAGTTCATAGAGGCTGAGGTCCCAAAGCCTACTGATGTTGCTCACGTTGAGGCTTGGCAAAAGAAGACAGCAAAGTGTCGAAGGATTCTGTTGGAGGGCGTAAAGGATCACATTGTATCCAGCCTGCATGGAAAGGCTTCTCCATACTTGATGTGGAAAGCGTTGACAGATCTATTCCAAAGCAAGAACGACCAGAGGAAGTTGGCGCTCAAGGATAAACTCAGAAACATTAAGTGTGAGAATGGAGACAGTATGCCCAGGTATCTCACGAAGTTCACCCAATGCTGGGATGAGCTAGGAAGTGTGGGGGTGACTGTCGATGATGAGGACTTGGTGAGCTTGGCTCTACTTGGTCTTCCGAAAAGTTGGCATTCCTATCAGGACTCTGTCAATGTTCGGGAGAAATTGCCAGGATGGGAGAGACTTTGGTCTGATCTTGTGCAAGAGGAGATCAAGCGGAATACCAGGGATGGATCTTCATCAAAGGCATATGATCAATAAAATTGCGCTTTGGCTACCAAAGCAAAGAAGGGGAAGGAGAAGGTTTCTCTTTTCGAATCCAGTTCTTCCAATGATGGGAAGAAGGTTGACAAATCGAAAGTGCGATGCTTTCATTGTCATGAGGTGGGCCATTATGCTGCAAATTGTCCACGGAGGAAATCCAAGAAGGGATCCGGGGAAGGATCTGAAGGTGAGGCACTTGCTTCACAATTTGAGTTGGATTTCACACTCTTCGCATGCATGGTTTCATCCATGGTGGGAAGTGGTTGGTTTCTTGATAGTGGAGCTTCTTTCCACATGACCGGTGACAAGAGTTTGTTCAGTACTTTGGAGGAGAAAGATCTCCAGATACTCATAATGATGGGTAATGATAAGAAGTATAGTGTCTCAGGTGTAGACACGGTTATTTTTCAGAGGGAGAATGGAGCTCGCCTTACCTTGACCGATGTCAAGTATGTACCAGGACTGAAGAGAAACTTGGTGTCAATCGCAATGCTGGAAGACAGAGGCTATGATGTAGTCTTCAGTAAGGGAAAGGTTTTCCTTGGACACATCATCACTAGACAGGTGAAGCAGATTGGTTCATGGGTCAAGAACCTGTATGCCCTTGAGGTTCAAGATGCATGCAAAGCCTTGAGCAGTGAGGCAACTGATGGAGACTTGGTGGTTGAGAGGGAACGTATATTACCTCTCAACATGCAGAGCCAGAAGAAGTCTCAGATGATTGTGGAGGAGCCAAGCTTGGTGCAGCAGCTTCAGGAGGTTGTGGAGCAGCCACAACAAGGGAAGCTGAGAGGAGATCGAGTAGAGACATCTACTCATGCAGAGACCTCCAGTAGGGGGAGACTTCGAGCCAGGTGGGCTGAGGGATCACATGCAGCCATACCTCCAGGTAGGAGGTGGGGTGATGTGGATTGATAGTCCCAAGGAGGAGGGGCAGGATCCTTGAGGTACCCAACCTCTTGGATGAGACCTTGCTACAGGAGCCCTGATGTGGAGTAGCAGGAACTGACTGATTGGGTAGGGATAGATGCGGATGGAGCGGCAGAGAGAGCGACAATGTAGGGAATCCCAGGACAGTGCATAGCTAGTAGGCTGCAACAATGCGAGAGGCACAAGTGTTTTGCATAGTGCTAGGTGGCACAGAGAGGTGTGCAATGGTGCGAGATGCATGGAGATGTTGCAGTAGTGCAGATGTCAGAGAGGGAGCACTTGTCAGCAGCAGGTAGAGTTTCAACATCAGAGTATGTTCCTAGCCCAACAGAGTGGTCAGTTGGGAGTGTTTTTGTTCCGAGTGTTGTTGGAGCAAGTGGACCGGGCAAATGTGTTGTATGCAGAACATTCCAGAGTTGCAGGATAGGGGTTACAGATAATCCATATCTTGTTGAGAGGGAGTGTTGAAAATACAACAAGATGATGGAGCTTAGTGGAAAGGAGACGCCTTCACTAAGTGGGCCCCCAGGCTATTTTTGGCGCAAAGTCTATTTTTAGACTATGTCTATTTTTAGACATATGGATCATGGTATATGAGTTGCAGGATGCTATTTGTGGATGATTGGTCATGTTGGTAAAAATAGATGGACTTATATTTTTAGACATATGGGCGGAGTCTATGTTTAGATTGCCAGGCTAAAAATAGAACAGTGGAATATTATTAGCTCTTAATAATATTTGGACTATAAACATTATCTTATCCTCTTGGAGCACTTCAGTTCGAGCTACAGATGTGGCACATGCAACTGCCAGAAGGAAATGCGCTTTTCTTATGGGTTAGTTGAGCTATTTCATGATGGAATTCAGTTAGAACTCAAGTGATTGAGTTTGGTGGAGTTGATTGAGGAGTTGATGGAGTTGTGTTCAGTTTGACTTGGTTGAACTAGTTGTATTTAGTCTAACTGCAGAATACACTAGTGATGAGTGATGTGAATTAATTATTAATTAATTCACTAATTATTAACTCATAAAGCAACTAAAGAATACATCAGTTAACTCAGTGCATGGACAGTTCAGTGGAGACAGGTGTTAGAGGTGGAGACTACTATCAGTTGTGACTATAGCTGTGCATGAGATTTGCACAATCAATGATTGAGATTGCCAATGAGGATTGTGCAGTACAAGCCAAGGGAAAATGAGCTTGGATCATTCCTATTCTCACATTGGATTGCGCAGTAGAGGCAGGCAGACAGCGGAGGAGATTTGAACCTGTGACTTGATTCAGATCTGAGCTAGTTTGTGTGTAACAGGTGGAGATAGTACTGAGTACTTGTGAGGAGTATTGTACTATGTATTGTTACATGTTCTATATCATTATAATATACAGATAGTTGGGGGTTTTCAGCTGTATGCTTTCCCCAGTACATACTGTGTTGATATGTGTGATTGATGTTTCAATGTGCACATGCGATTGTTTCTTAATTCTGCAAAATTGATGATCAACGTAGAGGAGGTTATGTATTATGCATGCATTCTGCAGATAGTGTATAATCAGGATAATCTCTGTGAATAAGTGTCATATTATTCAAAATTTCTACATGTTGGAGCCCATTTTGTCCCCATTTATTTACTCTTTTCACCTACATTTTCACTCTTTTTACCTATATTTTACTTCTTTTACCTTCTATAATATACCATTTACTGATAAAACCCTATCATCATATGACTAGAGGTAAAGGCATTCTACTTAGCATTATTTCGATGTTTTTGGTTAAGTTTGGATAGATTATAGGATCATACTTATTAGGCCATCTCTAACTATCTATTTTATTGCACTCATATCTATGGGGACTGTTGGTAGGTGAATGTCAAGCTAAACATATGGTCAAAGCATGATGAGGTGGAAACTTCATCATTTAAGTGTCACTGTCACTCTATACTTAAAACTTCATTTGCAATTCTATACTTAAGGTGGCAGTGAATGATCGACAAATTATTTTTGTGGAATAGTAAGCAGTTTATGGGATCTTATGGCATATCATATACTGATATCCCTGTGGGCGAGGATAGAAAGTGTTTTTTCAAGTGAAACACAATCAACCGAAGTCTAATTGAGTCATGCAAAACTGATTCAAGATTGATCTTATGAGATATTATACAACCCGTGATAGTCATCGATCAACAATTTGCTATGTTAAGAGATAGTTAGTTAAGCCTAGTATCCATCGGTTGTCTTCTTAAAGGCCCGATGAGTTTGAATTTAGATGTAATGTTCGAGACTCATTGATTTTGAAAACTTATGCTATTTTTGAGAGTCCAAACTATGTATGTCAACGATTAAGATTTGATCTAATTCAGTTCCAACATTGTTCTACTATAAGTAATTATGGTTTCATTTTGAATTTTGTTTTACTGAGTTAATTTAACTTGCTCCAGGCATGGAAAGGGCCCACCACCTTTGGAACCAAGTTTATAGTTAGTCTAGATCTAGGATTAGTTTACTGTGTTAATTTTACATAGCATATCGTGTGATTGTTTAGTTTTCGAATGGTTTAATTGATTCTGTACCTAAGTTTTTATTTCGATCCTGTAGATTAAATTGACAAACTAAACTTTCCTGATTAATCCATAGACACTGAGAAATGACTTAAATTGTTAATTGTCTCTTCTGAAGAGCCTCATCATACAGATGCATTGTGAATCATTCTGATTTGAATTATTAATAGAATTTTGAATAGTATTCTGAACCTTATACTCCGCAACCCTTCAAATTCAATAGTGTACATGGATACTTCAGCATTATGTTTCTCAATCGATTGTGTTATATAATGAATACAAGATTGTTTACATTGGAATTGCGCACAAGGTTATGAAATTCCTTTGAGTTTTGTGAGAAGAATGGTTTGGTTTCTCGAGCTCTGTTTAGTAGTTTTAGATCTATAAGATTTGTGTAACAATTTAGTTTCTTGAATTTCGCCAGTAGTCTCAGACTTACGAATTCTGTGTGATCTTGTAGAAGTTTTGCTACAATTTAAACCTTCGAATTTGGTGTGTATGCAATCATTTTGACTTTGTTTCATTCACGAACAGTGGTTAGGTTTCTCAAAATTGTTATCATAGATAGTAGTCTGATTTACCTTTTGAACAATATTTAGTTTTATTTCGATTTCAATTGTGAATAAGTAGTGCAACTGTAGTCTCAATTAGGAACAAAGGTTCTGGTTTGTTTAAATTATCACTTAGATTTCCTTCCAGTTTGATTAGGTTAGTTGATTTGATAAATCTCTCAACAGTAGGGTTCAATTTCCTTAAATGTTATTTGTCTAGATTTCTTTGAGTATCATTTTAGTTGCTTTGAGATAGGTAGTCTATTCGTTTGAATGTTGAATGTCTTTCTTTGATTGAGTCAAAATTAGAGAACTCCGGAGCTTAATTTGAATTTCGCATTCACTAGCTTAATTTCGATTTCTCATTCACTAGTTTAATTTAGATTTTGAGTTCATTAGCTTAGTTTATATTTAATCTTCATGCTCTTTGATCTAGTGATTCATGTTTGTCTTGATCAGCATTAGAAAAGTCGAATGAGTGTTTCCCATTAAACGTAATTGTTGAGATTGCAACAAGATGATGGAGCTTAGTGAAAAGAGTCGCCTTCACTAAGTGGGCCCGCAGGAAAATTATAGCGCAAGTTCTATTTTTGATCACAGTGTGGATGATCACAGTGTGGGTGATCACAGTGTGAGTGATCACAATGTGGGTGACCAAAGTGTGGGTGACCAAAGTGTGGGTGACCAAAGTGTGGGTGATCAAAGTCTATTTTTAGACTGGCTGTCAAAAATAGAAAAGTCAAATATTATTGTCTCATAATAATATTTGGACTATAAACTTGATCTTATTCTCTTTGAGCACTTCAGTTTGAGCTACAGATGTGGCCCATGCAGCTGTTAGAAGGAAGTACGTTTTTCTTATGATTTAGTTGAGTTGTTGCATGCATGACTTCAGTTAGAACTCAATCAGTTGAGTTTGGTGGAGTTGATTGTGGAGTTGATGGAGTTGTGTTTAGTTTGACTTGGTTAAACTAGTTGTAGTTAGTCTAACTGCAAATAGACTAATGATGAGTTGTTAAACTAATTATTAACTCATAATACAACTATAGAATACATCAGTTAACTCAGTTGCATGTCAGTGCATGTTCAGTTCAGCAGGGACGGGTGTTAGAGAATCAGATTGCTATCAGTTGTGACTATAGTTGTGCATCAGATCTTTCACAATCAAAGGATTGAGTATGCCAATGAGTTTGCTCATGTATTTGCCCAGTTTGTAGCTTCTGCTCACGTCTTACACATTGTGAGTGATTCTTTGGAGGTGAAATACAAGTTTGGTAGACCATTCTCATTCATTCTTGAGCAGGTATTGAGCAGTGGAGGCAGGCAAGCAGTGGAATAGATTTGGAGATCAGATCTTAGCTGTATTGTGTGTAACAGGTGGAGCTGGTACTGGATTGCTTGTGATAAGCATTTTACTTTGTAATGTTACATGGTCTCAATCATTAATATACAGATAGTGTGGGGTTTTTAGCGAGATGCTTTCCCCGGGTTACATACTGTGTTAATGTGTGAATGCTCTTGATGTTTTATTGTTATTGATGCTGCTATATTGATGATCAACGTAGAGGAGCTTATGTATTGTGTATGTATTCCGCAATAGTACATGATCAAGATAATCTCTGTTGAATATGTGTTAAATTATTCAAAATTCTACATGGTATCAGAGCTGCTTGATTTGTAAAAGAGATTTTTACATGATATCAAGCGAGGATTGATCATCAGATCTACTATTCAGGAAGTGTTTACATTCTATTTCTTCAGGCAGAGTCTGTAATCGGCTAGGTAGCCTCTGGATTCATCCTTCCCTTGGAAGGTGAGATATCCGGTGAATGCCCATACAGTCAATCTCTGTACGAGAAATATTGTGTTCTCACGAATCTTAGATCCGAGGCGGTTGAGTTGGTTGCTGGTGGAATTCGAATTTGCAGCAGTGTTTTCTTGGTGACAACGCAGCAATGTCTTTCAACAGATTGCGATTGGAGTATGCTCTTGAGGGCAACTCAAACTATATTGGATGGAAGGACAGGATGGAGGCAGTATTGGATGATAACGAGCTGAAGGAGTTCATAGATACGGATATCCCAAAGCCTACTGATGCTGCTGAGGCGGAAGTTTGGCAAAAGAAGACCGCAAAATGTCGAAGGATTTTGTTGGAGGGCGTGAAGGATCACATTGTGTCCAGCCTCCATGGAAAGGCTACTCCATATTTGATGTGGAAATCATTAACAGAATTATTCCAAAGCAAGAGCGATCAGAGGAAGCTAACGCTCAAAGATAAACTCAGAAACATCAAATGCGAGAAGGGTGACAATATTCCCAAGTATCTCACGAAGTTCACTCAGTGTCGAGATGAGCTGGGAAGTGTGGGGGTTACTGTCGATGATGAGGACTTGGTGAGCTTGGCTCTCCTTGGTCTTCCGAAGAGTTGGCATTCCTATCAGGACTCTGTCAATGGTCGGGAGAAATTGCCAGGATGGGAAAGACTATGGTCAGATCTTGTGCAGGAGGAGATCAGGCGGAGTACCAGGGACGGATCTTCGTCAAAGGGAGCTGATGAAGAGAATTGTGCTTTGGCTACCAAAGAAAAGAAAGGGAAGAGCAAGAAAGCTTCTCAGACTGGTGCAGAAGGCAAGAAGTAGGATATGTCCAAGGTGAAGTGTTTTCACTATCACCAGCACGGACATTATGCCACTAATTGTCCGCAGAAGAAGAAGAACAAGCAGGCTGCTGGATCTTCAACAGGAGAGGCTCTAGCCTCACAGTTTGAGCTTGATTTTTCATTGATCGCATGCTTGGTTTCAAGTGTGATGGGATCAGTGTGGTTCTTGGACAGTGGTGCGTCTTTTCACATGATGGGAGATAGAGATTTGTTCTCTGATTTGGAGGACAAAGATCTTGGAGTGCACATCGAGATGGGCGATGATGGTAGATACAGTGCGACCGGTATCGGTACCATTTCCTTTGAGAGGGAGTCTGGTAAACCCTTCGTATTGAAGGAAGTCATGCATGTTCCAGGATTGACGAAGAATCTCATCTCAGTGGCGATGTTAGAAGACAAGGGGTATGATGTTTTTTTCAGTGAGGGAAAGGCTTTCCTGCGCAGCAAGACAACTGGTGAGACCTGGAAGATAGGGGTTCGAGTGAGGAACCTTTATCAATTGCATGTAGATGGATGCGCAGCAATGGCCGGCAAGGCAGAAGGATTGGTGAGCTGGGATGATGGCGAGTTGTGGCACAGGAGATTGGGTCACCTTCACCATGGAGCCTTGAAGATACTGTAGCAGATCACTACAGGGCTTCCTAAAGGCACACTTGCGCAGTCAGATCAGTGCAAGGGGTGTACTTTGGGGAAGTTTGTGAAAGCCACCTTTCACGAGAAGGATAGTCGCGCCACGACGATCCTTGAGAGAATTCACACAGACGTGTGTGGACCTTTCTCAGTTGCTTCGACAGCAAAACACAGGTATTATGTGATTTTTTTTGATGATTTCTCTCGTAAGTGATGGATCTTCTTCATGCAGAAGAAGAGTGAGACATATTCAAAGTTCTGTGAATTCAAAGCACTGGTCGAGAAGGAGTCGGGGAAGAAGGTGAAGTCTCTTAGGAGCGATAATGGTGGTGAATACATCTCGGACGAGTTCAAGGATTTCTGCAAGGTAGAAGGGATTCGTAGAGAGCTCGTAGCTCCCCATAACCCACAGCAGAACGGGGTAGCTGAGCGGAAGAACAGAACGATTGTGGGTGCTGCACGGGCAATGCTGCATGATCAGGGCCTACCCCTTCACTTGTGGGCGGAAGCATGCAATACAACAGTTTATGTGCAGAACCGTTGTCCTCATAGGATACTTGGCATGAGTACACATGAGGAGACTTATTCTGGTAAGAAGCCTGATCTTTCTCATTTGAGGATTTTTGGTGCTAACGTTTACATGCATGTGACGAAGGATGCCAGGAAGAAGTTGGAGCCGACCGCAGAGGTTGGGATATTTGTGGGGTACACTGATATGCCCCACAACTATCGTGTGTATTTGCCAGACAGTGGTAAAACTGTTGTGCGACGGGATATAAAATTTCAGGAGGAGAAAGCCATGAAGTGTTCGCTTGAGAGGGAGCTACACTTGCATGCAGATGAGGAGCTATTAGTTCCTAAGGATGAGCTTCAGGACGTGGATCAGCCACAGGACGAGGTTCATGGAGTGGAAGAGACCACTCATGTAGCGCCAACCATCAGATGGCGAAAGCGCTTGACAGAAGCTGAGCGATTGGCTCAAGATGCAGAGAAAGTTGTAGGACCACCTACAGCCCAACGTAGGCAAAGACAGTCACCTGATCGGTACACTGGATACATGGCTCTGATGAGCAAGTGTGTTGTGACTGAGCCATCCTCTTTCGAGGAAGCTGTGGAGGATCCCGCATGGGTAGACGCCATGGTGGAAGAGTATGATTCTATTGTCAGAAACAGTGCATGGGAGATTGTTCCTAGACCGGAAGGGAAATCAGTGGTGGGTTCGAGATGGATCTACAAGGTCAAGCAAGCAGCTGACGGGAGTGTGGAGAAGTACAAGGCAAGATTTGTTGCCCGAGGCTTTTCACAGATAGAGGGGATCGATTATGAGGAGACCTTTGCACCTGTCGCAAGGTATTCTTCCATACGGACGATTCTTGCTCTCTCAGCGCAGATGGGATGGCACATTCATCAGATGGATGTGAAGACTGCGTTCCTCAATGGAGTCATTGAGGAGGAGGTGTACATTGAGCAGCCCGAAGGCTTTGAGGTCTTCAGCAGTGAGTTGCATGTGTGCAGGCTCAAGAGAGCGCTGTATGGGTTGAAGCAAGCAACACGTGCTTGGTACACACGGATACACAACTATTTCACAGGACTTGGATTCTCCAAGAGCGAGGCGGATCCTAACCTATACCAGATTGTGGTGGAGGGTAAGTTGCTTATCATTGTACTATATGTTGATGATTTGATTCTAACGGGTGATGAGCTGTTGATACTGTCATGCAAGAAGGATCTTGCTACAGAGTTTGAGATGAAGGACTTGGGCCTCCTTCACTATTTCCTAGGATTGGAAATATGGCAACGCAGTGGTGGACTGTTTGTTTCTCAGGGCAAGTATGCTCGGGAGATACTGGAGAAGTTCAACATGCATGGCTGCAAGCCTGTTGATACTCCTCTTCCTGGAGGTTGGAGGAAGGAGGATGCCACTTCGGGAGAAGAAGTGGATGCCACTGTTTATCGACAGTTGGTGGGGTCGCTAATGTATTTGGTCAATACATGACCTGATATATGCTATGCAGTTAACCAGCTTTCACAAGCTATGGTTAAGCCTACCAAGCTCTTCTGGAAGGCGGGCAAGCATGTATTGCGCTACTTGAAAGGCACATCGGGATATGGTTTGTGGTACAGACAGGAGGATGAGGTGAAGCTATGTGGCTTCACGGATGCAGATTGGGCAGGGAGCCCAATGGACAGAAAGATCACATCAAGAGGGGTCTTCAGTATTGGATCGACAACAGTTTCTTGGTACAGCAGGAAGCAGAGATCCGTGGCACTCAGTTCAGCGGAGGCCGAGTATATGGCAGCAAGTTTGGCTGCATGCGAGGCTATATGGATGAGGAAGATCCTGGTTGGTTTGTTCGGTTCTCATTTGGATCCTACTGTGATTTACTGTGATAACTAGAGTTGCATTAAACTCTCGGCTAATCCTGTATTTCATGATAGATCTAAGCATATTGACATCAGGTACCATCATATCAGAGATTGTGTGTAGCGGAGGATCATGTTGCTTTCATACATTCCAACGGAGGATCAGGATGTTGATATTCTAACGAAGGCTCTGACCAGGAGAAAATTCGAGTACCACCAAGGCAGGATAGGGGTTGCTGATAATCCATATCTTGTCAAGAGGGAGTGTTGAGATTGCAACAAGATGATGGAGCTTAGTGAAAAGAGTTGCCTTCACTAAGTGGGCCCGCAGGCAAATTATGGCACAAGTTCTATTTTTGATCACAGTGTGGATGATCACAGTGTGGGTGATCACAGTGTGAGTGATCACAATGTGGGTGACCAAAGTGTGGGTGACCAAATTGTGGGTGATCAAAGTCTATTTTTAGACTGGCTGTCAAAAATAGAAAAGTCAAATATTATTGTCTCATAATAATATTTGGACTATAAACTTGATCTTGTTCTCTTGGAGCACTTCAGTTTGAGCTACAGATGTGGCCCATGCAGCTGTCAGAAGGAAGTACGTTTTTCTTATGAGTCAGTTGAGTTGTTGCATGCATGACTTCAGTTAGAAATCAATCAGTTGAGTTTGGTGGAGTTGATTATGGAGTTGATGGAGTTGTGTTCAGTTTGACTTGGTTAAACTAGTTGTAGTTAGTCTAACTGCAAATAGACAAATGATGAGTTGTTAAACTAATTATTAACTCATAATACAACTATAGAATACATCAGTTAACTCAGTTGCATGTCAGTGCATGTTCAGTTTAGCAGGGACAGGTGTTAGAGAATCAGATTGCTATCAGTTGTGACTATAGTTGTGCATCAGATCTTGCACAATCAAAGGATTGAGTATGCCAATGAGTTTGCTCATGTATTTGCCTAGTTTGTAGCTTCTGCTCACGTCTTAAACATTGTGAGTGATTCTTTGGAGGTGAAATACGAGTTTGGTAGACCATTCTCATTCATTCTTGAGCAGGTATTGAGCAGTGGAGGCAGGCAAGCAGTGGAATAGATTTGGAGATCAGATCTTAGCTGTATTGTGTGTAACAGGTGGAGCTGGTACTGGATTGCTTGTGATAAGCATTGTACTTTGTAATGTTACATGGTCTCAATCATTAATATACAGATAGTGTGGGGTTTTTAGCGAGATGCTTTACCCGGGTTACATACTGTGTTAATGTGTGAATGCTCTTGATGTTTTATTGTTATTGATGCTGCTATATTGATGATCAACGTAGAGGAGCTTATGTATTGTGTATGTATTCCGCAATAGTACATGATCAGGATAATCTCTGTTGAATATGTGTTAAATTATTCAAAATTTCTACAGTAATTTGAGTTATGTAATTAGCATTTCATAAGTTAGAGTGATTTTATTGTTAGGAGAAATAGTGTTTGAAATGATTTGTTTGAGTTTTGCGTTATAGAAGTGATTTGCAGCAAGCATGTCTTAGTTGTAATATTCTTGTTTAAATGAGTGAGTGAATAGAGTTAAAATAGGAATCGATTCTATAGGATTTAATGAATGAGTTCTTCAATATTTAGTGAGTGAGTTTGTTGAGCATTGAGTCTTTTAAACAAGTACGTTTTCTTTGAAGCTTTGTTAAAGCAGCATGCTTGATTCATGGTTGAATGCTTTAAGGAGTTTGAGTAAGTACTTAAACATGATTATAAAAGGAAATCACCTACTCTGTAATTAGATCTTGAATATGAACCAATATGTAGTTTAACTCAGTGATTACGATCCCTGGTTGATGATTTAATTTTAGGAGGTTTATAACAATGAATAAACTCCTAACAGTCATGTATCTCAAAGAATTTGTTCATCCCAAGTAACCATGCCTCTGCATCTTCCAGTTTCTTCAGCTCTCCATCAAATGTAGGTGGCTTGGATTCCTTGAACCCATCTAGAAAATATTCCCTGTCACTCCTCCTATAAGGATGATAACAATGATGACCATGATACCTGTCTAAACTAGAACTAGAGTAGAACCCATGTCCACTGTCTCTCCCATAAGGTGTATCCAAGAACCTGCAGTCTTTGGCTGTGTCATCCTTATCTGACCTGTGCCCACCATGATACTTACTTCCATATGCCCCATTTGTCCTATCCTCCTGTCCATAATTGATTCATGGTTCTCCATGTCTATGCAAATCTAACAAACTCTGAAGGATAATTGCATTAACCTTTGCTTGTTTCTCCTGTGCACTCAAAATTATTTCCTGTGACTGAATAATTATTTCATTATCTACTTTGCAACTTATTATATTTACCTTTAAACTTCTCAAGGTGTCTGCTATATTCATAGAGTACTCATCTTTTGGTTACTCATCTGATATATAAGGGGAGTCTTGTGAACTGTAGTCCACTATTTTGCTAGTCATCGATGATCCTCTTCTTCCTACAAACATACCATGTCAGATAAACCAAATACAAACATAATCATCATACCTCAGGGAAATTCAGGGGAGTCTATCTTGTCTACAAGATCAATCTTGAATAGCACAATACATGTATATACATAATCTGATCAATATACCAAAATCATCTCAATCATTACCATGCACGATGTCACAACTATATCACCGACTAGATACAATGCATGCATAACAAACATATAGACAACTGACATGCATGCATGACAAACACATTCCGCCCATTCAATCCAAGTATTGAACTAAGCTCTAATACCAATTTGTAACCACCACCTCCCACATTTACCCAATTTCACCAACCTGATAGGGTAAACATGAGACAAAGAGCTACTATTACATGACACAACCTCATTAGACCCCGTTAAGGAATTAGGGCCAATCAATAACGACAAACTTACCTTTAAAAACATCCTACAAGTGCTACAGGACACTTAGGGGTAAGAAACCATCTTAGGTTTCCAAAGCCCAAGCTAGACCCTTCCTTCTCTTCTTTGAACCCTCAACCTCTCCCACAACAAGCCCTCCATGTGGTTAGAAGCCTCCAACTGCATGCACAAGCCTGCATCCATGCGGTTGTGACCTAAAATGTCTAGTTTAGAGCATGTGTTCCCAGATTCTAAGCCTAAATTCCAGGTCAGCCTCCATACCACTACCCAAAACTTTTTGTAACTTCTCAGACGCATAAATGGAATCACAACAATGCTAGACATATAAATTGGAGTTAGATACTTGACCTAGCCAAGCCTAACCATGACAATCATTTCATCAACATATTGAAAACATGTATTCTACAAGTTATGAATGCATATATGAACATAAGGGTATAATACTTATCTATCAATCATCAAGAAGGTCTAATTCCATCTCATAATAATTGCAATAACATTTATTATCTCATGCATTCATCAACCATTGATCAATTATTCAAACATGTCAAGAGCCATAACTAGAACCTATTATGAAACCATGATTATAACCAACATATAAATGAAATAATAACCATGATAGAACTTCCATCAAATACACATAATAACAAATACAATTACTCATAAAATACAAGAGGAAAATAGCTCTTATTAACATATGCAAAAGCCAACCAAGTCAGGGACTTCCACGTACCACCTAACCATAGATTGAGCTGAACAAAATCTTTCTTTTGGCCAATCACCCTAGTGTCATATTCCAAGCATGAATGTGGGACTCAAGACATAAACAACCAGAGCTTCCAAAGATTAAACCACCTCCACCCTCAGGCTTTACCGCAATCCCACCAAAACCGGTTAAGGGATTCCTAGGCCTAAGTAAGCACATAAACAACCAGGATTTACCACAATCCCGCCAAAATCGGTCAAGGGATAACTAGGCCAAAAAAAAACACATAAACAACTAGGATTTACCATAATCTCGCTAAAACTGGTCAAGGGATCAACTAGGCCCTAAAAAATCTTGGATGCATTAGAGTTTATTCACTAATACCTTGAGGAATTTTCTCGTATCCACCCTCAGGCTTTACCCTAATCTTGCCAAAACTGGTCAAGGGATTCCTAGGCCCTGGGGAATTTTCCTAAGACCACCTCACCCAATTCCAAAACCATCCTACAATCAAAAGATCAACATGATAATAGATCCCCATCACACCATGGCTAACCAAAAATGGCAGGGAAAGGTTGAAACCACTATCACACCTCGTAAAACCCATGACAATGACAATAAAAGAACCAAATACAAACATTCATGTACCATGCATTCACAAACCACATAGGAAATCACACATTCAACGTATTACCTACAATTATTCTTGTTGAAGCTGCTTGATCCAAATTTTCCTTTCTTATCCCTTGCTTCCCTTGTCCTTCTTTTATCCTTCCTTTTCTTTCTTTCCTCAATGCTAGAGTGCTCCAAGAATTCTCTAAGTGTGCAAGAGTACGAGAGAATAATGAGAGCTCCAAAAAACTGAACTGGAAAAAAGCTACAAACTGATCCTCATAAGCCTTTTTATCATCGAGGCCTCTATTTTCTTCAATTTCCTCTATTTTTACTTCAATTTCCTCATGAAAATT
The DNA here is from genome assembly GCA_031772625.1 of Pinus tabuliformis. Classification (NCBI taxonomy): domain Eukaryota; kingdom Viridiplantae; phylum Streptophyta; class Pinopsida; order Pinales; family Pinaceae; genus Pinus; species Pinus tabuliformis. The sequence continues at coordinate 168,542,446 of CM062815.1, read as the reverse complement.
TTGTGACCTTTCACCTTCCTTTTCTCCTATTTTCCTTTATTTTCATAAATAAAATGCCAATTAATGCCTCATTCCTTTTCAAAACCTTTGCCAATGTCCTTAGCCATAATAAACGAAATGAACACCCACTAGGATGTTTTGCCCAACATTCAGATTGGAATAAGTTTCCCATGACCTTGGCTTTATTTTTCCTTTATTAGTTTTTTTACATGAACTTTTAACCTGAGGAAATTACAATGTGTCCTTGGATGGTTGTAGTAAGTTGGTAGTAGAGTCCACTTCTATAACTAGATCTGGGATGTTGGATCAATCATAGTTACTCTCAACTCATGTTTACCGTTGTTCCTTAAGAAACCAATTTCCTGGCTGTGTGGAAATTGTGCTTAAGACATTAATAAATATTATTTACTGTCACTTGTTTGTCACTTAGATATATGTTGTGTTCTCAAATGAAGGACCTAGAGACTTGGTTTTTAACTCTTAATATATGTATGACCAGAACATCTCAGAATGCCATTTGTTGCTAGATACAAATGATGAATGAAGAATGCTTGAAGGGGAAGTTAAAGATCATATGATGGTCTTTTACAGAAACTACTATCTGTAACTTAGAAGAATTATGAAAATGAGAACTGAATCATAGACAATATTCTGGTCAACACAAAAACTACTATCTATGACTCTTGGAGAAGTTAAAGATAATATGTTGATCTTTCATAGGAACTATTATCTATGACTTAGAAAGGAAGGTGGAAACTTCAAGTATAGGAGCACTCTTTTAAGGAATTTTAACTTTATCTACATAAGAAAATAAAGACCTGCAACTTCATTACTATACTTGAAAGAAGAAAACATAAGATGACACATAACAGAGAGGGTTACAAAATTATACCCAACAATTCATGGAAACTTATGATTCTTTCATTAATCAACAATTATATCAGGAATACAGTGGCCTAGTCTCTGGGTTCTCCAAAGTTTGAACCACCAACCCTTTCTCTGTAAATTTTCCTCCTTTTATACATTTGTGAAACAGTTGCTGATCTCTGAAACTGTCAAACTACTAAACTGTTTCCCTAACTATCTGAATTAAAAACTATTATAGAATTTACAGAGGTTAAAAGACACCTCAAAGAACATGAAATAACAAGAAAATAACTGAACTTCGAAGATGACATTAACTGCTGGCTTGCTCTGTTAATCGACCGCTGGGTTCTTCTATATATGCTTAAATAATGATTAATCCATTTTAGTCGTGATAAACTGTGTTAGCTGTGCTTAAATATGGACTTATGTATGTATTAGGCATTTTGATTGGCCAAAACACCAAGAAATTCGACCAACTGCCTTTTTCTTCAAATTTGGCTTTAACACTGATTTTTACATTTACACAGCAAAATCGACGCAAAACACGCAAAGCAGAACTGAAAGGAATTAACCCAATTTAATAAATCTATCAGATCTGCCTGTTCAATGCTCCGTTGACTTCCCATTATAAATTGCAATCGGCGCTATCAAACGTTGTATTGACCCAATCCTTAACAAAACCGCGATATAATGGATGCGCCGAAGTTATAAAACATAATGTATAGACTATTGGGTTCGGAAACTTTATCGCAAATTGCAATCGGCGATTGAACTAACACCCATTGCTCTGCGGACCCGTTGGGCTTTTAAATATAATATATATATTTCGGGTCCGGCCCGCAATCGCAAATCACAATCGGCATAGCCATATACATATATATTAAGTGTTATGCGATATCGCGGACCCACCGGGGCTTATAAAACATAACATATATATGTTTCAGGTCCGCCTATCGCAAATCACAATTGGCGAAACCCAACCTGTATATATATAAGGCGCTCTGTTATACTGCGGACCCACCGGAACTTTACAATGTAATATATATATGTTTCGGGTCCGGCCATCGCATATCGCAATCGGCGGTACCCAACGTTCATAGTTCTGCGGTGTAGCGGACCCGACGAACTTTATAAAGCATAATATATATATATATATATATATATATATATATATATATATATATATATTTCAGGTCCAAGCCTTTAACTTTAACACTTGTTTCCTTTGTAAATCCGATATATTTATTCTTTGCGATATATATATATATATATATATATATATATATATATATAGATATATATAACCATTGGCTTAATCCTTGGCTATACCGGGGCCGATTCTTTTATTTTTACTTGTTCCTTTACAAAGAAAACATACTCGATATACCGTTATTACTCCTTCCTCTTTCTTTTATCTATTTTTTTTGAAATATTTTCAAGTTCTTGTATGAAAAATGGATATTACAAGCAACAAAAATGCATGTTACAACATTTACCATGGTGAGCTTGTAAAAGCGGGTAAATGTGGGGTGCGGTGTTACGCAAATCAAGGAAAAGTATTTACACAAACCTATGTATGAGAAGGAAATGTTGGCAATACTACATGCTTTGAAGAAATGGCACCCTTACCTAATGGGAAGACACTTCAAAGTAAAAATAGATCATGATATTATTAAATACTTCTTGGAACAAATATTATCTTCAAAAGAGCAACAAACATAGATCACAAAGATGTTGGGTCATTATTTTGAAATCATGTACAAAAAATGGCAACAAAATGTTTTGCATATGCACTCTCAAGAAGGGATGAGGATGTGGAACCATTGCTATGTGCCATTTATATTATCCAACTTGATTGGATAACTGAAGCAAGGGATGAATGGAAGAATCATGAAGAGGTGTGGACACTCATTCAAAAGTTGCGTCAATATCCCAGTGCATCTGATACATTTATTTGGAAACATGGATCACTATGGTACACATATCACTTATATCTATGTAAGAAATCCAAACTTAAACAAAAGGTTCTTTTGGAATTGTACACTCTCATATAGGAGGGCACTCAGTGTTTTTAACAACTTACCATAGGGTCAAGAAGGATTTTTATGGATGGCCTTAAATATGATATTTAGAAGTTTGTGGCAGAATATTTGGTTTGCCAACAAAATAAAGTCAAGACAATTAACACCCTAAGTCTTTTACAACCATTATCCATTCCAAGTAAATGTTGAGATGAAATCTCAATGGATTTTATCATAGGTTTACTCGAGTCCGAAGGAAAGAGTGTCATCGTGGTGGTAGTTGACAAACTTACCAAGTATGCACACTTTTGTGCACTATTTCATCATTTCAAAGCCAATACAATCACTATTACATTTGTGGAAACAATTCAAAAAATACATGGAGACCCAAAGATTATTGTAAGTGAAAGAGATCCCATTTTCATTGGAAACTTTTGGACATAATTCTTTTCTTGTATTCGTACTCAATTAGTTCATAGTTCATCTCATCATCCTCAATCTAATGGGAAAACTAAGATAATGAAAAAATGTATGGAAGGATATCTTCGTTTCTTTTTATCTTATAAATAAACACAATGGGTCAAGTGGTTACCTCTAGCAGAATAGTGGTATAACACTTCCTTCCATATTGTAGCAAAAATGACCACATTTATGGCACTTTATGGATATCATCCATCATCCATCACACTATATTTAAGAGACAATTATAAGGTTCAAGCAGTGGAAGATCACACCGAGCATCAACAACAAGTTCTCCAACTCTTAATGGATAACTTGAATTTGACAAAAAATCAAATGAAATAATATGCATATCATCATTGTAGTGAAAGAAGTTTTGATGTGGGTGATTGGGTATTTTTATAGCTACAACCATACCAAAAAATGCCCCTCAAGCAAGTTAAGAAGGATAATAAATTATCACCCAAGTAATATGGCCCTTATAAGGTGTTGCAAAAGATTGGTACTATGGAATACAAATTGGAGTTTCCTGCATCTTCGCAAGTACACCCAATTTTCCATGTTTCATGCTTAAAGAAGGTTATAGGTGACAACCTCCTAGTTCAAAATATATTGCTGAAACTTGATAAGAAGGAAAAATCATATTGGATCCTGAAGCAATCATGGAAACAAGAATCTGATAGCTACAAAATCAATCAATTTTAGAGTATCTCATTAAGTGGAAGAACTTACCTACTGAAGATTCCACATGGAAGGATGAGTATTTCATACAAAAGCATCCAAAACTACTCAAGTGTTGAGGAAAAGACTTTTTTTAAGGAGAGGGACATGTTAGGTCCCTATAATACTATTGTAGCCCACATACTGTTATTATTGTGCCCCATAGAAACCCACTATTATTATTGTTTATCCATTACATTATTATTGTTATGTAGGCCCTAATTGTATTTTGACCCTTTAGACTCCTACATATACCAAGGAGGTCTTGTCATTTGAATCATCTAATAATTATTCATTTATGTAGTGTAAAGGGGTGTTTCCCCTTGGAAGTGGCTTATTATCTAGTTATTGATCTATATTTTCTTATGTTTATGTGTTATTTTTTTTTTTCTAGATACATAAAAACCAAGGAGGATCTAAGGAGGATGTGAGTTCGTGCATCTGATCACTTGAGTGACAGAGATGCAAAGGTTCAATTATGTAGCAAGAATGAATTGAGGATGAAAAATCTCTGCTTCAGCTGCAAGATATCTTGGGAGCCTAACCACTCATGCTCAAGTAAAATGAAGGAGATGATAAATATAGAACATGAGGAGGTTCCTGCGGATCATTCTGATGAGGATTAATCTATAATTGATTCTAACGAGGATACCTTTGAATATTATGGGCAATTATTTGAAGGAGTTAATAGCAGCTCACATGTGCATCCATTTTTTATGGTTGAAAATGATGAGAAACATATTGATTCCATATGTGAAGAAGCCCAAGAAGAAGTCATTTAAGGAGGCTTGAAGGAGGAGCCACTAGTGATGATATAGCATGAGGAGCACTCAGAGGTACAAGGACATAAAGAGCCACATGCCAATATGAATTATGAGTCCTCTTTGAAGAGCCTGTTGAAGGTTCAAGTTGGAGTCATGGTCAAGGTAGTTGAGCATCTGTCTTTGGGGCCAATCCTTGATGAGGTGCAAGAAGATGCAGAGGCATCCAGAAAGGCTCCAAAACTTCCAGAAGGTAGCCACCACGAGAAAATTGAGAATTTCGAGATATATCTTATGGCGATCGAGAAAATTATCCATACAATCTGAGGCATCATCTTGCAGAAAACAATAAAATTCTGGAGCTTAGAGTGGTATGTGCTAATTCATTGACCAAGCTATCTAGCATTGAGGGATGGCTAAAGTACCTAACAAGGTAGTAAGAAGAGTATACTTTGGAATTTCAGAGCAACCCTTTTTAGGAGTACATATATAGGGCTTTCATCACTACCAACCCACCTATATCCATTAGAGAGAGAGGGACAAAGTCTTCTATATGAATTTTATTAGTTGACCAAGTGGAAAAACATGAGTTGACCATGGAGAAGTGTTGGTGTAGTGGACTTGTTCCATGTGTAGGTATTCATGCAATTTTATCCTTCCCATGAGATGGATTGGAAAGATATTATGAGTTGGTATTCTATTTATGGAGCGACATATATATCCAGAGATAGAGCACAATGGAAGCCATGGGGCATGGGCGACGATGATTGGCCATGGTGGTAGGATGAGTTAGCGATTTATTTGGGATCCAAGTATTGAGATATCCACTCATGATCAGGTGGCATTGAGATATGGTGTAGCCCAATGGTTTGTTTGGGTGTTATGAATAAATAATTTAAAAAATTAATAATTAAGCAAATAATAAAAAATCAATAAACAATAACAAAATAATTAATTAATAAGCATAATAAATAATTATTAGTTATGAAGGGAAAAAGTCAAATGACATGACCATTCACCTTCGTGACCAGTCGATGCCTATTTAGGCACACCATCACGAAGGCATGTAATCATCAATCAATCATTCATTTAATAGTAAAAAGTATTGAGAGAGAGAGTATTATGCATGCGTGTGTCTTCCTACAACAATGGTATTAGAGCGGTTCAGTCCTCTGGCTAGATCGCTATATCATCCGAATGATTCATTCTGGTTCACTGCTCTATCTCCATCATCCATTACAACCATGATGATATACATTTCCACTGCCATTGTTTTATGCATTTGCTTGTCGACCACACCACGTCCATGCACTTGACCACACCGCGTCCACAACATCAACTCTATCCCTCACTTGTTCCCTGACACCTCTTCCACCATGATTACAATTCAACCATAGTTGATCTGTATTCATGTTCAATCATAACAACCTAATTAAGCTACTGATTTTTTGTCCAATGTGTCCAAACACCTCATGTCCCCAGTCACACCTTTTCGACCCACACTGCTTCCCTAGTTGCGACCCTATGAAATTTTGACCAACTGCATCCACCGCTACAACAAGCTGTCTCCCTGTAATTCTATCCACCACTGTCATAACCTTGGCCACTGTCCTGTCCTCATTTACCATTTGACAATCAAACCCCCACAACCATCTTGTCCCCGTTATTTTTCGTCTAATAGTCAAACCTCTGTTGTTGTCTTGTCCCCCATGTTTCTATATAACAATAACTATATAAGTTAAAATATAATCATATAATATGATAATTTTATTATATTAAATATATATATATATATATATATATATATATATATATATATATATATCTAGAAACAAAATGGTGAATAATTATGAGTTACAAGCCGATATAAATAATTGTAGAGACGAAGTCAATAATGAGTGATATTGTCTCAGTGGCTTGGAAAAGTCGCAACAGATTTAAATGAAGGACAAAAAATGTTGATGGAGAGAATACTACAGAGAGACGACAAAACCACCAAAAGATTTAACAACCATATATGACAACTTAATCAATTAATGGAGAGGGTGGACATGTTAACAATTCAAACTTTTGCCTATCAAAGACCAATGAATACCTTGCAAAACACAAGTGAGCATGACCCTCCAAATCCGCTTGAGATATACATTTTTGGTAGTAAATATCACACTATAATTCCAGACAGAAAGCATTAACGAATTAAAAATGATCTACCAAAATATGACAATAAAGATCACAAAGGAGCGATTGTTTGGATAAAAAAGATAGATAAATTTTTTGAAGCAAATCCATTGTTAGGTAAAAGAGAGATGATAATGACCGCTTCCAACACTTTAGAAGGTGAAGCTTATGATTGGTTTCTTTGGTGGATGAAAAAGTGTGATGTTCATTCTTTTCATTGGCAGGGGTTCACTACAACATTATTAAAGAGATTTCATAACGAAGACGATAATGTTCTATACAATAAAATATATACATCTCAAGCAGAAGGGAACTGTAAGCGATTATACCCATGAATGGGAAATAGTAACAACACAACATAGTGGATTCACTAAGGAGCCAGTATTAAATATGTATATATGTGGACTCAAGGACTATATTCATGGTGAATTGAAACTATGCAAGCCAAAGACTATTGAAGATGCTAGACATGAAACAAGGCTTATTGAAAAAGAAACAGAGTTAGTAAGATAGTGGTAAGACATTATTCACAGGTTCTGAGAAATCAAACAAATATTAAAAAGAAAAACCAAGTAAAATTTTTCTAGATTAATCTAACAAGTATATTCCACCCCAAACCAAAGAAGAAGAAGGAAGGAAAATGCTAGACATGTGGAGACAAATATGCACTAGGTCATAAATGCAACACACAAAAAATCTATAATTGTGAAGAAAAATAGGATTAAGACTCAACTAAAAATGACTCAGATGAAGAGACTAACAAGGAAAATATATCGAAACTAAGAGGATTTATAGGATTAACCGGATATTGTAAAAGGTTTATAAAAAAATATGCGCTCTTAAATGCACCCATGAAAAAATTGTTAAAGAAGAATGTCATCTATGGGATAGAAAAGATGAAGAGTGTTTTGAGACATTAAATAAATTGATGTCATCTACTCTAGTACTAGGAACCTTAGATTTTTCCAAGTCCTTTTTGGTAGAATGTGATGCTTTAGGTTTTGGGATTGGAGCAGTACTAATGCAAGACAACCACCCAATAGCTTTTGAAAGTCAAAATATCAACAAAAGGGAAAGATTGAAGTCTACTTATCATAAACAAATTCTTTGCATCATGCATTGAATAAATGGCGCCATTACTTCTTGGGAAACAATTTCTTGATTCATACATATCACAACAATCTTCAATTCTTGTTACAACAAAATACCTTATCAACATAACAACAAAAATGGATGGAGAAAATCTCCATGTTTGACATGGAAATATTAATAAAAAGGGGGAAAGTAACACACTCTCATGAAAAGATGAAGACATAACAACATGCACAACATTGGTAGTTGTTCCTAACTAGTTAGATGAGATTCAAATTGAATATGCCAAGGATCTAAACTCTTGTTATATAATAAAAAAATGTTGATCAAAATCCAAAATTTGAATGGAAAAATGATATACTATGGTATAAAGGTAGAATCTATTTAATTCCACCCCCCAAATTTAAAATGAAGGTCCTATGGCAAAACAATGTTCGCTAGCACCAAGACACGTTGGATTCTTCAAAACATACTATAATACTCAACTATCATTCTGTTGAAAGGGAATGAGTAAAGAGATTCAAAAACTTGTATATGAATGTGATGTTTGTCAAAGAAATAAAAATGAGAACATCCTAACTCCAAGATTACTTCACCTCTTACATATCCCAAATAAAAAATGGGAGGAAATCTTGATGGATTTCATCGAAGGGTTGCCTATATCTAATGCAAAGAGAAAAATATTTGTTGTGGTGGATAGGCTAACCAAATATGCACATTTCATGGCAGTTAAGAAGACATATTTGACAAAACAAATTGCAAGTCTTCTGCAAAAAACATTTATAAATTACATGACCTTCCAAAGTTCATCATCAGTGATAGAGACATAGAATTTAAAGGGAATTTCTAGAAGGATTTTTGTAACCATGCTAGAATATCCCTTAACACGAGTACATATTATCACCAACAAACATATGGACAAAAAAAATAGTTAATGAATGTTTAGAAACATATCTTCATTGTTTTGTAACAGATGAGCAAAATAAATGGTCCCAATGCTTACATCTGGCTGAATGGTGGTACAATTCCACCTATCATACATTAGCTAAAATGACCCCTTTTCAAGCCTTATATGGCTATGAACCTCCAATATGGAAGGAGTTCACATTAAGTGACTCCAAGGTTCAAGCAGTGAAAAATCAGTTGGAGGAAAATAAAAAAATCATTAAAATATTGAAAGAAAATCTAACAACAACCAATAATTGGATGAAACAACAAGTGGACCAACACTATTCAGAAAGAGAGTTCAAAGAAGGAGATTTGGTCTTAATAAGTCTTCAACCCTACAAGAAATTATCTCTGAAGCAATAAGGAAAGAACAAGTTGAATCCAAAATTTAATGTACCTTTTCAAATAATTAGAAAATTCAGTGAAGTGGCTTACTAATTGAAATTACCAAATGACTGTCGGATCCATAATGTGTTCCATGTATCATGTGTGACAAAAATGCTAGGACAAAATCAATAAGCTCAAACATAAACACATGAAGTTGACGATGAAGGAAGAATTGTTTTAGAACAAGTTACCCCTGCTTTGAGGAATAACATCTTTAAGGGAGAGACAATGTTCTGAACAAATAAATGAATAAAATAATAATAAAATAAATAATAATAAAATTATAAACAAAAATTGTTTAATTAATAACCATTAATAAATAATTATTAGTTATGAAGGGAAAAATCCAAATGGCATGACCATTCACCTTCATGACTGGTCAATGCCTATTTAGGCACACCATCATTAAGGCATGTAATAATCAATCATTCAACTATATATATATATATATATATATATAGTATTCTGCATACTTGTGTCTTCCTACAACAATGACATCCTGGGATTGGTGTACATATGCCTTTGTAGCTAACAAATGTGGATTTATCAAGGGTAAGAAATATTGGGATGGGAGGATTTGTAATGTACCCATTTTCATTTTCCTCTATAATGCGGCCAAGATAGACTTCCATGATTGGTGGCAATCAGTTTACAGGAGTGATATTACACCATCACAATGCCCAGAGGGTTTTAGAGGAGTTTTATGGGGTCTAATGGAGTCCACTTATTGTATTTCATTATCAGGGACAGTTCCACACTTCTTGGTTCCATTGTATTATGACGAATTCTATAAAATGAGGTTATTGTTAGCACAATTTAATTAAAAAAGCTAAAGGTGTTGTTTGGAGAGGAATATTTGGAGAAATACCTTAGTGTAATAGCTTATTGGAACTGGAATGAAGAAATCTACAATATGAGATGGTTAAAGGTGGCTTCTAGTGGCCAGAGAAAGTATGGTGGCTGATTAATCATTTCCCGGGTTAAAAAGTGATTTTTATTAGTCACTTTATTAAATAAAAAAGGGGGAAAAGTGGTTAATAGGAGAAAAAGGCCAGAGAATTGGAAAAGTGACTAAAATAAAATAAGAAGTCACTTAAAGTGAAATAAGAGGGAGAAGCTTCTAGAGTGATAATAAAATAATAAAATAAAATACTTCTAGAAGGTTAGAGAATCATCAATTAAGTCTTTAAAAGGTCCAGGGGGGGCAGATCATTTGGGATATCTTGGAGTTGTGATATTTTCTATTAGATAGGTTTGGGAATGTGGTTCTCAACTTTCAACAAAACCTAGGATAAAAATGCTTGGGTTTCCTTTTGTGAGTTGGATGAAAACCCAACCCACTGTTGAGGAGATTTTATCCAGAAATCTCATGGAGCTTCAACGACATCAGTTGGAGATAAGATATGGAGAAAATCTAAGGATTGGAGTGAGGATCATCCAGATCTCTAATTTGGGGCTACATTACCAATCATTTGATTTCAACCATTTGTTTCTATTGTAACATTTTCTTAAAACCTTATTTCATATTAATAAAATAAGTTTGAAATTACTGCATGTGTCTCTCATTATTTTGAAGTTGCAGTTTCTGGGTTTTATTGCATATTTCATTAAATTGTTGGCTATATTTATTGTGTGAAATTTGCAAATTTTATGGTGTATTTTAGAATAATATTTCATGACATCATTTTTTTGAAGTGAATATCTTATTAATACCAATTAAATCAAAACAAGATATTACAAAAAGTTGCACCACCGAGAAGTTGATGTACCAACTAACCACCTCGAGGCCCTTAAACCTTTTGATGCTTCATACTATATGGTTAGGGTTTTGGACCTCTAGGTTTCTTTGTTTATGTTAAAAATTAATTTTTTAGCCTCTTTTAATAGATTTTACGATGCTTATATCCTCCACCTCTCTCTCTCTCTTCATAGATAGCTACTACCATTCTAGTTGGTTTGTGTTCTACAATATTCTACTATTTCATTTATTAATTCAAGTTTGGCTTTGATCATATTGTTTTTCTTTCTATTATATTCATATCTATATGTGTTTGATTTTTCTTTTTCCACCTTTCATTTCATTCATTATATAATCTAGATCAATAGTATGAGAGAAAACTGCTCCTTGTTATTTCTCAATGCATGTCTCTGATGAGCTCAGGGTAAGGAGATTTATGTCTTGATCTAGTTTCACTTGAGAACAATCACTTTCGATAACCCAAGTGACCTCCCATGGTGTGTAACACCCTCCTCCCACATTTACCCAAGCTAACTAGTCCACCTGGGTAAACATGTGATGAAGAGTTACTATGATATGATTCAACTCCCCATGTATAGTTAAGGAAGTGGAACCAACATGACAAGACCAAACAGACCTTCCTCAAAAGATACAAAACCTTTAGTAGCCAACCAACCCCATTAGGTGCCCAACCCCTAAGATAACTTACACTTTCATTGCCCTATAGCCTTAGCCGCTCCCATGACAAGGCATGCATGCGACTGGGACCATCTAGTCGCTCCCACAACAAGGAATCCATGCGACTGTGGCCTTTCTCAAGCAGTTATGTGTTAAGGACCCCAAATTTTTTGTCACTTTTTAGGGCCATGACTCAGGCCACTACCCAAAACTCCTTGAAACTTCTAGAAATGACAAATAACATCGAAACAAGGTTACTAATGCAAACACTTGAACAAGGACTTGATCTTACCCCTAGTAGCAATGACAGACATTTCATAAAACATATCACAAACTTATAATCTACAGGTCACAACAATAGATCTGAGCATAGGGGTCTCATACTTATCTGCGAATCATCAAAGAGGACCGACATCTCCTCACAATAGATGCATTGTTATCTATCAGGTCATTCATTCGCTAAAATTTCATATACTAGCCAAAACATGATGAGATACATATATCATAACTGTCATAAAACATACTTATAACCAACAAATAACCAGAGATATATCAATGAGGAAACAACCATTAAAGCCACATAATATCAAGAAAATTTACTCATGAAAATACCAAGGAAAAGGAGCTCTTATTAACATATGAAAAACCAACCAAGTTAGGGACTTCCACGTACCACCCGACCATAGAATGGGTTGAACCACATCTCTCTTTCATCTAATCACCTGCATGCCACATTCCAAGCGTGAATGTGGGATCTCATGAAACAAATCAAACAAAACCAAACTAGGGCTTCCAAAGGCCAAACCACCTCAACCCTCAACCAATGATTCCACCTCATGGTTGAACATCACTAACCATCACTAGATCAGTCTCTACCCAAGTTGTCCAGGGTTCCAGAGTGTTTGTTCTAACAAAGGCTTTAAGGACTAGTAACTCAACCCACAACTACCGTCGAGCTCCAGAGAGTTTTTCCAACCAGGGTTTTCAGGATTAGTAACTCAATCCACAAAGGGATTCAGAGCATTTTTCCAACCAAGGCTTCCAGGTTTAGTAACTCAACACAAGCTATTATAGGGCTTCCAGAGCATTTGTCCAACCAATTCTCTGGGAACTAGTAACTCAACCCATAGCCAAGGAACCAACTAGCAAAGAAAAGGGAAGAAACCCACAATACCATGGTTATCTAGGAAATGACAAGGCAAGGAAAAACCACCATAATTCCAAGAAATCCTCCATGCGAGTAACAAATCATAACCAAGAAACCACAAGCATGTGCCATGTATGCCAAAACTAGTAAGGAAATCATACATGCAACTCAATACCTGCAAGGAAAACCCATTGTAGATGTTGAGCTCGTTATCCTCTTGCACTTTCCTTCTCTTCCTTTGCCTTCTTGCTCCAAATCCTATGTATGCCACACTACTCTAAGAGTGCTCCAAGAAAATCTAAGTGTCCAAGAGTATGAGAGAGAGAGTAGAAAATGAGAGCTCCAAAACTAAACTGACAAAAGTTGTGAACTAACCCTCATAAGCCTTTTTATTAATGAGGCCTTTATTTTCCTCATTTTCCATTATTTTTCCTTCATTTTCCTGCTCACATGAAACCTATGACCTTTCACCTCCCTTTTATCCTATTTTCCATCATTTTCATAAATAAAATGCCAATTAATGCCACTTTGCCTTTCTAAAGCCTCTGCAATTTCCATAGCCATTAATTAATCACAAGTGATCCCCATCACTATGTTTTTGCCCAACATTAATCTTGGAATACGTGTCCCATGACCATGATTATTATTTGCCTTTATTAACTTTAATACATGGATTTTTGACCAGGGCTGTTACAGAACCCTCCCCCTTGGGGGAACACAATCCTCAGTGTTCAATGACACCTACAACCAGCAAGACTACTGAAAAGAAAAACATACTGCCCATGGAGCTTTATAACTTAGTTTGTTACAATATTTACAATGACCATCTTGTTGAGAAGCAAACCAACATGAGAAACATAACAACATGACAACCATAATCTCATGACACTCATACTACTTATTAGAGCTTTATAACACAACTCATGGCAATATTTAAATCCATATACATATATACACATATACCAAAACATCACAAAAAAACATATGGCAAAAAAATTCACTCAACCAATGAATAGAGAAAGATACATAGCCCACATTTGATCAACCATCTCCCATGTAGCTTCATTGGGCCCAAAGTGCTTCAACTGCACTTTAACGTTCTAGATTTCTCGGTTCCAGAGCATGAGCATATTTCTCTGCAAAATGCACTGAGGTTCCCCTAAATTTACATGTATAATAAATGGGCGAATCTTCATGGTATATAGGAAAAATGGAAGGCGATTTTATCAATAATATGATATGTATATATAATTTTTTGGCGAATCTCTCACCAGGCATGGCGAATATTTTACTCAATTATAAAATCTTGTGTTTATTGAATACACAAATGAAATCATTGCATTTCTTTAAAATATCTTTTGAAATCAAAATTACCGAAATTACATATCGATAACCTAGTGGGTGTAGGATAAAATTCACCTGTGCCATTCACAGAAAGCATGAGAAAAAACCTAATACTATATATAAAACCAAGAAAAATTCAAATTCATCACTTCTAGGGACCTCGTAACCACCCTGCCAATACACAAGTATGTTGCTGTTTGCAATTAGAAAAATTACCCAAATTACAATCTGTTTACTCCAGCATATGTTGGAAAGTTATAGAAGGATGACTAGTGCAATAAATCCATTCCTTTTAGCCCTGGATTTTTTTCAGTTTAAAACAGAAGTATACAAATATACTTGTCCAATGTCTATGCTTTAACCATTCACCTTAAGATGTTTTTACAATATAATTTCCTAAGTCTATTTAATATCTTCATTATCATAAAAACCAACCTATATCCATCTTAACTCCACATCTACCACTCTTAGGGGGATGAAATCTATTTATCCCTCTGAGCACTTGGTAGACCCAGAATTAAGATGGACCTAAGATGATAGAATTTCCCCTTTAAATAGTCTATGCTCACATGAATACCATGGTATTACCATGGGTCAATACCATGGGTTATCATAAACCTGGAGCTTAAAAATTACTATTAGTAATTTATAAAAATTAATAAAATTAATAGTTGATTTTTATTTTAACCAAGCTAAAATGTTTAACATACATTAAATTACAACATCCATTTTTACTCTTGACCGGATCAAATATTTTTTCACTCTATACCAGTTTGCATATCACGATATTTGATACCTCTCGGGGGTTAGTAGATCCAAAGTAAAGATGGATCTATCTTGGTTTAATTCCCCCATTTAAATAGGCTACATTCCAGGTCAATACCATGGGTCAATACCATGTGCCATTTTGGTGAATACCATGGGTCAATACCATGTGCCATTTTTATTTTTATTAATACTAATATTAGGGTTAATAATGTTTTTTTGCATGGTATTAATAACAATCTAGTCCATGGTATTTGTCCCATAGTATTTTTCCCATAAGTTTCACCTAAATATAACGCATTTTTTGAGTGTTCGTAAATATAAGGTGACTTATGGAGTAAATATATAAAAATGTTTTATTTGTTTACCATACCTCTCGTTTATTTATATTTTTATTAATTTACCATACCTCTTTTACAAATATGGTATTTGGCCCATAGGATTCACTTAAATAAAACCTCTTTTTTGAGCCTTCATAAATAGAACGAGGGTTATGGACTAAATATAAAAAGAGGTTTTATTTATTTACCATGCGTCTAGTTTATTTATATTTTTATTTATTTACCATACCTTTTGAGTAAGTATGAAAAGACGTTTTATTTATTTACCATACCTCCACTTTACTTATATTTTTATTTTTTTACACCCTTGCATGTATATAAGGTGACTTATGGAGAAAATATAAAAAATGTTTTATTTATTTACCATACCTCTCATTTATTTATATTTTAATTAATTTACCATACCTCTTTTATAAATATGGTATTTGGGCCTTTGGCCCATAGGATTCACTTAAATAAAACCTATTCTTGAAAATGGGCTAATGGATTCACTTAAATAAAACCTATTCTTGAAAATGGGCGAATGGAAGGTTGTAACTCCTAATTTCAAGGGCTAAATTTACCTTTTTTACCCTCTCCCTTAAAATAAGGTGGGCTATTTGAGGTGATTTGTAAAAATGTACTATGATACAAAATATTCGCCCACTAAAAATTTAAAACCCCTTAATTTCGCCAAAGGGCGAACATTCGCCCCTAAAATTTTCTATGACCCCATCTCATTTTTATTCGATTTGCTTGGTCATTCAGTGAGATAAATTGGAGGATAAAGTAGTTGGCAGATTAGGTATTTCAATATTTGAAAGTATAAAAATTATAATATTTTTGTGGTGTGAATTTACTACTGTTGATTATTAGGGTTATCATTTTCATCCTACATTCATCCTACCATAATCAACATATATATCCTCAATACACAACACCCTCAAAACTCTGCCACTGAAAGTACATTTCTGAGTCATTGAAAGACATCGTGTGTATTTGTTTTTGTGCAAGATGGGCCTTTGATAGGTTCTAAGCTCGGTAAAATCATCATACAACTTTAATATACCTTCATATACCATTTTCCACCCTCATAATCCTCACTTATCCAATCCCATAACAAAACAGGGAAATCCTATAGAATCCTATAGCATTCTTATAACAATCTTGTAACATCTTGTAGCACCATATAAACTTGGCCAGATTTTCTCCAAAAGATTTATTTTTCCTCTTAACCTTGAATAATGAGCCTTAGGCTCTGAAACCATGATTGAGGAAGACCAATGACCACTTATGACTTGTCTTTCTATCACTGCAACACATTCTGACAATTAAGGGTTAATAGACAGGTTCATGAATTGAATGACACAGTGATGATTTTTGTGATTACTTTATGAAGCACCTAATGAAATATGTTACTAGGTATAATATATTTTGAATGTAGTGATGGATATTTGGTTCATTCTCTTTACTTTACACAATTAGATTAGGTTTGCTTTCTTTGTCTTTTGCTTCCTGCAATAGGTTAAGGTTTCCATTTCTGCAATTAATTTAGGTTCGATTTCATGATATTAAATTCATTGCATTAGATCAATGAAATAAGGACACATTTCATGCTGCACATATAGTGCTAACACTTGTTAAGTTTGTACGAACCCTGGGTTGATAATTTAAGTTGGCAGCCGTGGGAGTTGCAACATTCTTGTTGCAATAGTGGGGCTCATCAACGACGCTTGTATAAAACTGCTCAAGGCTTGGGGAATATGTATGATGTATTTCCTTATAATTAATAGGGAAAATTAGTGCATGAGAATGCGTTAGAACTACCTTTTAAGAATGTACAATTGACTCCCTTCGACTAGGTGCGACACTTAAGATACACATTGCGACGACAATGACAACACATGGTAAATATGATCCATTGGTACCAAATTTTACTCTTTCAATGAACCACAAATATTCTTTTATAGTGTGTGACACTTCCCATGCCAAAAGACGACACTTGTAACAATACAAGAACCAAAGATTACTATGCTAGTTGCAAGACAAGGATAAGGTCTTGGAACAGTCGTAGCATAGCTGTCGCGAGGGCCTCAACACCCAAGGCCAAGGCATCAAAAACCCCATCAAAGTCAAGGAGTTGTCGCGTTATGCAGGACTCGGGTACGTCCAAAAGGAGATGGGGAAAAACTCTGATATGGCCAGTAACCAGCCAACGACAGATGATGAAATTCCTTCCTCACAATCCAGTGATAGTGAAGGCTCCATGAACACTTTTCGAAGAAACACCAAGGGGAAGTGCCCCAAGGTAGCCCCAAAAGTTTGGAGGAGAAAGAATCGTTGTAATCATTGCAACAAAGAAGGACACCAACAAACCATGTGCCCGATGCTCCATGTTCCAGAAACATCGCCAGAGGAGCCGAAAGATGAACATGTCCAATAGATGAATCCGCACCAGTCACGATGGTCTGCTTTGTTAAGATGGTTTTTTAGGAGTAGTAGCTTGTTATGGCCACCATTGTAAATCATACGTTGTAATGTAAAAAAAAATGATGGCGTGTTTCCCATCACTTCAAGATGCAACGATGATATTTTGGCCTTTCCTTATTAGTATTTGAGGCATTAATTACTTTTTATGTAATCCTTGGCCAATGAGTGTGTGCTATGAACTCTTGGCAAGGAGGGGTTGTTGAGTCATGTGTGCATGATTGCAAGAATGTACCAGTTTCGCGTGCAGGAGATTGACAGTGTGGATTTGACAGTGTGCTAATGCTTTTGGAGGACCAAAAGCTCCTCAGTGGGGAGGATTGATCTAGGAGGATCTCGAGACACCAAGGGGATGGATAAAGGCTCGAAATTCAAAATGGCAGAAATGAGTAGTTGATGACATCATTTGAAAGGGCTCGTCTTCTTGATCGCGATGGCACGAACGGTTCGTCAATTTGAGCTCGTATGCAAAAGATAGAGCCCCTCAAAGATTGGTATGACAGAGGAAAAATGGGGCCCACAGGGCACCACATGGCATCCCAGTCAGCACGTGGGACCCACATGACAGCTTGACACTTGGCATTCCTCCAGTAGCCTTCTAGACCTGCACAAGAGAACAAAAAAATTATTATTTTTGGGTTATTAAAAAACTATATAACAAATTTTGTTTATAGTTATTAAAATAACTATACATAAAAAGTCAAACCCAAAATATATATATATATATATATAAACCATATAACAATATGGTTATAACCAAATACGTGGAGGTCATGAAATGGTTATGTAAATACCATATAAAACAAAAACCCAAAACCAATAAAAAAAAACCAACGTATCACAAATACGTGGCAAGGTAATGGTATGGTTATATGAAAAGAAATATGGTTATAACCAAAACCATAATATATATTAATCCCCTCATTCACGTGGACATAACATATGGTAAAGTTTGGGATACGGTTGAGTACACGGAACGTTGACCACAGCGCAGGGGGCTTGGGTAAGGCAGCCACGTATGTGGTCCCGCCACCCAAAGCCACCCATGCGTACTATAATAAACAAGAACTGCCACCGTTTTTAATGCGGATCGTTGGGAAGGGATGGGTGTGGTCCCGTGAGGTACGGGCCCGCCCCCCACAACAGTAAAAAAAAATAATATATGTTATATGTTGGGTAAAGTTTAGTGGGGTTGGTAAATGATTTGTAAATATGGGTTTGATAAAAATAACCCATAATAATATTATGAATAAATCTGCTCTAAATTTTATATAAATTCATTTTTACTATTTTCAAGGGGAGAGATCACCGACACAAATTTCGAGACAAGGTGGTGGAGCCTTGAGCACTAAGAAAAACTGGTGGAACCTTCCCTGAGCAGAATTTTTGTAGGAGGGTGATTTTGGTCCAGTCTCAGAATTGGACAAGTTTTATATGGATTTTGCACTTCTCAGCGACGGGAATCCATTGGCAGTGTCAGTTTTTGCAGGAGATCTCTCCAATTTTTGGGCACTTTTCAGCATGGAGGTATAATGCTCCATTTTGTAAATTGATGAATGTAACTTTTTGATGCCATTTTTTTTTAATGAATGAAGGCCTCCCCATTGATCGAACAGCGCCTGGAGACGTAGTCCAAGAGGGAAGAACTCCATTATCAAGCTTCTTGTCTTCTTGTCATGCTTATGTGTTTCTTCTTCTTCTTCTCACATGTGCACATTTAAGTTTCTCTTTGGTTTGGCTACAAACTGTTTATGTAATTCTTTTCATGCATCTATAAACAAAAGATAACCTGGATCAGTTGGTAGCCTTGGGAGTTGCAACATTCTTGTTGCAATAGTGGGGCTCATCAATGACGCTTGTACGAAACTGCTCAAAGCTTGGGGAATATGTATGATGTATTTCCTTATAATTAATAGGGAAAATTAGTGCATGAGAATGCGTTAGAACTACCTTTTAAGAATGTACAATTGACTCCCTTCGACTAGGTGTGACACTTAAGATACACATTGCGACGACAATGAAGACATTAGTAAGAAGATGCATAAAAATTTGGGAATGGGTCTAGTACATGTATACATGGTAAATATGATCCATTGGTACCAAATTTTACTCTTTCAATGAACCACAAATATTCTTTTATAGTGTGTGACACTGCCCATGCCAAAAGACGACACTTGTGACAATATGAGAAAAGTGAAAACGACATTTGCAAATGCAAATGACATTGAAAGTGGCACATGCCAGAGTGAATATAACATGAAACAAAAATTATTAAAGTGAACAAAATAAAAATAAACATTAATAAACATGAAATTGACACTTGCAAAAGTGAAGGTGCGCAAAAGCGATAGTTAGAAAAACTCACCGAAATAGAAGTACAATCACAACCAAAAGCAATAGACTATTAATGAAAGTGCACACCGACTATTGATATAGGTTGATCATTGCACATGCAATATCTTGATGGAATATGTTATGCCCATTCAAGCTTGCATGAAAGAATGAACTAATGAACTTATTACAAATTGAACATGTGTGAGCTAGTGGCTTCAACACTTAGAAATCGAGAAGAAGACTTAAAAACTTAGCATAACATTAACAGATCATGAAGTGACTATGGAACGACAGATCATTAGATCGTCAATAGGCTCCAAAATTCACGTGTAGGTAAAATTTTGGAGGGTGTTGATCACAACATCAACACTTGGGCGACACATTGGTAGAATTGTTCAGGTTTTATCCTCAAGTGCAAGGTCTCAATATTTCAGGAAGTATTGATTCACCATGTATTGTGACACTTGTTCCAATTAAAGATATAGTCTCCTCTATTCCTTGCTCAACTTCAAACACATCAACATAAGACTAGTCATACCTCAACTATTTCGACAAGGGAGAAGGATAATAAGTATACTGAGCTTTGTAAGCACATTCCCCGGTGTTGCTTTGCTGCTAGTGAGCTTGGCTAGTACCCCGACAAAGCCGCCTCAAGGAACCAAAAGCATTGCTTCGCTGCCAGTGATCCTGAACAATACACTGATAAAGTTACTTAATTCACCTCATTGCACAGGAAGCCTTTCCCTTCTTCACATTTTTTTAGTTACTAATATAATGTGGAAAGGCACTTATTTGTTTTTATGGTGGAAGAGGGATCCCGACTTATTGAGAACATAAGAGGTTGTTTCCTCATTTAACGAATTTGAAAGATAAATAATGTTATATACTCATTTAAATTTTTTCTCCTTTCCCTTATCTACTCGGTTATGTTGACATGTTGAAACACTATTCAATACAGGGTCAAGTCAGGAATGAAGATCCTAATAAAGATACTAACTTCATAGTTCAACCAAAGGATTTATGTCTGAAATGAATCATATTTTCTATTCAAACATCATTAACTTTAAATATATGTATACAATTAAAATAGAGAAGAGGATATAGATAAGCTAAGCCTTGCTTGTCATCACAACTGCCCTTTTCAAGTTTTGTCACATTATCTTTTGAGCCAAAAGGGACATCTTTCATGCAAAGTCTGATTGAATAAAAGAAATAAAGGAAAGGCATAACAAGAAGAAAAAATAAAAAATAGAGCGAAAGTAAAACTTAACTTGAAACGAAGCATGGAAAAGAAACAAAGAAAACAAACCAAATGCAAGGACTAGTGCAGGGTAAGATGCATGGTTATGCAGTGAAACCACAAGAACTTAATGGACCTAAATCAACTCCTATCCTAATAGGTTATAAGGTTAGGGATAAGTGTAATGGAACTTCCAATGTAGCCACCGTAACAACTCCTAACTTGCAATCACAAAGATACAAGCAATTAAAATAAATATAAAGCATTGTGCAATATTAAAGATGACAATTTGAAAATCTTGCACAATGAATTGAAGGTCTTGCTTATCAATAGAAAGACGTGCCATACTAACTACCTTTAACCAATCTCGAGATTTACCTTGTTGATTGAAATAAATATCATACAAACCTTTTATGCTTCTCGGGAATACAAATTGATTTGCGCTTTCAATTTTTGCAAACATCAGAAAAGATCGAAATTTGTTGTGTGCAATAGAGCTTGCCAAGTATGTTTTCTCTAACCATTCAGTGATTATATCATGATATTAAAAACAACCAATTTGAAAACCGTGATACTCATGTGAAAATGAATTTTCAGTTAACGTATTCAAATCACAAAGAGAATCCTGTAAGGGAGATTTAATATGATATTATCCAAAAATTTTGTTAATATATTGGGACTTGACATAACCATCATCTCATGTTGAAGTGCTTCAAATCTCCAACAAGCATATGAAATGTGAAATGATAAACCATGAAGATCACTAGGTTCAACAAAATCAATCAATATAAGAGAACTATCATTAGGTATGCTAACAAGAAAATGATTAATTGAGGGATAATTGTTAAAACCAATATTATGATCAAATTGGTGACTATGAGATCCTCAATTCCACATTGGTTCCCTTTGCATCTGATTAGATAGCATGACAGTAATATGAAAGCTTAAGGTATTTAAAATTATCATTGACATTGCAAATTTAGGAAACCAATTAGGATACCAGGATCGTGAAAGAATGGAAGCAAGGGTCAAATCAAACCAGGTATTCATATCAACATATGGGTTTTGATTCAATAAATGAATCAATCATTTTCTTTCCTTCGAGAAGAGATATTTCATGAAAAATATTTTTAGATCCATGACATGCACAAAAGTGAAATAGGAAGGTGACCTATCTCGGAAGCGTTTGACAGGGAGGAAATCTCTGACAAATAATGACTTTCTTCTTGATGGTCAGAATGAAGAGCTTTCAAGCTGTGTATAATTGTAAAAGGTATGCTCCCTAATCCTGAGTGCGATGCAAGGGATTCACATGATGAAGGATTAACAAAACCAAAATATTACATCTGACAAAAAACTCTATCTTGAGGGTTTTTAGAATTGAATTCAAAACGATGGAAGTCCTTCAAGAATCAACTCACTTCTAGTGGATAAATGTTAAGGAAAGAATTATGCATGAAAACATGGATCTAACTTAGTTCAGAGATTTCAATGAGATTATGAGAACCTGACATAACCATCAGCAGGGGCTAAAGTGCCTCGACTTCCTGACAGGTCTCTGAAATTTCTGATTTTGGATCATCGGATTTGGGTGGCTTAGAGAAATCAATAGGTAGGTATGCACTAGTATCATCAAATGTATCAATGAAAACACTAACAATGGCACTGGTTTTATCAAACTCAAGATTAAACATATGCGATCCTTGGTGGATAGAAAATTAAGATGTGTCAATAAAAAAACTCCTTGATCATTTAGAACTGTAACATCTTCCTCCTGACATATGAAAGATTTACAATTGAAGAGATCTTGAATAATAAATTTGAGCTTTTCATCCTCTGATTGTAGGATCACACCATCACGTACTTGGTTGCAATCATGACCAATCATATAAGGATCTAAGGAATTAAGAAATGTTGTTGGTCTAACAGAATTATCCAACATATCCAGGTGCAATGAATAGTATGCTAGAGGTGAAGAAAGATGAAAAGACTTAGGAGGAGAAACATCAGCTGTAAAATAGGGTTGAGATTGTAATAAAAACTGATCAACATGCACGTTATGTTCCATGAGATTATTTTCATCATCATAATAATCGAAGAAAGACATACCAATGCAACATTAAGAATGATCTTGCTTTTCTTCAATAGGGTATAATAAAGATTCAACAACCAGACTACTTTTTTTTTGGGTTTTTCATCTGAAGATGCATGGATAAAAGGAAATCCATAATTAGTATGAATTGAAAGAGAATCCCATCGCATAAATGAAGATTGCAAGCTATGAGAAGTAAATTTTGAATCAATACTTCACAAATCAAAGCCTTCAAAAGAGGACAAGATATCATACGATGTACTTATATATCCATCACCACATGCATTAATGGAAACATGGATGTCATGGTGATGGTTGTTAAAAGTCTCAACTTGAATGAAGGATTTGAAATCATTTGACAGGCTATCAATATTACAAGATGCACGATAATATGAGAATATAAGATCATTATACCTAAAGAGAGAAGAAGTATGAAACATGTCTTCAACACTTTGCTCCTCTAACTATGCAATACAACTACCTTATGCTTGATTACTACTTGAAACAATAGGTTTAACATCATTAAGAGTTGAAGTAGGGTGATCAAGTGTATCGCGAAATAAGGAATCATGAGATATAGAAGGTAGAGGTTGAAAAGTATCCCTCAAGGAAATTATGTTTTCAATTGGATCAGATTCAAGATTAGGATTATGCACATTAATGCGATCTTGAAAAACTAAGGGATCAACTTTTACTTTAGGCTCCATGTAATTGCTAAACCATTCCAAGTTCTCCTCAATAAGATCTAAATCATGGAAAATGGGTGGAGGTTGAATGGATTTATCAACAATTTTATTTTCAGATTTCCCAACTTTAACATCATCACCATGAGGCACCCAAACTAGTACTAGAAAAGGAGGAGGATAAGTAACAAGTAGAATAGTAGGTTCCTCATAAATTGGGGGTGTCTCATGATCGACATAAGTTGGAAGAGAAACATCATCCGAGGTTTCAAATTCAAAAGGTTTCAAGGAGTGAAGAATCATGTTCTAAAATTTTTCACTGATAAAATTATACTTAAAATCTTCTGCATGAAACTCACAACAAAGGTGAAGAAACCAATTAAGAAAATACTCTACAGATTCACTAGATTTCATTCCGAGTAGATCAATACTATTACATACGTCTTGATAATCATACCTGTGTGTAACCACTCTCCTCCCACATTTACCTAAGTTAACTATTCTGCTAGGATAAAAATGGGACGAGAGGCTACTATGATGTGATTCGACTCCCCATGTACAGTTAAGGGAGTTGAACTGGAAAAACATAATCAATATGGCCCTCCACATATGCTACAAAACCTCCAGAAGCTAACCAACCCTTTCAAGTGACCAACCCATGAGACAAATTTCCCTTTCACTGCCCTAGATCCTCAGTTTCTCCCATGACAAGTCATGCATGCAAATGGGACCCTCCAGTTGCTCCGACAACAAGGAATCTTACGACTGTGGCCTTTCTTAGGTAGTTCTATGCTAGTGACCCTATTTTTGTGACACTTTTTCAAGGTCAGGACTCAGGCCACTGCCCAAAACTTCATGAAACTTCCAGAAATGATAAATAACATTGAAACAAGATTAATAATGCAAACATTTGATCAATGAATTGACTATACCCCTATTAGACATAACAATAATTTTGTCAAACATGTCATAAATATGTAATCTATAGGTCATAACAACAAATCTGAGCATAGAGGTTTCATACTTATATGACATTCATAAAGAATACTGGTTGCTCTATCACAATAGATGCATTACCATCTATTAGGTCATATATTCATTGTTCATTCATTTGAAAATCAAAACATGATGAGAGACATACATAAAGTCTGTCATACAACATACTCATAACCAACACATAACCAAAAAAAAACATGGATATAATAACCCTAAGAAAAACATATGAACAAGTATATTTACCCATCAAATACAAGAGGAAATGAGCTTTTATTAACCTATGTAAAATGAAACCAAGTCTGGGACTTCAACATACCACATGACCATGGTTTCATTGAACCAAATCTTTCTTTCAACCAATCACCCCCATGCCATATTTCAAACATGAATGTGGGATCTCATAAAACAACTCAATCAAACCAAACCAGGGCTTTCAAAGGCCAAACCACCTCAACCCTCAACCAGTGATTCCACCTCACAGTCGGACATCACTAACCATCACCAAATTGGTCTCTACCTAATATTTCCAGCACTCTAGAGCGTTTGATCCAACCAGGTCTTCCAGGATCAATAACTCAACCCATAGTTGTTGCTGAGATTCCAGAGCATTTGTCCAATCAGGGCTTCCAGGACTTGTAACTCAACCCACCAAGGGATTATAAAGCCTTTGTCCAACCAAGGCTTCCAAGACTAGTAACTTAACCCAAGTTGTTATAGGGTTTCTAAAGTGTTTAACCAACCAAGGCTTCCAGGAACTAATAACTCAACCCACAACCAAAGGAACATGAGCTCAAACCTGAAAACGAATATAAGACCCACAACACCATGGATATCCATGAAATGGAAAGGCTAGGAAAATACACTGTCAATCCTGACAATCCTCCACACCAATGACATATCATGACCAAGAAACCACATGCATGTGCCATGCATGCAAAAACTAGTAAGAAAAACATACATGCAACTTGGTACCTGCAAGAAAAACCCGTTGTAGCTGCTGATCTTGAAGTCCTCTTGCTCTTTCTCGATTTCCTCTACCTCATTTCTCTAAATCCCAAGTATTCCACACTCCTCCAAGAGTGCTCCATGAAAACTCTAAGTGTCGAAGAGTATGAGAGAGAGAGAGAGTAGAAAATGAGAGCTCCAAAACTGAATTGAAAAAAAACTAACTAGCCAAAAAGCTATAAATTGATCCTCATAAGCCTTTTTATTAATGATGCCTCTATTTTTTTCAATTTTCCATTATTTTTCTTCATTTTCCTCCTCACATGAAACTTGTGACCTTTCACCTTACTTTTCTCCTAATTTCCATTATTTTCATAAATAAAATGCCAATTAATGCCACTTTGCCTTTCCAAATCCTTTGCCATTTTCTTAGCCATTAATTAATCACAAGTGATCCCCATTACTATGTTTTTGCCCAACATTCACCTTCGAATATGTGTCCCATGACCATGGGTACTATTTTTCCTTTATTAACTTTATTACATGGACTTTTGACTAGGGATGTTACAAAACCCTCCCCCTTGGGGGAACACCGTCCTTGGTGTTAAATGACATCTACAACCAAAAAGACTGCTGAAAATAAAAACATACTGCCCATGGAGTTTTATAACTTAGCTTGTTGCAGTATTTACAATGATCAACATGTTGGAAAGAAAACTAAAATGAGAAACATAACAACATGACAACCATAACGATATGTCACCCATACTGCTTATTGGAGCTTTATAACCCAACTCATGGTGGTATTTACATCCATATAAATATATATACATGTACCAAAAAATCACACCAAAACACGTTCCAAAAGAATTCACTGAACCAGCGGATAAAGAAGGATACATAACATACATCTGACCAACCATCTCCCATATAGCTTCATCGGGCCCAACATGCTTCCACTACACTTTAACCTGCTCAATTGCTCGGTTCTTGAGCATGAACATCTTTCTATGCAACATGCAGTGAGGTTCCGAATGGAATTCTCCTTCTAGTTCCACCTGTAGTACATACCAGTAAATCACATGATAAACATCTTTAACATATTTCTTAAGCAATGACACATGGAAAACATTATGGACATTCATTGTCGGAGGCAGTGCATGTTGGTAGGCTACTCAAAGAATCCTCTCAAGAATATTGAAAAGTCCACAAAACTGAGGTGCCAACTTGGCACATGATCCAATCCTCAAGGAGATCTTCTTCGGATTGATGAACAAGTACACCTGTTCCCCAACCTGAAACTCCTTAAACATCTTGTTCTAATCTGCATAAGTTTTCTATCTGTCCTGTGCTACATTCAGATTCTTCTAGATTACCTGCATTTCTTGTTCCATCTTTGCCAACATGTTCGACCTTATCAACAGTCTGTTAACTGGATCACTCCAATTGATGGGAGTATTACAACTCCACTCATACAATGCCTCAAACGGACTCATCCTCAAGGATTCCTGGTACCCATTGTTGTAAGCAAACTCAACCAATAGAATATACTCCTCCCACCTCCGTTGTTGATGCATCATATACATCCTCAACATGTCCTCCAATATCCTGTTGACCCTCTCTGTCTGCAAATGATAAGCTGTGCTAAAGGCCAGCTCTGTTCCCAAACCTGCAAATAAATATTTCTAGAATATAGAAGTGAACTTAACATCCCTATTTGACACAATTTTCTTTGGAGCATCATGTAGCCTCACTACGTACCTGATGAAGACCTATGCTACATAATTAGATGAATATGTAGACTTCACAGGAGTGAAGTGCGCTACCCTTGTCAACCTGTCAACCACAACCATAGTAGCATCATGTTGTCTAGATGTACTCGAAAAACCTGTAATGAAGTCGATGGAAATGTACTCCCATTTCCACTCTGGAATGAGAATCAACTATAGTAGACCACCTGGATTCTTACACCCTTTTTTTACATGTTGTCAATCCAAGCACCTAGCCACAAACTCTGCCACTTCTTTCTTCAAGTTCGGCCAATAGTAGAACTTATTAACCACCGTCAGTGTCTTTTGATATCATGGGCGACCTGGATATGGATTAGCATGAAATTACCTCAAGCTAAGCTTCTTGAGCTCACTGTTATCTGACACATATATCCTATCCCTAAATCTAACCAAGCCATATGCTATGAGATGGTAGTCTAGATCCTAACCACCTGTACCATGTTGTATCCTGTGCATAAACTCCCTATACCTGTCATCCCACTGACCTTCCTGCAAGATATGATCCTATAAATCTATCCCATAGGAGATCATAGCTGCTATATGGTTTACTTGTATCCTCCTGCTAATAGCATCTACAACGATTTTCTCTTTACATTTAATGTACTTGATCTCAAAGGCGAACTCACTAATCGTGGCCAACCATTTAGCTTACTAGCATTTAGATTCGGTTGATCAAACACATATCTCAATCCATTGTGGTCACTCATCAATACAAACCTCCTGCTAAGAAGATAGTGTCTCTGCATCTCCAAAGCATGGATGATCGCTTCCAACTCAAGATCATGTGTCAGATAATTCTTCTCATGCTCATTTAGTTTCATTTATTCATAGCTTACTAGCTTTCCTTCCAGCATAAGAACTCCACTAAGTCCTCTCTTGCAAGCATCTGTGCACACCACAAACTCTATGTCTGGATTTACAATCTTTACATATGGAGCATTTGTCAGCAACTGCTTCAACTTATCAAAACTGCATGCACATTCCTTTGTCCATTCAAATTTCTTACCTTTCCTTTGCAACAAAATAATAGGGTAAGAAATTTTTGAGATGTTCCTGATGAACCTCATGTAATAACCTACTAATCTCATGAATGATCTTACCTCATCCACATTCCTAGGAGCTACGCACTACATGATAACCCTTATATTTTTTGGATCAACTACTTTACCTTCCTTGGAAACCACATGACCCAAGTAGTGTACCTCTGTGTAAAATAAGCTGCATTTGCTAAGCTTGTAATACAACTGATGCTCTCTTAGCAATCTCAATACTGTTGATAAGTTTTCGACATGTTCTTCCTCATTCTTGGAGTATACCAGTATGTCATCAATGAATACAATAACAAACTTGTCGAAATAAGTACGCAATACACTATTCATTAAGCACATAAAAGTAGATGGAGCATTAGTAAAACCAAATGGAACTACAAAAAACTCATAATGCCAATACCTGGTTTGGAAAGCAGTCTTGTAGATTTCCTCTTATATAATGCATAATTGATGGTATCATGATCTCAGATGAATATTTGAGAACACTTCTACTCCCTTCAACTAGTCAAATAAGTCATCAATCCTCGGCAACAAATACCTATTCTTGATGGTTACCTTGTTCAACTTCCTGTAGTCGATGCACAACCTGAGAGTACCATCCTCCTTCTTCACAAAAAGTATCGGTGCACCCCAAGGCAATACACTTGGCCTAATGTACACCTTGTCAAACATTTCCTTCAATTGTAACTTCAATTCCACTAACTCTGGTGTGCTCATCTTGTATGGTGCCTTTGATTTTGGTGCTTCCCATGGTACCAACTGAATATAAAATTCCACTTCCCTGTGAGGTGACAAATCTGAAATATCATCCATAAACACATCCTGAAATTTTTGTAAAATCGGGTACCTGCTCAAGACATTAGTATCCTCAACTTCCTTGCCTTTTTCACTAGAAATATGCATTACAAATAACACACACCTTTTTTTGCAACTATGCTTGGCCTGCATAACTGTCACCATTCTAACTACTGTTGCCTTATTCTTACCTTGGAATATTCTTTGTTCCCCATTGTCATCCAAACACTCAATAACTTTGTCATAATAGTTCACCTTGGTCCTATGAAGATACAACCAATCCATACCCAACAACATATTGTATGATCCCAATGGAAGTACATTCAAATGTGTCGAGGTAGGCATATTGTTCAACTAAAATACACAAGCTCTTTCCCAGTGATGAACTCTCTTCTTTGTACTTGTAGCCAACTGCACTAACCAAGATTTTGCATGCACTTCTTTATTCAAACCACACTTATCCACCAGGGCAGGATTAACATAACTATAATTAGATCCAGGGTCAATAAAAATAGAAACAACTTGATCAAAAAGGTTACCATCCATCTCGATAATAGAGGCTAGGTGATCTGCCTGCCTGTTATCCAACGCTGCTTAAATCCGAGGAACACTCTGTCCAACATCCCCCACTGTCTGCGCTTCTTGGGCACTATAAATTTGTAGTCTACCACCTTGATTTTATGGAAAATATCTCCTACAATTCTCTCCACCACAAGTCCAACAATTTAAAGGCTTCTAACCCGCATCCTCGTTCTGCTCCTCAGACCGATATCCCTATCTTCTATCAAATGCATTGAACTTCTTATGCGGTGAAACATTCTCTTTTTTACTTGTATCTTGAGGTCTTGTTCGCTTCTTGTCCCAATTTATTTTATTATTTGCATTACCTCTCCAATCCTTCTTAGTCTCAGATCGATGCTTTGATTTCTAATAATAATGGTTTATTTTCCGGATGGCCTCCTCCAATGATCTAGGCTCACCAAAATCAATCCTGTCTTTGAATGCTACTGACAACCCACTATTGAATCTCTGAATCTTCGCTTTCTCCTCTAGATAAGGCCCATACCTCAATAAATCCAAAATTTTTCTAGTGTACTCCTCATCAGTCATAGATCCCATCTTCAACTCATAAAATTCCTTTGCCGTATCATCATCGTATCTCTCTGATAGATACTTCTTCCTGAATAGTCTCTCTAACTCACTCCAAGTCAACTCCTCTTCTTGAATACCTCTGAGATTCTTTACATCTTCCCACCATATATCTGATTTACCTTTAAGACTAAATGTAGCTATCTTAACCTTCATGTTCCCTGAGTAATAATGCAACCTGAATAACTTATTCATTAAAAACAACCATGCTTTGACATCCTATGACTTCTTCATTAATCCATCAAATGTAGGTGTCTTTTCTTTCTTGAACTCATTCGAAAAATATCCCTTGTCTCTCCTCCTGTATGGATGATAACAATGATGACCATGATACATGTCTAAACCAAAATTAGAGTAAATCCCATGTCCACTGCCTCACCTATCAGGTGTATCCAAGAATCTACCATCCCTGATTGTGTCATCTCTATTCGAACTATGCCCACCGTGTGACCTGCTACCATATGCCCCATTAGTTTTGTCCTCCTACCCATGGCTAATCCAAAGTGGTCCTTATCTCAGCAATTCTGGAAAACTCTGAAGAATTAATGCAATAACTTCTGTTTGTTTCTCCCATGCCCGCATGGTTATGTCATTATCTTCTTTGCAACTCCTTATTTATGCCTTCAAACTTCTCAATGTGTCTACTATGCTAGAAGAGTGCCCAACACCATGCTGCTCATCTGATCCATAGGGAGAGTCTCGTGAAATGTAGTCTACCATTATGCTAGTCATCTTTGATCTTCTCTTCCTACAAAGTATATCATGTCAGCTAAACCAAATCATAAAAAAACCAACCTACCTCAGTTTAGTTATAGGAGGATATATCATCTACAAGATCAACTAGATTAGCACAATACATATATGAACATAATCATATCAACATTTAATCATCATTTCAATCATTATCCAATCATCAATGCATGACCATATCAACCACATACCATGCCAATGTATTCATAAAAAAATATAAACACTAACATGCGTGACCAATGCACAATTGACATGCACTCATGACGACCATATCCAACAATGACACCATCAAATTTTCACATCGTGACACCACTACAACTATGACCAATGCCATGCATATGAAATAGGCACATAAACCATAAGCATAAGGAACAAATATGTACTCGACATGTATGCATGACCAACACACACCACCCATCTAGTCCAAGGGGTGAACCATGCTCTGTTACCACTCTGTAACCACCCTCCTCCCACATTTACCTAAGTTAACTAGCCTGTTGGGGTAAACATATGATGAGAGGCTACTATGTTGTGATTCGACTCCTCAGGTATAGTTAAGGAAGTGTAACTAACAAAAAATAACCAATATGGCCCTCAACACATGATACATAACCTCTAGGAGCTAACCAATCCTTCCAGGTAACCAACCCCTAAGAAAAATTTCCTTTTCACTACCCTAGAGCCTTAATCACTGCCATAACAACGAATGCATGAGACTATAACCCTATAGTCACTCCCACAACAAGGCATCCATGTGAATGTGGCCTTTCTCAAGAAGTTCTATGCCAGTGACCCCAGATTCTGTGCCAATGACCCTAGATTCTGTGCCACTTTTTTAGGGCCAGGGCTCAGGCCACTACCTAGAACTTCAAGAAACTTATAGAAATGATAAATAACATTGAAACAAGATTCCTAATGCCAATATTTGATCAATGATTTGACTGGATCCCTACTAGCCAAAATAGGCATTTCATTAAACATGTCATAAATATGTAATCTATCGGTCATAACAACAAATCCAAGCATAAGGGTATCATACTTATCTAAGATTCATAAAGAATACTAGTTTCTCTATCACAATAACTACATTACCATTTATTAGTTCATATACTCATTTTTCATTCATTTTTAAATGAAAACATGATGAGAGCCATATATCAAGTCTCTCATAAAACTTACTCATAACCAACATATAACCAACAAAAATAACATGGATATATACAAGAGGAAAGGAGATTTTATTAACTTATGCAAAATTCAGTCAGGTCTAGGACTTTCATGTACCACCCGACCATATATTGGATGAACCAAATATTTCTTTCAGCCAATCACCTTCGTGCCATATTCCAAGCATGAATGTGGTATCTCATAAAACAACTCAATCAAACCAAACTAGGGCTTCCAGAGGCCAAACCACCTCAACCCTCAACCAATGGTTCCACCTCACAATCAGACATCACTAAACATCACCAAATTGTTCTTTAGCCAAGATTTCCAGGGCTCTAGATTGTTTGTTCCAACCAAGCCTTCCAAGACTAGTAACTCAACCCATAATTGTTGTCAGGCTTCTAGAGCGTTTTTCCAACCACGGCTTCCAGGACTAGTAACTCAACCCACCAAGGGCTTCTACAACATTTTTCCAACCAAGGCTTTTAGGAATAGTAACCCAACCCAGGCTGTGACATGGCTTCTAAAGCGTTTGTCCAACCAAGGCTTACAGGAACTAATAACTCAACCCACAACTAAAGGAACATGAGAACCAACCTGAAAACAAAGATAAAACCCACAACACGATGGCTATCCAAGGAATGGAAAGACTAAGCAAATCCATTGTCAATCCAGGAAATCCTCTACGCCAATGACAAATCATGACCAAGAAACCACATGCATGTGCCATGCATGCCTAACTAGCAAGGAAATCATACATGCAACTCAATACCTACAAGAAAAGCCAACTATACCTGTTGATCCCAATGTCCTCTTATGCTTTCCCGCTTTTTATTTTCCTTCTTTCTCCAAATCCCAAGTATGCCACACTCCTCCAAGAGTGCTAATAGAAAAATCTAAGCGTCTAAGATTACGAGAGAGAGAGTATAAAATGAGAGCTCCAAAACTAAATTGGAAAAAAAAAACAAAACTTCAATTTTCCATTATTTTTGTAACCTGTGACCTTTCACCTTCCTTTTCTCCTAATTTCCATTATTTCATAAATAAAATGCCAATTAATGCCACTTTTCCTTTCCAAAGTCTTTTCCATTTCCTTGCCAATTTCCTTAGCTATTAATTAATCACAAGTGATCCCCATCACTATGTTTTCTCAACATTTAGCTTGGAATATGTGTCCCATGACCATGGTTATTATTTTTCCTTTATTAACTTTATTACATGGATTTTTGACGAGGGTTGTTACACTGTCAAAGGCTTGATGAAGCTCCTTGAGAAATTGATCAAATGAATGAATGGAAGCAGATAGTAATGTCTGACACCAATTCTTAACTCGACCTTCAAGAGTGAGGGCGAATATACAAATAACATCTTCATCATCGATTTCATGAGACTTACAAAAACAAAGAAAATCAATTATATGTTTGGCTATGAATGTACCACCCTCACCATCACACTTGAATTGAGACAAGTCATGAAACTATTCTGCAGAGATGAAAAGTTTACCAGGGGATAGGTTAGAAAAATACTCCGCGATTATGATTGGGGAAAGAAACATTTAAGATCAGAGATTCAAAATCAGCTAATGGGCACAACTTGTCATCTGGCCATCCTTCTAGCACCAGCTGTTGATGGTGTTGGAAATTCGTTAACCTAGGGGGCCTCCCTGGTATGAAGTCCCAATTAGACCTCACAATGTTTGGAGTAGGAGCCCCAACTAGAAATACAACTGGTTGCCATTGTCCTTAGGGATTTTCCTTGGTTGCAATAATTAGCACAAGTGGTTATAAAACATTCTTTTAAACAAGAAAATAAGTTGACACTTTGAGACATACAATTGTGAGGTATATAAGTTACTTTCATGACATGGAGAAAGAGAGTCAGGCTCTAGAAACAAATTAATAGTACAATCCTAAAAGAGAC
Organism: Pinus tabuliformis; assembly: GCA_031772625.1. Lineage (NCBI taxonomy): Eukaryota > Viridiplantae > Streptophyta > Pinopsida > Pinales > Pinaceae > Pinus > Pinus tabuliformis. The sequence goes on along the minus strand of CM062815.1, from coordinate 168,507,624 downwards.
ACACAAGAGAATAAGAGGATTTCAAGTTAGTCTGCAAAGTAGTTCACAATACAACCACGATCATAAAACCTAATACAACACACCTTCAACAAGATAAGTAACAAAGTCACCAAAATAGTTCACTGCAAACATCTAAAGAATAGTCCTCCAACATCCACAATACATGCATGAATTTTTTTTGGCTCATCGAACTTCAATATTAAGTGGAAGTACCGAGATATACAAGTACAATGCTTTGACGCTAGCCCCAATAGTGGAACAATAAGTCACCACTTGCTCCTCCAAAGAAAGATATTCTCTCCTATGCCAAGCTAGAGAAGCCAAGGTGAAAGTTAAAGCACCAAAAGTCACATTGCTTGAGTTATGAGGGTGTATTTATAACAAATGAGGTGACTCTTCACCTCCCATGTGACTCTTGACCTTGCTCATGACTCTTGAGCTTCTACAATGAAATTTTAGATTCTTACATGACCTTTGAGCTTCTATATGCCTTTAGAACTCAATATCGACTCTTCATATTCCATGTGGGACCCTTGGTCTTCCACATATTTTACATTTTCTCATTTTGGAGAATTACATAATTACATTCCTCAAATGATGTGGCAAGGCACTATGACACATGTGACTCTTGAGATGACTCTCGACAATAATGACATGGAACTTCACGATGACGTGGAATTTCCAAGCTGCTCCTTTTGTTGCTTTCTTTGCATCTTCAAGATGGATCTTGCATTTTCTTTGTGTTCATCCTCCAAGGGGTCGATTGATATGGAGTCTTCATATGATCCTAATATTTGATATTCTATCATAAGCTAGTGTCTCTTCATCTTGTTGCTCGATAACTTCTGCATGGTTCCAACTTCACAAGTGTCATTTAGCATAGCCTCCTTCTCTTCCTTTCCAAGCATCATATTGTTAGCTTAATATATAGTAACTGCAAGTGAAATATAGTCATGATAAGACAACATCAGTAGAAAAATATCCTAATCTAACTTGCTTCATGAAAATGACTGATTGAGATGGGATTGGGCACTAGATAGGGATGAAGAATCATGGATTACACAACACACAGTTCCAGGGGCCAGGAGTGATGGAATGAGGCTTGATATTGCACAATGCACAGTTCTGGGAGCCTAGGAAGGAAGACTGCATAATTTTGGAGCTCAATGAGGCATGTGTGAGCCTTGATACTGTGCAATGCGCAGTTCAGGAGAGAGAGAGGCCTGGGGATTGTGAAATTACACAACTTAGGGAGCAAGGGAGACAACTTGAGGCTTGCCACTGCGCAATGCGCAAAAGAAGACTGACTGTACAAGGGTAAACTGCACAGTTGTGGAGGTTAAGAGGGTAAGGCTGAGTACTCACACTATATAATGCGCAATACTTGGAGGCAAGAACTAAGCATTGAAGAATTCCAGGAGGCAAGGGGGAAGCTTAAGCCTCACTACTATGCAATTCATAGTTCCAGGAGGCTAAGTTGGGTAAAGTTGGTTGACCATAAATATTTTTATAATTTAGCTAAGTGTATGATCAATGAGGTAGAAGTGAGACCATAAGTGAACTTATGAATGATCACACACACTTAGAACAATAGATGACACAAAATTGAACACTCAGTGAAAAATAAAAACATGATCCCCTCAATGCGACGACAATACAACAACCTCCTCCAAATGTGACACTTAGGGTACACTTTGTGACAACAATGACATCACTTGTACGACAATGCTCAAGACTTGGGGAGTATGTCCGATGTATTTCCTTATGATGAATAGGACATGATAGTGCAGGAGAATGCATTAGAACTACCTTTTAAGAATGTACAATTGACTCCCTTCAACTAGGTGTGACATTTAAAATACAATTTACAATGACAATGATGACACTAGTATGACAATGCATAAAAAATTGGGAATGAGTTTAGTACATGTATACATGGTAAATAGGACCCATTGGTACCAAATTTTCCTCTCCCAATGAACCACAAATATGATTTTATAGTGTGCGACACTTCCCATGCGAAAAGATGACACTTGCGACAATAAGAGAAAAATGAAAACGACACTTGCAAATGCAAATGATATTGAAAGCGACACATGCTAGAGTGAACATAACATGAAAATGACACTTAGTAAAGTGAAAACAAACAAAAGCGACAATCATAAACATGAAAGCGAAACTTGCGAAAGAGAAGATGCCCAAAAGTGGAATTTGGAAAAACTCACCGAAATAGAAGTACAATCGCAACCAAAAGGGAGAGATTGTTGATGAAAGTGTTCATTGACCATCGATATAGGTTGAAAAATGCACAGACACTTTCTTCATGGACTGTGCTATGCTTGTTAAACATTATGCGAAGGAATGAACTCATGAACTTATTATGGACTGAACATGTGTGAGAAAGTGACTTTGACACTTAGAAATCGATAAAATGAATTAAACACTTAGCATAACATTAATCGATCATGAAGTGACTAAGTGTTAGATCCTCAGTAGGATCCAAAATTCACATGTAGGAAATTTTTTGAAGGGTGTTAATTGCAGTGTCAACAAGAAATTTTCTCGAAATGATTTCTCCAACTATGTTTCAATTCTGTCATGAACGTCAATATGAGATTGTTGGGAACACAACATAGTAGGGGTAGCAATTTTCTTAACAACTTACATGAAAGGATTTAGTATTTACATTTGGGAAAATGTTAAAACTATTATACGATGAGCACTTCTTTAAAAATGATTTTTCCAACCAAGTTGCGATTGGGTCATTAAAATAAAGCTGGCAATCTATTAAATATTGTGCAGGATTCATAAATGGATAACATAGCTAGCAATACTCAAATGATATACCTTTAAGTACTAGAACAAGACTATTTTTATTATTGATCCCCAAGGACAGTGAAAATTGATACAGTAACATCATTAAAGCTTTACTATCTTGATAGATATTTATATGCTCATATTCCAAGTTTTCATTTCTCAAAAGAAAGTCAAATTGATATTCCTCCACTAACTCATAAGGTAATCCATCAATACTGAAGTATCTAAAATACCAGTAAAGAATGGTTAAAAGCTAGAATATTATAGTTATATATACATTGGAAAAAATTAACATATGAATAATTTATAAACTGAAAATGTTTGAGCATAAATCTACATAGTTATTTACACAATAAATTATTGTTACAAAGAAATGTGAATTTATCTTTAAAAACTTCTTCGGAATGAGTATCAACAGAACTATTGAGATCAAATTGAGAATCATTAAATACTTGTTAAGGGTATTCAAGTTCATCACATTCTTCTCCAAGATCTGTAAATTTAATATTGTATTTGGGAATGGAGAATAACTCTTTAAAACTAAAATCATTGTTGTTTTTAAAAGAGACAATGATAATTCAATAAATAATCACTTATACTAGGACATAACTCATCTTGTAATATAGTTTCCTTAATGAAATTGATGACCTGAGATCCGGTCATAACCATCACCATGGGGTGAAGTGCATCACTATCATCAATATCAAGAGGTTCATCAAAAATGATTTCTCCCTCTTTCTTCATACAAGACATACAAAAAATAGAAGTATCACCGAGTGAACATGCTCGTAGAAGTATCACCGAGTGAACATGCATGAGCATTTTCAGAGCTATCAAAGGAATGGTCATTTATTGATTATTTATCCTAAATGTGGTTGATGGAAAATTCATAACTCATCTGATTCATAATTGTTCCTTCATCTTCTAAAAAAGTATTTGTAAGTGGAGGGATTACTAAATGATATGAGAGATCAACAAATGAATTTTTATTGGCAAAAAAACCGGGATATAACAAAAACTGACTATCTGAGTAGATAAAACTAAATGTCACTCTAGTAATAAAAAGATCATTACCATTAGCTATTGATACTTGAGTTTCCAATTCTATTTCTCCATTATTTTCTTCACCGTGAATAACAATTTCACTAAATTTGGAATAATTTTAGGAATGTAATAAATTTGGCTGGATATATGTTTACATTCTTAAAAATGAGTATTTAGGTTTTCTAAACTCTGTGGTTGATCAACATTATCAATAATATAAAAAAAACTTAGAAGAATCATCCCTAATATCTAATGTAGCAAGTATGTTATGAAGATAAGAATTTTCATATTCATAATCATTACTCTGTGATTGTATGCAAGGAATGGAGAAAAGGTAAATAATCCATTTAATTAAATTTGTATTAGAATTAAATCATCAAGATGAAATTTAAATAAATTAACTTAAATTTGAGAAGAAAATCCTATGCAGGTTCACCTTCATGTTTGCGTAATTTTTCCAATTCCAAACACAATAGATCATAATCATAATCTTGAAAAGCACATAGAATTATTTTTCAAAATTTTCCCACATATGGATTGATGAGGCCTGCAATGTTTCACACCATTTCTATACATAGGCTTTGAAATTCAAGTTAAAAATATTGCACATCACACCTTCATGAAACATCTTATGAGAAATACAATTACGAACAAATCGAGAAGCACATTTAGATGCATAAATTCTACCTTCACCATCAAATTTATGCTTTGACAAGAAATTGACTATCTTCAATGGATTGGTGCATGATATTCATCCAAATACAAATCTCCAAATAGGGATTTGGGAAATATCCATTAAAAAGTAAAACTTTAAAATGCAAAGCTCCAAAGGGACAACTTGTCAGTCTTCACTCCTTCTAGCGCCATAAATGTTGATGCCAAGAAATGACCAAGCCAACATTAGGGAGATCGCCCATTCAAGGCCCAAATTAAACCTTTATTTTTTTGGGATGGTGATTCTGACTATATGTGGGCCCGATTTCCACTTGAAGGTTTGATCTACAAAAGGAGACTTTCTAATATGATCTCCTAAACCTAAATGAAATCTAAACTAATATGCAAACAACATAAAGAAATATCCTATGCTAACTAACTCTTCTAACCTATCTTGATAAAGATAGGGAACAATACCAATCTCAATCAAAATCAAGGTAAAAGGAATGAATTTGAATCTAATATTATGATAAGCCAATGAAAAATAAAAAATTCATGTGGTTGTAGCAATTGGGGACACATGTGCATAAGTAGTTATCTAGTAAATATTTACCAAAGATTCACATGCACATACTTAGACTCAAATATGAATGAATTCAAGATAAAATGTACCATTGCATCACAAAAATAGTTATTTCGGATGCAACAAAAATTAGAGCAAAGATAAGAGTGTAACTGAGTTATTAAATAATTATCTTCAATTACATACAAGTCTACTTGAATTCATAATTCAATTATGATCTCAATCAAATCCACCATGAAACAATAGCTTTCCATTACTTTAAACAAGAATATAATTATATGGAATTAACAACAGAGCTGTTATACAAGATTTACGATTGCGAACAAAAGTATCTCCCCTAGGTCGGTGGCTAACCCAGAACAATAGAGAGACAAGGAACACAATGCTTTTCCTTAAAGTAAATAAATGCCAAAGTGAGACCTACCTAGAATCCTTCATGCACTTCACTCCTTCTTTAGCTTAGAAGCTCCAATTCCAGCTCCGAATGCCAAAATTAGAACCTCCACAGTCAGATAACACAAGCCAAGAAACTACGAGATATATGTAGTATCATCTAAGTACTTCATTCAATAGATCAACATGGTATTGAAATAAGTGAAATAACAACATCACATATAGGAAAACAATGAATTCTTTGCATTAATATAAATGGAAGGAGATTATGAACATAATTAGTGGTTGATCTTGTAGAAGAGATTATCGAAGTTGTTGACTTGTCCTTTCCTTGTCACAATATGCAACCCATTCACCCTAAATGCATGGAACAATGACCACTCACAACAACAAGATAAGGGAATCACTCTCCAAAATCAAACCCCCAACCATATAGAAGGCTGGGAATATATATAGAAGTAAGGTAAGTTGAGAGTTCTTATCCAATTACCAATCTAGGGTAAGAGATCCACCTTTGATGGAGGGATAGGATCAAAGGATAATTGGTGAAAACTCCAATGTAGGGAAGGATAGGATTCAAATTCTTAATCCAAGGTAAGTAGTTGAAACAAATTTTGAAAACTCCTATAAGGGGAAGCTTTTGGAATCCCGATCATTCTCCCAGATTTATAGAACCAATGTAGGTGCAAAGGGGAACAACCTACTAGTGACCAACACATGCCATAGTGGAGAAACCTATTTTTGAATGCACCCCAGTAAGATTACAGGGAGTGTTGGTCCTCAAACTGGCTCAGAAGATGCATTTTAGGACTAAAACTCTGGGAAATGGAAGCATGCTTAGGGATTTTTGCAATATGGTGATAGGGGGAATAAGATGTTGATTGATCCCATTAGGAGGCTCACTAATCGGATGTGACAAAATGGACTATAACAAAATGACCCCTAAAGCGCAAAGTCAAAGGTGATGACTGATGACTGAAGTGTTTTACCTTGTCAACCGATGAGCTTCATCTGTTACAATAAATTTACAACATGACATCTTTGTCAGCTGAGGGAGGCATACCCATACTTAGCTCATAAGATAACATAGCATGTGTAATGGTCAAAAGACACATCCACTGATGCAACTGGTGAACCCATGAATGTATGACTGTCTATATGATCACGACCATCATATATTGTGATATTTGTATAATACTGAAATCACAACCCGAATGGAAAAACCTAGATCTGGGGTCTTCTATCTCATTCACAGGACCAACCAATGTACAAGTCTAACGATGTGAATCAATGAGCTAGAGTTGAACATCGTAGACACCATATGATTACTAGCCAATGATGTAATCCGTTAACAGACGCGAGAGAAACCACTGATGATGTTAATGGCTCTCAAGGTACTATAGTACAATCCGTATGGTGTGAATGAATGAGTTTATGTCGAACACCACACAAAATCTTTTGGTCGAAGGAAAATTATGTAAAATTGTCACCGAAAGTGAGGAAACTTGCCATTGATGTATGCAAGAACCAAGGTACCAAGGGGTATTTCTAAGTAAAATTTCTGGATGATGTGCTGATGTCGACAGGAAGCGACCCATCATAGGAGGGCCTTGATGTACCCCCCCATCAATGACACGAAACAAGTATCATGATTGAGACAGAATGATCAGAATGACACTGACATGGAACTGGATCAAGAAAGGCAGACATGAAATGAAGGCTTAAGAGTATTGTAGTGGAGATCAACTGAATGAATTCTCTTGATCATATCGACGATACTGAATGGAGTTGGCAGCATTGACCTAAAACTGAAATGGAGGCTCTGTAAATGGTATGATAACCAAAAGACAAGAAAATTACCCAATCCAGCAACCACAAACATTAAGTGAAAGAGTGTCATGTTCAAGAGTGACTTGCTACCATTAGCAAAATGGAATCCCTTGTTTTCCCAATTTCCCCAACCATACTGGTCTGTACCTCTTTATTTTTTAACAAGCTTGAGGAGGATAACATATGCTTGATTTGTAAGTTCATCCTTCAGATGAATCCTTTCAAGTACATTTAATGAAACCTGAGAAGGAGTGGCTCAGCCTTGTCATGTTCTATAGTTCCATCTTTGTTTGATGTTTTTATGAGTCCAACAAAGGTAAAACTTTACAGCTTTTTCATGTTTAGAGAGTTTGAAAAAAAGGCAAAAAAGAGAACTCCAAATTTCCATTTTCATAGGTAGTCCCTTAGGTCTGAAAAGGTAGAAAACAATACCCAAGAGAACCTGTTAGGCATGTTCGACTAAGGTATTCCTTTTTCGTAGCTAGGCTATCTCAGTTCGGAAAAGGGTTAAACTTATACTGAGTAGACGTATTTTCATTTACTTTTACGAGTTCGAAAAGACAAGTGCTCGACAGTATTTTCTTATTTTTGGATTCTGAAAAGAGATGAAAGAGGACTCAACTGGGGGTTATTTTTTCGTAGGTTTAAAGAGCCCGAAAAAGAGATAAAGTATACTCTGTGGTCAAAGTAACATGTTCAAACATAATGAAAACCTGCCAACAACTGTTGACCTACTCAAAACACCATAAGAAGGATTAAACATACCTGTTTCATAGAAAAAATGAATCATATCTAGGTCAAAATACTAAAAGTGAATAAAATAATGGGAAAATGTCCGTAAATATTCGAAATGACTTCTCATTTTTACCATTTCACATTTTACCTTCAATAGTGAGTATTTGGAGCCCTTTTTCCCTCGATTTTATTTAGCTGATTACAGCCAATCCAGGGAACCATTTCAAGTGTCGTCACTTCTAGGTAGGAACTAAAACCTTTCTCTATCTTTCCACGGTTCATTTTTGTGTTTTCATGCAAAAATTTTAAGGTTTTGAGGCCCCCAGGGTTCATAAAAAATGCCCTGGGACCAACTCACCCCCCTAGTGTCGAAAAATGCATTGCACCTAAACAAAGGAACACTGCAGGCAAAGGTGCAACACTTTGGTAAACACTTATGGGGTGCATTGGGCACATTTGTCCATGTTTTCTTTCAATTTTGCCTCAAATTTTATCAAGTTTTTTGCATGGGAAAAAACCAAATGGATTCCTTGTTGATGTTTCAGGTACCCATTAGCACAAAATGACATTCATCTAGTGAGAAAGAGGACATGAGGAACAAGATTTGAATGCAGAAAACGACCCTGTTACCATCCAAGCACTAAAAAATTGTGGGTTATTAAAATTCTTTTGGCTTCCTGGTATGAGAAAAAAATGGAGTTGTTGAAGTACCTTGTCTGTTCATGGGATATTCAAGCACAAATGTTTAAATTTCAGGAGAATCTTCTTGAGATACAAGTAGAGGATATTTACTTTATGATAAGATTGTCATAGTGAGGTGCTCCTGTCTCTCTTCTAGGTGGAAGAAGTGGTGGCGAGATGGTGAAAGACTATATTGCTACCTATTGCAGACCTCAAGCCCTTCCTACTAGGGAAAAAATATCAACATAAAGGATGTAACCCAATTACCTCAGAGAACGATCTTATTCATTATCGTAAGATTGGCAGGCAACTCAACACTACATGTATCAAGAAAATCATACATGCAATATGGGATAGAATGTCTAGAGCCTATAATATTCAACTGGAGGGAGGGTGTCTTGGTTAATTTGAAGGAACAAATTACTAAATCAAACCAGGGGACGTTTAATAACTTCAGCTATGGTGTGATCTTAGTTGCTTTTTCTCTAGAGCGGGTGCCATTATTCCAACCTCAGTAGATTTTACTTGAGCCCATCGATTCGAGGACCCCACAGATGAGGAGTTGGATAGACCATATGAGCCGACATGTAGGGCCATCAACGATTAAATTTTCACCAACCTTATTTAGATGGCTACGCAGGTAGTTCATCATTATTGATGATTATCCTTATGTAGGGATGGATTTCCATGATTATCCTGAGCTCGAGTTGCCTAAGGGTGAGAAATGGGATGCTTTAGGTAAGATAATTTGACCATTAAGTTTTGAAAGTTTTATGATTTTTTTTTGTGTTTTTTGATGTTCCCAAGACTAAACTATTTTATGTTTTCATGCAGACATGGGACTTGTTCAACCAGTAGGTGCTACATATCTCCATCGTCCAAAGAGATAGCCACATGAGGATGCAGAGAGACTAGTATAGGCCGCTGCGGTAGGATGGGATGTGCTACAAGATCCTGATGTAGTAGTGTCGTGGCGGAAAAAGTTGTTTGTGCGGACACAACTGACCTCCCTAGGAGTCTAAACTCTCTAGCGACAAACAAGACAAAATGGAGTGATCTTTCTCTAAATATACCTTTTAAAACATGAAAACTACAAGTGTTTAGGCTTACCTTATTCCAAAACGCGGTTGTTGTAGTCCGTCCTTGCCGATCCGGATGAGCTCCTCCTTCAAGTCAATTCCTGCAACCACAAACAATCAAACAATTACCAAGCACTTGCATTTCATATAATAAAACATATATTCAACATGCAGACCAAGGAACACATGAAATAACTCATTAACACAAGCTATTGAGAAAAATAAACCAGTTTGTATTAATAACGAAACAAAGAAACTCTTACAACCTGGCCTTGGTGTTGTGCAAGTTCCTCCCAGGGTCCATGAAGGGTTTTCCTCTACTTTGACAAAGCTCACCCACTTCCAAGTAGAATCAAGCAAAGACAATCTCTCCTCACAAGGTTCTAAATGGGAGTCCTAATTCCTGCAGCATTTACCCAAAGAAAATGTATAGCTCCAACCTCCCCTCCCTCTGGCTCAATGCCTTTATTTATAGTGCTGTAAAGAGGTTATTCAGGTCCACCATCAATGGGATAATCCCCCTCTTTGGGTGGGATAGCTCCCTTATTGATGGGATAAGTTCCTCCTTAATAGGGATACATGAACCAACTGGAGGCGCATCCATTTCATCAAACCGACCTCTAGAAAGTTCTAGAAGTAACCACAAGTAACTTTTTTAAGATGAAACTCGCGCATTTTGCCTTTTACAGAAGGACGCACTCATCCCTTAACATACAGAGCGCCCAAGGACGCAGCTTTTGTGAACATTGTGAGCGTCCCCGCAGGTAAGGCTAGAGAGAACCTGCGACCCCAGAGATAAACACATTTTTTACAAGACTTTCTCTCTTCTTTGAGTTTGAGATGGATAGCAGAGGCATAAGACTTGCCTAAGAGGGTAGCATGACTGTTGATTTGAGCCATACTAACTGTAAGTAGTCATGGTGACATTTTTTAGTGTAACAGATTGCCCCCTAAAGTGCGAAGCCTGGAATAGATTAGGGTTTTGTAATTCTAGGAAGGGTGAAGCGCTTTATCATTTCAAGGATTGTCTTGTGGATGACCTGGTTGGAACTTGCAATTTTCAACACAAAATAAATGTATAAGATTATATCATCACTGAGGTAGGCATTCCCATACTCAGATTCAAAACTTTAACTAATGGACTAACTACTCTGATACAGGAATGATCTTGCAGTACATCATTTTTATAGACTTTTGTAGACACAGTATGGACGCAACCATCTGTTTATGATTAGTCTACATAGACAATGAATACAAAACTCCTCGCAGCCTGGATGGTAGAAACTAGATCCAGGGTCTTCACTTCTACTTCCTGAATTGGTACGATTCTAGCCATGTGATTAAATGATTTGATGTCGAGCATGGTAGAAACCACTTGATTACCAGTCGATGATGTAAACTGTTAACAAGCGTGAGAGAGACCACCAGTAATGTCAATGGTTCTCAAAGTACCAAGCACAACCCGTGAAATGTGAATAAATGTTTTGATGTCGAACACTTCACGGAATCCTTTGATCGAAAGTCAATGATGTAAACTGACGTCAAAGGCGAGAAACCTGCCATTGATGCATGCAGACTTCAAGGTACTGTCGATTCCTAAGTCATCTTTCTAGATAATGTGTCGATGTCGATAGAAAGCGACCCGTTGCAGGCAAGTCCGCAACACGAAATCATTGTTCAAGTTGAAGAAATGTTGCTGTAAGGACTGACTCAGGGATGGTCAAATGGATGACAAGTATTTTGCAGATGAAAGTTTTGCTTGCATACCTCTTGAACACATAACGACACGACAGATGGCTTGGTGACGAATAACTCAAAGTTAATCCCCGGAACCCGGTTAAAGACTTTCAAAGTGGTTTGATCAACTGTGAGGTAAAAGATTTCCCAACCCAGGTGAATGAAAAAGTGTCGTGTTCAAGAGTGGTAATAAAGTTTCTTTTGAGACAAAAGGTAACAAACAGGTTCATTCTTCTCTCTTTTCCCCCACCATTTCTGGCAAGTACCTCTTTATTTTTAACAAGCTTGAGGAGGATAACATATGCTTGATTATAAGCTCATCCTTCGGACGAGTCCAACCTAGTTTAAATTCGAACCCTAGGAAGGAGTGGCTCGTTCCTGTTTGTAATTGAACAGGTCCTCTACTGTAAAAGTTTTAACGAGCCCAGTATAGGAGAAACTCGGTGTTTTTCAATTTTAGAGAGTCTGAAAAACAAAAGGAGACTCCACGTTGAACTTTTTCGTATATTTGTGTCCCTCAAGCCCGAAAAAGTATAAAATAATACCTGGGGGAACCGCTTGATCTTGCGACCAAGGAGTACTTTCATAATTAGTGCCACTGACCTGAAAAGTAAAAAGCGATCAAGGACACGTCGTTTTATTTCCGTATCGAGTTTGAAACGACAAAAACCCGGCAATCTTTTCCTGATTTTACGGTCAGAAAAGAGCTATAAGGGGACCGTCTTTTAATTCCGTTTTAACGAGTGTAAAAGAAACGCTCGACAATCTTTTCATTTTTTAGGAGTCAGAAAAGGGCTTAAAAGATGACTCTAAGGTGTCACTTTTTTGTAAGTTTTAACGAGTTCGAAAAAATGATAAAAATGTACTCATGGTTTTCACTTTTTCGTATGTTTTAATGAGTTCGAAAAAATGATAAAAATGTACTCATATGGCCGACTTTCAATTTAATTTACGAGCAGGAAAAGACGGAAAGAACTCGGCATTTTCATTTGTTTTACGAGAATGAAAGATAGCAAAATAATCTCGGTATTTTCATGAGTTTAACGAGTCTTGAAAATAACTGAAATTGACTCGAGATAGGTTTCATTTTTACAAAAGCTTGAAACAGACAAAAACTATGCTTCAAAGTAGTTTCATTTTTACACAAGCTTGAAACAGAGAGAAAACTGTGCTTGATGCCCCCTAAGCATAATTGCTAGAGCGCATGCCCCCCAGCTTCATTTCATTCAACCATTTGGATGAAATGAAGGTTGAGTTACGAGATCATTTGAAAGACTCGACCTAAAACTGTAAGAAAATTATACAAAACACTGAAATAACTAACCTAAACATACAACCTAACATTTACGAGATCTAGTCAATCTCTCGACTCAAGTAGAGGAGGATTTGTTTCATTTTTTAACGAGCTTGACACAGGAAAAGAACTATGCTCGGATTCGGTTTCATGTTTACGCAAGCTTGAAACGAAAAACTATGCTTGTTATAAGTTCACATGCCCCCAGCATAATGATGCAAAACTAGGTACATGCCCCCCAAGCTGCATTGCATTCAATGAGGTGGATGGAATGAAGCTTTACTTTCAAGATCTGAGAAAGACTTGTGGGAGTTGTTTCATTTTTTAGTGAGGTTGACACAAGAAAAGAACTATCCTCAAAACCCTTGTTTCATTTTTTAAACGAGCTTGACACAAGATAAGGAACTATGCTCATAACTACTCTCTACAATCTACCTAACAAAAACTTTACTCTAAAAACCTTGATTCATTTTTTAACGAGCTTGACACAAGACAAGGAACTATGCTCTAAAATCCTTGATTCATTTTTTAATGAGCTTGACACAAGACAAGGAACTATGCTCATGACTACTATCTAGAATCTACCTACTTAACCTACCCTTGTTTCATTTGTTAACGAGCTTGACACAAGATAAGGAACTATGCTCAAAAATTTCGCATGCCCCCAGCATAATGATGCAAAGTGAGGTACATGCCCCCCAGGCTTCATTGCATTCAACCGGCTGGATGAAATGAAGGTTTACTTTCAATATTTAACTTGAAAAGGGAGTTGTTTCATTTTTAAGGAGGTTGACACAAGAAAAGAACTATCCTCATACCTGATTCATTTTTTAACGAGGTTGACTCAGTAACAGGAACTGTCCTCAAAATCCTACTTTCTACAATCTATCTACATATCCTAAAATCTAGCTGATTCATTTTTTAATGAGGTTGACTCAGTAAAAGAACTATCCTCATCAACTGATTCATTTTTTAACGAGGTTGACACAGTAAAAGGAACTTTCCTCGGACACACTGATTCATTTTTTTTAACGAGGTTGACACAGTAAAAGGAACTTTCCTCGGACACACTGATTCATTTTTTAACGAGGTTGACACAGTAAAAGGAACTTTCCTCGGACACACTGATTCATTTTTTAACGAGGTCGACACAGTAAAAGGAACTTTCCTCGATTCACTGATTCATTTTTTAAAAAGGTTGACACAGTAAAAGGAACTTTCCTCTCTAATCCTACTTTCCTATATAACCTATCCTTGTTTCATTGTTTTAACGAGGTTGACACAAGACAAGGAACTATCCTCGAACTAACTGATTCATTTTTTAACGAGGTTGACACAGTAAAAGGAACTTTCCTCGGAACTCCTTGTTTCATTTTTTAATGAGCTTGACACAAGACAAGAAACTATGCTCATGACTTCCAGTTTCATTTTTTAATGAGGTTGAGACTAGAAGAAACTATCCTCACGCTAGCCTGTTTCATTTTTTAACGAGGTTGATACAGGAAAAAACTATCCTCGTACTATCCTCGTATATATGTATATGTATGTATATATATGTATATGTATATATATATATATATATATATATATATATATATATATAGATATATATATATACATATATATATATATACATCTACATATATATACATACATATACATATATATATATATATATATATATATATATATATGTATATATATATATATATATATATATATCTATATATATATATATATATATATATATATATATATATATATATATATAAGGCTCCAAGACTAGTAATTGAACCCACAATGTTTACAAGGCTCTAGAATGTTTGTCTAACCAAGGCTCCATGACTAGTAACTCAACCCATCAAGGGCTCCAGAGTGTTTTTCCAACCAAGGCTATGAGACTAGTAACTCAACCCAAGCCGTTACAGGGCTCCAAATCGTTTGTCCAACCAAGGGTCCATGAACTAGTAACTCAACGCAAGCTAAGGAAACATGAGAACAAACAAAAAAAAACAATGAAATAAAACCACAATCTCCATGGCTATCCACGAAATGGAAAGGCTATGCAATCCATTGTCAATCCCATCCATCCTCCATGCCAATGACAGATCATAACCAAAAAACCACATGCATATGCCATGCATGTCAAAAAAAGTGAGGAAAATATACATGCAACTCGATACCTGCAAGAAAACCCACTATAGTTGTTGATCTCGATGTCCTCTTGCGCTTTCCTGCTCTTCCTTTTCCTTCTTGCTCCAAAAATCCAAGTATGCCACACCCTCCAAGAGTGCTCCAATAAAACTCTAAGTATCCTAGAGTATGAGAGAGAGAGAATAATGAGAGAGCTCCAAAATTGAACTGAAAAAAGGTTACCAACTGATCCTCAAAATCCTTTTTATGAATGAGGCCTCTATTTTCTTCATTTTCCATTGTTTTCCTTCATTTTCCTCCTCACATGAAACATGTGACCTTCGTAGGGTTGTGTTATATTCTTTCCACGACTACCCCACGCGCAGGGCTCTACTGGGGGGTGGCAGCCCCCCTGCACGAGGTCCAGGGCAATGCCCTAAGAATTTTTTTTTGGACCCTATATTAGGTGGGCAAACCTACCTATGGTTTTGTGCATGGATTTCGCACATGGTTTTGGGCACGATGGTTTTCGGTCCATGGTATTTTATAGATCTGGTCAAGGGAAGTACGATTATGTAAAAATCCAGGGTTAATGGATTGGGGTTTATGGATGCTTCAGCATGTATATATATGTATTGTAACATTGAAAGGAACATAATGAAAAATCAATTTGGTAGTCTCGATTTCGGGATCCAGGGGAAAATCATTGTGTATATTTGTTTTATGTTTTATGCTCTCGCCATTGTTTATTTTTTGTTTTTATAATTCATATGAAGGTAAGTTTTGTACAGGGTTAAAACATACAACCTTTCACCTCCCTTTTCTCCTAATTTCCATTATTTTCATAAATAAATGTGCCAAAAATGGCATTTTTCCTTTCCAAATCCTTAGCCATTTCCTTTGCTAATTTTCTTAGCCATTAATAACCAAATGAGCACCCACACTAGGATGTCTTGCCCAACATTCAGATTGGAGTAAGTTTCCAATCAACCATGGTTATTATTTTGCCTTTATCAACCTTTATTACATGGAATTTTCACCAGGGATGTTACAGAGCCCTCCTCCTTGGGGGAACAACCCTCGGTGTTCAAAAACACCTATAACCACAAGACCTCCTGCGAAGCAAACCAACATGAAAACATAACAAACATAACATCATAATGACATGACACCCATACCACTTATTGGAGCTTTATAACGCAACTCATGGCAGTATTTACATCCATATACATATGTACATATACCAAACATCACCAAAACATGTACCAAAACATATACAAAGAAATATACCAAAACACCACATCAAAATTGTTTTGCCTCAACTGGCAAACAAGGAAGGATACATAGTCCGCATTTGATCTAACATCTCCCATGTAGCTTCATCGAGCCCAAAGTGATTGCATTGCATTTTAACTTGCTTTATTTCTCGGTTCCTGAGCATGAGCACCTTTTTCTGCAATATACAATAAGGCTCGGATTAGAATTCTCCATATGGTTCCACCTACAATACAGACCGGTTAATCACACGATCAACATATTTAACATACTTCTTAAGCGATGGCACATGGAAAACATGATGGAATTTCACTGTTTGAGGCAGTGCAATTCGACAGGCTACTGACCCAATCCTATCAACAATATTGAAGAGTCCACAAAACTGTGGTGCCAACTTGGCACATGATCCAATCCGCAAGGAGCTATTCTTCGGTTTGATGTGCAAGTACACTTGTTTCCCAACCTAGAACTCCTTGAACAATCTATTTCCATTTTCATAACTCTTCTGCCTATCCTGTGCTACCTTTAGATTCTTCTTTATAACCTACATCTCTTGTTCCATGTCTGCCAACATGTCCCGTCCAATCAACACCCTATTAACTGGATCACTCCAATTGATGGGAATATTGTAACTCTACCCATACAATGCCTCAAATAGACTCATCTTCAAATATTTCTGATACCCATTGTTATAAGAAAACTCTACCAGTGGAAGATACTTTTCCCACTTTCACTGCTGATGCATCACATACATCTTCAACATGTCCTCCAATATCATGTTGACCCTCTCTGTCTATCCATCTCTTTGTGGATGATAAGTTGTACTGAAGGCCAACTCTATGCCCAAACCTGAAAATAACTCCTTCCAATACTTGGAAGTGAAATTCGCATCCTTGTCTGACAAAATATTCTTCGGAATACCATGCAATCTGACCACATCCTTGATTAATACCTGTGCTACATCGCTAACTGAGGATGTAGACATTACTAGAATGAAGTGCACAACCTTTATCAACCTGTCCACAATAACAATGATGGAATCATGTTGTCTCACTATCCTCGACAAACCTTTGATAAAGTCCATGGAAATTACCTCCCATTTCCACTTTGGAATCACAATCAGCTGTAGCAGTCCACCTGGATGGTTACATTCTGCCTTCACACTCTGATAATCAAAACGACTAGCCACATACTTTGCTACATCTTTCTTCAGATTCAACCAATAATATTTTTTTTACTGCAGTCAATGTCTTATGATAACCTACGTGACCTGAATAAGGTTTCGCATGAAAATCCCTCAAGATCACCTTCTTGAGCTCACTTCTATCTGACACATATATCTTGTCTTTGAACCTAACCAATCCATTTGATGTAAGGCAATAGTCCACATCCTATGCACCTGGGCATGTACCTATACCACCACATGTACCTGTACCTGTACTCTGCTGCAACCTATGCATAATATCCATATACCTGACATCTTGCTGACCAACTTGCAAGATCCTATCCTGTAAGTCTGTCCCATATGAGCTCATAGTTTCTAAGTGATTTACCTGTATCTGCCTACTAAGAGCATCTTCCACCCTGTTCTCTTTACCTTTGATATATTTGATCTCAAAATCAAACTCATTGATCGTGGCCAACCACCGAGCCTGCCTACCATTCAAATTTGGTTGGTCAAATAGATACCATAAGCCATTGTGATCACTCATCAATGTAAATCTCTTGTCCAGAAGATAATGTCTCCACATATTTAGCGCATGTATAATCGCTTCCAACTCAAGATCATGTGTGGGGTAGTTCTGCTCATGCTCATTC
Source organism: Pinus tabuliformis (assembly GCA_031772625.1). NCBI lineage: Eukaryota > Viridiplantae > Streptophyta > Pinopsida > Pinales > Pinaceae > Pinus > Pinus tabuliformis. The sequence goes on along the minus strand of CM062815.1, from coordinate 168,489,551 downwards.
ATTTTTTGCGACTCATAACATACCTTGATTATTTGAAAACATTTTTGGAAGAAATCACATTGGTAGATTTAGGCCAACGCATTTCGAACCAACCAGTGTGGTTCATCATCAAGACAAGATGAAAAATCAGAACATAGCGGCAAGTTACATAGGGAGTTAGGACCTTCTAATGGCTATAGGGAAAATGGCTAAAAGACGACTATTTTTGACTGGATAGGAAAATGGGACAAATTATTATTATTTATTATTAATTAATAATAAATTAATAAATCAAATATAGTATATAATTATAAATAACTAACATGACCCTATAATTATATATTTATAATTATATACTATATTTGATTTATTAATTTATTATTAATTAATAATAAATAATAATAATTTGTCCCATTTTCCTATCCAGTTAAAAATAGTCGTTTTTTAGTTGTTTTCCCTATAACCGTTAGAAGGTCCTAACTCCCTATTTAGCTTGCCACTATGATATGATTTTTCATCTTGTCTTGACGATGAACCACATTGGTTGGTTCGAAACACGTCGGCCTAAATCTACCAATGTGATTTCTTCCGAAAATGTTTTCAAATAAGCAAAATATGGATCACAGAAGCTTGAATTTGAATATCATAGCATACTGCCTGTCCATCTTGCATAATGACTCCACCAATCCCTTTCTTGCAAGCATATGTGCATACTACAAATTCTTTTTCTAGATCTGCAATCTTTAACATTGATGCATGTGGCAACAACTACCTAAGTTGCTCAAAACTAGACTCACACTCCTCTGTCCACTCAAACTTCTTACCTTTCTCTACAATGATGTGATAGGATAAGAAATATGTAATAAGTTCTTGATGAACCTCCTATAATAGCCTGCCAACCCCATGAAAGACCTCACCTCATATACTCTCTTAGGAGCTACCCACTCCATGATGACCCTTATCTTTTCTGGATCTACTGCAATATCCTCCTTGGAGATAACATGCTCCAAGTAGTGTACCTCAATTTGGAAGAAACTGCATTTTATGAGCTTAGCATACAGTGGATTCTCTCTCAACAATCTCAACACTGCTGTTAAATGCTCGCAATGCTCTTCCTCATTTTTAGAATATACCAATATGTCATCAATGAACACAATAACAAAATTATCCAAGTACAGACGCAACACACTATTCATCAAGCACATAAATGTAGTTGGAGCATTAATCAAACTGAATGGAACTACAACAAACTCATAATGCCCATACCTGGTCTAGAAAGTTGTCTTGTAAATGTCCTCCTCTTTGACGTGTACCTGATGATATCTAGAGATCAGATCAATCTTTGAGAACACTACTACTCCTTTCAACTGATCAAACAAGTCATCAGTATTTGAAAATGGATACATGTTCTTGATGGTCACTTTGTTTAATTGCCTATAGTCAATGCATAATCTGAGAGTACCATCTTTCTTCTTTACAAATAATACTAGTGTGCCCCAACGTGATACACTTGGCGTAATGTATCCCTTGTCAAACATTTGCTTCAACTGTAGCTTCAACTCTACCAACTCAGGTGTTCTCATCCTGTAAGGTGATTTTGATGTTGGAGTTTCCCCTGGCACCAACTCAATAGAAAATTCTACCCCCTTGTGTGGTGGAAACTTAGTAATGTCCTCAGGATATACATCTTGAAACTGCTGTAGAACTAGGTACCTTCTCAAAACATCTGCATCCTCAACCTCCTTACCTTTTTCACCAGAAATGTGCACTATGAATAACACACACCCTTTCCCGTGACTACACTTTTCCTGCATAGCTGTCACCATCCTAACTGATGTGTCTTTCTTCTTTCCCTGTAACAATCTTGGTTATCCATTGTCATCCAATCACTCAATGGCCTTGTCATAACAATCCACCTTGGTTCTATGAAGGTACAACCAATCCATGCCCAACAACATACTGTATGATCCCAACGATAAATACATTTAAATGTGCTATGGCAGGAATACCATTCATATCAAATGCACAAGCTCTTACCCAATGATGAACTTGCTTCTTTGTACCTGTAGCCAACCACATTAACCCAGATTCTGCATGCAATTCCTTGCTCAAACAACACTTATCCACTAAGTCAGGACTAACATAACTATAATTAGATCCAGGGTCAATCAAAATAGAAACAACTTGATCACAAAGCTTACCATCCATGTCAATGATAAATGCCTAATAGTTTGCCTATTTTCTATCCAATGCTGCATAAATATGAGGAATTCTTTGATGAACATCCCTAACAGTATGTGCCTCCTGCACACTATATATCTGAGGCCTACCACCCTAATATAGTGCACAATATCTCCTGTGATGATCTCCTCCACAAGTCCAACACTACACGAGCTACTTATTCCGCTCCTCAGATCGATGTCCCTATTCTCTGTCAGATGCATTGAACTTCTTAGATGACGCTACATTCTCTTTATTACCTGAATCATGTGGTCTTACTAGCTTCTTGTCCCATTTTCCCTTTCTCTTTGCATTACCCTTCTAGTTTGGCTTAGTTTCAGACTTGCGCTTCGATTGTTTGTAGCAATGCTTTAACTTTTGGATGGCCTCCTCCAATGATTTAGGCTCATCGAAATCAATCCTATCTTTGAATTCCAATGGTAACCCACTAGTGAATCTCTGAATCTTTGCCTTCTCCTCCTTGAGGTAAGGCACATACCTTAGTAGCTTCAAGAACCTTCTAGTGTACTCATCATCTGTCATAGATCCCATCTTTAGCTCATAGAATTATTTTTCCCTTTCATCAAAGTATCTCTCCGTTAGATACTTCCTCTTGAATAGTTGCTCAAAATTAGTCTAAGTCAAGTCTTCCTCATGTATACCTCTGACATTCTTCACATCTTCCCACCAAATTTCTTCTTTACCTTTGAGACTGAATGTAGCTACTTTAGCTTTCATGTTCTTTGAATAGTCATGCAACCTGAAGAACTTCCTCATACCAAGCAACCATGCCTCTACATCTTGCGATTTATTCACCTCTCCATCAAATGTTGGTGGATTTTCTTTCTTAAACTCATCGGGAAAGTATCCCTTATCACTCCTCCTATACAGATGATAACGATATCAATCATCTTTCCTATTAGAACCAAAACTAGAATGGTACTCGTGCCTATCCCTTCTCCTATCCGGAGTGTCCAACAATCTCCCATCTCTGTTCGTGTCATTTCTATTTGACCTGTGACCGCCATGCAACCTACTACCATATGCCCCATTAGTTTTTTACTCCTAGTCATGGATGATCCAAAGTGGTCCCTATCACTGCAAATTTGACAAACTCTGAAGTATCACTGCATTTACCTCTACTAGCTTCTCTTGCACCTATGTGATTCTGTCATTATCTGCCTTACAAATCCTTATTTATTCCTTTAAGATTTTCAGTGTATCTTCCAAATCGGAAGAATTCCCAATACCATACTGCTCATCTGATTCATAGGGAGAGTCTTTGTAGTCTACCATCTTGCTAGCCATTTGAAATTTCTTCTTGTAAGGTATATCATGTCAGTTAAACAAATCACAATAAACCAACGTACCTTAGTATGGCTTGGGGAGGGTACCTTGTCTGCAAGATCAACAAACCAACGTGATACATGTGTAACATAATCATGACATCATATGGAAACATAACACATAAACATATAACCATGCAACCATCATTCTAGCTATAGTCCAATCACCAATGCATGACCTTATCAACAATGCATACTATGACCTCATGCATGAAAACCACCATTACATCACTGTACAATTGACCACATGCAAACATTAACTTGCATAAGCAATGTGTAATCCACCCCACACACGCATAAACACATATAATCAAGCATAAATGAACAATATTCGAAAGAAAGCTTACAATAATGATACATGTAACCAATCATACAAGAATGTAACCAAACATACGAGAATGTAACCAAGCATACGAAATGATACCTGTAAGCAACATATAACAACATGTCACCAATCATAGACTTATGACAATACACTCCACAATAACAACATCAACCTCCACATGACAAAATCACTACAACCACAATCAACATCATGAAAATGCAACAAGAAAATGGAATGCAAGCATAAGAGACACACATCCAACCAACATGCATGCATGACTAACACACAACCCATCTAGTCTGAGGGGTGAACCATGCTCTAATACCACTCTGTAACACCCTCCTTCGACATCTACCCAAGCAACTGGCTAGCCGAGGTAAATATGTGATGAGAGGCCACTATGATATGATTTGACCTCCTAAGTCGCATTAAGGAAGTGGAACCGATGAAAACACACCATATAAACCTTGAACATCAACATTAGCACCCTTAAGAACCATCCCAACCATTATGCCAACCAACCCCTGGGTCCCACTGAGATTTTGGACCACTTTACCCCCGGACACTCCCATGTTGTAGGCTTGCTAGTGTCCATGAGGCTATAGACGCTCCCATGCTATAAGCATGTCAACCTCTAGGGACTATTTTTCTCAGTGTTGTGCCAGCGTCCCCGGGATTTGAGCCACTTTTTCAGGCTTAGAGCCCAGGTCACTGCCAAAAATTGAATGACACCTTCAGAATAGTGAGACAATAGGGAAATGATAGTACAAATGCAATTACTTAATTAAGACCTTGATTGGACCCCTACTAGCCATGACAGGCATTTCGTCAAACATATCATGAATACGTAATCTACAAGTGTAAATAACATATCCGTGCATAGGGGTCTCATACTTAGCTAAGAATCACTAAGATGCATTTATGCCTCAACACATCAACTGCCATTTCATCCATTAGGTCATAGATACATTGTTCATTCATTTACAAGTAAAAACATGATGAGATCGATACATAGATATTGTCATAAAGCACATACATAACCAACATAATAGCAACACAAATACCAATGAAATCACAACCATATGATCCACATATAAATCAGTATAATACTCATGGAAATACAAGGAGAAATAACCTCATATTGATGATGCAAAATCCAAACCTAGGATGGGACTTTCACGTTCCACCCGATAGTGGAATGGTTGAGCCACATCTCTCTTCAACCATTCACCCCCACGCCATATTCCAAGCATGAATGTGGGATCTCATAAAACACATCAATCAAAACCATCTAGGGCTTCCAAAGGCCAACCACCTCAACCCTTCAAACAATGATTCCAGCTCACCATTAGACATCAAAAAACCATCATCATATTGGTCTCTATCCAAGCCTTCCAGGGCTCCAGAGAATTTGTTCCAACCAAGGCTTTAGGACTAGTAACTCAACCCACAAATTTTATCGGGCTTCAAAGTGTTTGTCCAACCAAGGCTCTAGGACTAGTATCTCAAACCACCAAGGGCTCCAAAGATTTTTTTCCAACCAAGGCTACATGAATAGTAACTCAACCCAAGCTGTTATAGGGCTCCAGAGCATTTGTCCAACCAAGGCTCTAGGAACTAGTAACTCAACCCAAGCTAAGGAAACATGAGAACCAACCAAAAACAAACAGTGAAATAAACTCACAATCTCCATGGCTAACCAGGAAATGAAAAGGCTAGGCAATCCATTGTCAATCTCGACCATCCTCCATGTCAATGACATTCATAACCAACAAACCACATACATATGCCATGCATGTCAAAACTAGTGAGGAAAGCATACATGCAACTTGGTACCCGCAAGAAAAACCCATGGTAGCTACTGATCCGGATGTCCTCTTGCAATTTCCTACTCTTCCTTTGCCTTATTGCTGCAAAAATCCAAGTATGCCACACCCTCCAAGAGTGCTCCAAGAAAACTCTAAGTATCCAAGTGTATGAGAGAGAGAGAATAATGAGAGACCTCCAAATTGAGCTGAAAAAAGTTACTAATTGATCCTCGAAAGCCTTTTTATGAATGAGGCCTATATTTTCTTCATTTTCCATTATTTTCCTTCATTTTCCTCCTCACGTGCAACCTGTGACCTTTCACCTCCCTTTTCTCCTAATTTCCATTATTTTCATAAATAAATGTGCAAAAAATGCCATTTCGATTTTCCAAAGCCTTAGCCATTACCTTTTCCAATTTCCTAAGCCATTAATAACCAAATGAAAACCCACACTAGGATGTCTTTCCCAAAATTCAGCTTGGAATTAGTGTCCCATCAACCATGGTTAGTAATTTGCCTTTATTAGCTTTTATTACATGGAATTTTCACCAGGGGTTGTTACATCCTGGTCATATAAGAGAACCAGATCTCCTTTTGAGAATATTCTAGGCTTGAAAATTTGGTCATATTGCACTTTTATGCGTCTTTTATGGGCTTCATTGGCTAATGCAACATTGTGCTAGGTTTCATCCAAATGAGTAAGATGTAAAAGGTGCTCCTCCTCTGTGGAAGTAGCATGAAGAAGTTCGATAACTAGTTTCAACGATGGAATTTCCTGTTTGATAAGGAGGATCACTTTCATACCATACACCAACTGGAAGGGTGTGAATCTAGTAGTAGTCCCAACTGAAGTTCGATATGCCCACAAGAAAGCAAAGAGAAGTAAGTTCCAGTCCAATTTGTTGACCCCTATCATACGTTGAAGCATAGTCTTAAGAACTTTGTTAATTGCCTTAACTTGTCTGTTAGCTTGGGGATAATAAGGAGTGGAATTTTGATGTGAAAGTCCCAATTTGGAAGCTAACTCAGTCATCATATGATTCCAAAAGTGCTTCCCATGATCTGTTGCTATTGCTTGCAGAACACCAAACCTAGAAATCACATGGTTGAAGAAAACGTATGCAGCTGTTTCGCCAATATTATTGAATGTAGGCATTGCTTCAGCCCACTTAGTAAAGTAGTAAAAAATGACAATGATATATCCATGCCCCCCGGCCAAGTGAGGGTTACATGTCATACAATCAATGCCCCATTTTGCAAAGGGACCAATGAAGACAACAAGATGCAATGGAGAAGGCAGAGAGTGGAATTTTCGATTAAATATTTGGCATGCATGACATTTCTGAACTACGAGGATACAGTCGTGGAAAATGGTGGGCCAAAAGTAACTAGCACGTAATATTTTTTGCACATTAGCATAACCAGATAAATGTCTGCCGCATGCCCACGAGTGGCATTCATTCAAGACTTTCTCGCCCTCCTCAAGGGTCAGACACCTCCGTAAAATCATATCGATACCACGATTGTAAAGGGTGTCACTGATAATCACATAGTTTCGGGATTAGTACCGAATATGTTGTTGCTCTGTGCGAGAGGTATTAGGATGAAAATTCATGTCTGGATATAGATGAGAAAATCTCCATACCATGGATCAAATGACGAGATCAGGAACAATGCCTTGTCTGGGATGGAATCTTCAGATGTAGATTCAACATCAAGGGAAGGGAGATCGCACATTGGCTGGGAAAAAACTACGGATTTCTTTGTCTTGGATTTGATGAATTCTAGGTCAAACTCTTGGAGAATAATGATCGACGTAGATTATTCCCCCCAACAATTGACGTCACAATATGTATGTCATAGTGTTGCAATTTGAAATAACCATAGTTTTGCGAAGTAAGATATAATGGTGAAATCTCTGGACGACTTGAACAACCACCAAAGCTAACTTTTCTACATGAGTATACTATATTTCAATATAGTTGAGGTTCTAACACAGATAATAAATGGGATGTTTAGTCCCCATATTCCCTTCTTGGACCAACACCATAGCTATAGTAGAGATGTAGGCAACAAGGTACAAGAAATAATCGTGCTGATAGTCAGGAGGATATAAGAGAGATGCTCAAACCAATACATATTTCAAGGCATAAAATGATTTTTGCGCAGTCTCATCCCAATGGAAGGGAATCCCTATTTTTCAGTAAGCGAGTAAATCCTTTGGCCAATTCATCATAGTAGGGATGAACCTCCTCAAGAATTTGGCTTTCCCTTGGAGTCTTTGTAACTGAACAAGAGTGGAAGACGCATAAATGTTAATGATTTCCCAGAATTTTAAAGGATCAATACGAATTCCTTGTTTCGAAATGACGAAGCTAAGGAGCTAACCAGAATCGACACAGAACACACATGTGTTGGCATTATGGCTAAAGTGTTGTCCTTGATGGCAACCCATTCAGGTGACAGGTCACTGTTCTTCAAGTCAGTAGAAGAAGTTGATGACCAGCTATCAAATATTGAAGGAAATAAGGAGGACGCAGGTATACCTTACAGAAAGTGCGTACCCGCAGGTACACCATGCAGAAGCCGCGTACAGAGACGCAGGCCAGCCGTTCAGGAGGTGCGTCCACCCAGTGCACACATTTTAAGGCAGAGAAAAGCACACGTGGGGGTTTCTTGTGTTTTACTCTTGGTATCTAGCCGACGGTATTGTGTTATTGTGGTGTCGGCTCGTGGTATTGTTCCATGATTTGAGGAGGAGCTTGCCTATATAAAGCAAAGGAGATCATTTGGTTTATGTGTGTCTTTGATTGAATATCTTATTGGGTGAGATCTGGTCTAGATCTAAAAGGCGAATCTACTGAAGGACTGAGATCCCTTTGGCGCAAGATCAGATCTGTAGATCTGACTGTTTGGGTTACACTTAAAGTCTTGAAATCATTCATACCCGAAGGAACGCAGGTACAGTGAAAGGAAATCGCGCCGGGACGCAGTGCAGAATCTGGAGATCTGCGTGGGGACGCAGGGCAGACGAAGTTCAGGTGCGTCTGGGACGCAGTTCAGTGACTGGAGATCTGCGTGGGGACGCAGAGCGATCAAGGTTCAGGTGCGTCTCTGTAGCAGAAGGACGCGGCGCAATAGTGTTTTTGGGTGCGTCCCTATAGCAGAAAGACGCGGCGCGATAGTGTTTCTGGATGCGTCCCTGAAGCAACAGAACGCAGAGCAGTTAAAAGAACAGTGCGTGGGCACGCAGCGCAGCAGAAGGATATCTGCGTGTGGACGCAGGGGAGCAGAAGGTTAACTGTGTCTGGTCGCATGCCACAGAAGGAAAAACTGCGTCTCTGTTTTAAGATGTTCTGTTGATTGAATTTCTCTGTTGATAAGGTATTCTGGGTTACTTCTGTTATTGCTGATCTGATATCTGTAGTGGACTGTAACTATTATGTACTTGTTGATCATCTGATGCTTTATGAAAAGAAGTAGGGGGTTGTAGCTCCCTTCCAGGAGTAGACTGGAAAACGAGAGAGAGAGAGAGTTGTAGCTCACTGCAGGTTGCAGCCTGCGTACTGGTAAAGGACTGCACCAGTACAAAATAATTGTAAAAGAAGTTTCTAATTTGAAAGAAGATAGAGACATATTGCAGCAGGTGGTTTTCACCCACATTGGGTTTCCACCTTACATCTTGTGTTCTTTGGTGTGACTATCTGTTTTTCTTTGTTCATGCTCATTATTTTATGGTACTGACATGCAAAAATAATTCAAAGATCAAATAAGGAAGATAATACTGATTCACCCCCCCCTCTCAGTATTATTTCCAACAACATGTGTGCGGGTTGAGTCAAATTTCATAATGTATACAATGGAGGAAAATGACCCATAAATGCATGGGGTGATCAACCCAATGCTTGGAGTGAGCAGGGAGATCATCCAAATAGAGTTGCACGATGTGCTTGATATCATGGAAAGTGTAGTCCATCACACATTGAGATGTGGCCCCTACGTTATTTGAACCACAAGGGAGATTTCTGTAAGAAAAAGTACCCTAGGGAAAAATAAATACGGTTTTAGGTTGGTTCGTTGGGAGAATGTTGATTTGATTTAGCTCGAGAATCCATCCATTCAGTCATCAACAATCTGGTTAATAAATGAGGTCGGATAGTTGCACTTTGGATAAGCTTGATTTACGTCCTGATAATCGACACATACTCGGATCATGCCTTGTTTCTTCATGATAGGAACAACATTCGATACTCAATCAGTTAAAAGAATGGGTATATGAAACCATCCCGAAGAAGCTTTTCGATTTCATCTTTTATCCCAACAACCTTCTTAGGATGGAACAGACGGAGGCACTGATGGATGGGTTTGGCATCAAGATACGTCTTGATTTCATGCACTACTTGTTTGGGTTGATACTTGGCATTTCCTCATATGTCTAGGCAAAGACATCTATGAACTCATAAAAAAGGTCTAGATAAATCTCGATTTCAGATGAAGTACAAGATTCTCCGATGTAAAAATTTAGACTATTCCTGGTTTAATCGAAATATTGAGAGGAATGGTTTCTTCGATATTTGAAAGGTTCCTTTCAGAGTCGATCTCATGAATGGAAACAAAATTGGTAAAGGGTTCGAAAAAATTAGGTAGGTACACACCATTGATATTATATTTAATGGTATTTGGGAAGGAGTAATGGTGATGATGTTCATCCCACGACACGACGTCTGAAATCATGATCTCAATGATGCTTTCGTCAATAGAGAATGTACGCGATAAAGGATCAAAGGGCATGCCATAATCTAGTGATCGATCTACCCAATGAATTGAAGAAAAAGTATGGGCTGCACAAGCCGAGTAGACGGATTCATAATCTTGCTCAACAAGGCTAAGTGGCATTCCGTTGCCAAAATTTTTTATGTCACTTTCATCAGGAACAATCCATGGATCGACTAGGATCGTAGATTATGATATCATGTTGATATAAGCAACCAAAGTGGAGGAGATGGGAAGGGGATGGGAAGGGAGTGAAAAATTTCCCATAAGCGATGAATCCTTCAATAAAACAACTCCAACATGCTGATAGGAATGTTGGTATTCCAATACAAGAGGGACACTTCTAGTAACATTGGAATTAGAGATGAAAAAAGTGAGTTGATCTATGGTCACGATCTCGCCTTTATAAGGAAAGGTGATCATTCGGAAGTAAGTTGAAATGATGGAAGCCATAGCATAGATTTATGTACATCCTAGTAGAAGATTATAATCCAAAGGTTTGTCAATAACTTCTACTTCAACGAAGGCAAATTTTCCCCCTAATTCCACTTGGAGGGAGTTCAGAATCCCACAAGATTTTTATGTTCTTCCATTAAAGGATTTTAATGTGGTGGTTGATTAGCTCAGGTGGGGTGAACTAATTGCCTTCTAATAATACAAAGACATGATGCAGGTCGAGGCTCTCTCATCCACAATATAACGATGAATGTTCTTACCATGAAAAATGACTTGAATCATAAAAGTTAATTGAGACGAAAGTCAAGGGGTATAGTTTTCATGAGAGAAAACCACTAGGTTGGAATTCGATGGATCCACACATCCGATGGCTGACAATAATGCCTTCTTTTGGGTGGGGTAGTTTTGCAACACCTCAAGAGTCGACATAATCGAAGGGGACTAAGCCAAGTATTCAACTACGTTGTAATTTTGAGCAGCTCTCGAATGAGGGTTGAAAGCAAACTTATGGATAACACCCTTCGGAGGCTTGATAGTAAATTCCATAGGAACTGAAGGTGGAACATGATCAGATGAAGGTGGTTCTGAACTGGCAGGTTGATCAGTAGCCTAACCGTTCGGTGGATTCACATTATCATAGTCCTTATTCTGAGTGGCCACCAAGACATCCGATTTCAGCTTTGAGGAGGAAAACATCAAAATTGTGTTAGAGGAAGAAGCATCCTGCAAAACTATATGAGTCTTCTAATTGGGAAAAGGGTCTATAAACATAGTAGGAGAAGTGGATGATTTAAGGAACATATTCACTTCAGCACTGTGTAGACAATCATGTGTAAAGTGATCCTCATTACAAATCAAACATGGGTATCGAGGCTTTCGTTTCTGTTACACAGTAATTTGTCACTGTCCTCATCTCAGTCCCTCTGCTGTGTCATGTATCGAATACACATGTCCATATCGTCCCACTTATGTAAAAAGATTAAACAGTTCTCTTTGATGCTGAAGAACTGACCCTTTTTCCTAACTTTCTGCATCGTCACTACTAAGACATTAAAAGGTGCAGCGATCCCTTGTCATGAAATATCTTTCACCGGTGTACACGTTTTTCCCTTGACGGTGCGATTTTAGGGCTCGGCAAAAAGATCCTAGCTATTTACAGCGACGATTCATTTGAATGCATTGCCTCCTTATGAAGTCGTCGCCGATCCTTAGTTCATGACTTGCGATGACCCAGATTTGGCGAATTTGTTCAAACAGTTGGCCTTCTGGGTGTTTCTAGAGTTGGTTGTTGGGTCAGTTTGGGTTGCTTTTCCTCCTCTAGGATGGTGGTTCTACCTCTTGAGCAACCTCCCTTAAGGATAAGCTCCCTCTCCCTTATTTCACGGAGACTCCTTCTCCTATAAAATCACTCACCATTGCTATGATTTGCCAGCTTTTGTAGCTCTTTTAGTTCTTTAGTTCTTGAGTGTTGGAGCTAGTGTTTGCTAGTTCTTTTGAGTTTGGTTTGAGACTAAGTAGATAGATTTGGTGTGAGTGTGGCAAGTGTGGGATTGCTAATAGTTTGATAAGAGGTTGTGGAGTATCTTAGCTTTGCATGAGGGCTTGATAGAGAGAGAGAACTATTGTCCTATTGGGAGACCCATTCTTAAGAGTGAATGCTTGAAGGAACATACTGACTGGACCCTCTAAGAAGACTTGCGACTTCAAGGCATGGTTGTAAGTTTTCTCTTGTTTCATTTTTAATACAAGTAGTGAAAATTTCCTATATCTTGTGTATAATCTACTTGATAGCTTGTGACTCCTTGACTTTACAAGTAAATAGATCATTATTGTTCTCAGTTATGTGCTCTGTTGTTTTCTTGTGGTGTTTGAGGTCGATTTCTCATTGAGGAGAAAGAAACGGAAGCTGGAGCAGTGCAATGGAAACTTCATTAACCGCCGGTTTGAGGTAGGCCTCCAACGATGACTATTTAAGGGAATTGATTGTTGTTTTGTCTTTGCTGTGACTAGACCCACTCTAGGGCTAGAGGGGTTACCTTTGTCCGCAGAGGGAACACTTTCCTTTATCACAAGTTGGCGACTCCACTAGGGAGTTGTCTTTTGTATGTTTTCTTCTTGTTTGTCTTTTGATTTAGTGTCTCTTGAATTTTGGGGTTAAACCATCAGTTTTTTGGGTTACCTTGGTCAATCTGGGAATTCCCCTTACTGCTTGGAAAGATTATTTGGTGTCATTTAGGTGATTTTACTTTGTCTTTTTCTTAAGTAAGATCATCGCTAAAGATAGCCTAACAGTCGCGACGACGTCGCTGATGTTCTAGCTTTGTACCCGCTACTATTTGGCTTTTGTCTCGGGTTGCTAGTTTAATTCCCACGATGACTCCTGAAATCGGACTGTCTCTGAAAACAGGTGTACTTTAGCGACTAGTATCTAGTTGTCAGTGTAACACCTGTGACGATGTATCTAGTTGTCAGTGTAACACCTATGATGACGTCTCTAGTTGTCAGTGTAACACCTGCGACGATTCCTGTAAAGTTGTTTTTACAACTTTACCTCCTGAATCCACCAGTCTTGTTTATCCTCTGTTGTTTCCTCTCTCCCATTGACTTGTTTTAATTGCTTTTGGTTAAGGTATTGTCTCTTTGGTTTCATTGAGTGAGTTTTGTGTTTTTAGACCGTGTGACTTGGCTCTTTAGAGATTTCATAGAGAAACCATTTTCTTGGGTTGCTTGTCTATCCAAGGTTCATCCACAACTGTCTTATTGATTTGCTTGAGGCTTTTTCATTGCTTGTTTCTTGCTGGTTGATTTTTAGTGTCGATTTTTGAACCAATTTTTGATATTGATTCGATCTTTTCACTACCAAGCATAGATCACAATTGTTTGGATCGATTAATTCACACTTGCTTGTTTGTCTCTTTAAATTCAAAACAAAAAAAAAAAAATCAAAAGATTGCATCCATTTAGTATAGAAAAGTGAAGGTACATTTGCATTTCAAATTTTCATGCTTGAGAAATTGGAAAGCAAAATTTAAATATATCATTAGTATTATCGATGCACTATAGGGTTGGTGTGTTAATGCATTATGTTTCTTAGTGTTTGCATTCGCTTGTGTTTGCTTGGGAATGAACTTTCTACCCTCCTTTAAGTAGGTGTTCATTGAAATGAAAGATGCTTTACTCATTCTAGTTGCATCCTAGGGTTTGATATACATACGGTAGGGCCTGAAATATGAAACCTAATTCAAGATCAAATCTAAAATTAATTGAATGAACCTAACAATGCATTGGAACTTAACGCACATTATTTAGAGGTCTAGGCTAGAGACATGCTTTGGTGTTGTTAAACCTAGTCACTATAGCTTTCGCTTAAGGTTGGGTGATTCCTCCTTCCGTGACTCAATAGCTGCCTAGTACGGACTTGTGCTCCCAGTACCGTCGAGTATATATCGGGAGACCCCACTAGGTTATCATCCTATATCCATAGGAAGCCGTGTCTGCCACCTTACGAATCGTAACGCATCGAACACAACATTCGGGAAGATTGACTGCCGTACGGAAAGTCCTTGGTCATTTGATCACCAAGGTGTATATGTAGTTTTACGGTTTGTCTGGTAAACCTTTTTGCCTAGTTCTCCATAGTAGTCACTTTCATTCCTTTTCGACTCCTTAAAAGAAAAGGATCATCTGAGCACTTGTCCTTTCAGGATCATTAAACCTCAAAAGAGATAGAGTCACCTTTTTTTGTCCTTTTCTCGACTCTTAAAAAATGAAAAGGTCAAGTTTTGTTCCTGTGTCATAAAATTTACTGCCCACGAAATATTCCTGGTAACAGTTCAAGTTTTTGGTTACAATACGAGTGTTTTTCAGGCTCATTCCCAATGGCAACATTCGCCGAGTCTACTGGCCAAGGTCTTCCCCTAGATGAAAATCCTGGTCCGTTTCCGCCGTTTGGAAATGCCGGTGCTCCGTATATGGCAACATTGTATTTGCCTGGGTTAACCATCGGTTTGCTCGTTTGGCTATTTTCAATTTTGGTGGTCCCAAGCGTCATGAATCCTGTCCCAACGTCTCCTTCATTTGAATCATGACGCGATGATTCCAAGGTTGGACCTACACCTTGTTCCCCTGTTTCTTCCTCCTCCTCTCCTCCTTCACTTGGTGAAAGTTCTACATCCAGTAACCAAGGGGCTAAGAAGAAGAAGCGGAAGACGAAGAAGAAGAAGAAGTTGGATAAGCATCTGGCCACCCATCTAGCTCCTGTTCTGAGTACGTCACCAGTCGTGACACCTTTTGCTCCTCCGCAGAAGGTTAAGTTTCCTTGTAAGTTGTGCAAGGGCGACCATCTTCTTCGTGATTGTCCTGGCATTCCCAGGATTTTAGAAGCTTGGTCTCACAACCCGACTCATCCCTCATCGTCCTCTGAAGCTCATGATGATGCTACCTTCTCAACTAGCTATGGTATGAAGACAGGGAAGATTCGATTCCCCTATAGGCTATGTGAAGGCAACCATCCCCTTCACCTTTGTCTGCTCATGGATAAAGCCTCTGTCATTTTGGAAAGTCTTATAGCTTCTTCACCTCCACTTCCAGTTGGTTATCAGAGGCTCTCTTCAGACCCTCTCCTAATTGACAAAGAGGTCGATATCAATTCTTCTCTTTTCCATCCTACTCTTCCCGAGCCTGGCTGTGTTCAGCCTATTCTTGACCAACCATTGGTCGGAAAGAGTGTTGACTTGGGTTTCCCACCCATTTTTCACTCTCATCCTGATGCGCATCATGATCACATTGCTCATGTTCTTCTCGTCTCCTCAAATCCTACTGAGTCCGAGAACGACCCTCTTATCCTCGCTGATTTAGAGGGTCCTTCTTCAGTTCCTGTTGAGAATGGGGGCAATCATATGATACCCCCACTAAGTAGTTTAGTCGTTTACTTCGACTGGAGTCATTTGATTGCATTCCGCCTTCCATCCTATGTGCCTTTCTAGATTACAGTACATGCCTATGATAAGGCAGTACCTGGCACTGTCTTGGATGAAGGTGCATCGATTAGCCTCATGCCTTTCACTACTTAGCAAGATTTGGGCTCCCCACAGCTTGTGTCGATCACTTAGAGTCTATTGGCATTTGACGGAGGAACTAGTCAACCTTTAGGGATCCTTCCCAAGTTTCCTGTTACTTTGGGAGGCAAAACCGTCTATATAGACGTGATGGTTGTCCAAGGTGCTTTAGATTTCAGTCTTCTCCTTGGCTGTGATTATATCTATGCCATGGGAGCTCCTGTTTCTTCACTTTTCCGTGTGGTTTGTTTTCCGTACGATGGAAGAATGGTGACTATTGATCAATTGTCATTCTTTAGTCACCCCGTGCCTCTTGTACCACCATCATCCCCCATCGGTTCTTATCCACAAGTAGTACCTTCCTTGCCACAGGTCAATTATGTGGCTACCTATTTAGTCTCCGCCTCTATTGATGATCATGCAGATGGTCTCGTACATCATGTACTAGGGGCATTGGAACCCGATCTGTCATTGGTCTCTAATGACATGTGTTCCTCCCAGAGCGTGCTTCTTCCGTCCGGTGAATATTTCTTGGGAGCTATGTTTTCTTACAACTTATGAACAAGGCGTCCGAGGATAGTTTTGTTCTTGTGTCGACCTCGTTTAAAAAATGAAGTAAGGGCTCGAGGATAGTTTGTTCCCATCTCAAACTCACTAATAAATGAAACTGGGCATAGTGAGCATAGTTCCTGATCTTGTGTCAAGCTCGTCAAAAAATGAATCAAGGCATCTTGAGGAGAGTTCTTGATCTTGTGTCAACCTCATTAAAACATGAAACAAATGTCCCAAGGATAGTTCTTTTCTTGTGTCAACCTCGTTAAAAAATGAAACAAGGATCATGGAGCATAGTTCCTTGTCTTATGTCAAGCTCGTTAAAAATGAAACAAGGAGTCCCGAGGATAGTTTTGATCTTGTGTTGACCTCATTTAAAAAATGAAACATGGAGTCTCGAGGATATTTTGATCTTGTGTCAACCTCGTTAAAAAATAAAACAAGGATCACTAAGGATAGTTCTTTTCTTGTGTCGACCTCGTTAAAAAAATGAATCCAGGAGTCTTGAGGAAAGTTCTTGATCTTGTGTCCACCTCGTTAAAAAATGAAACAAGGGTTATGAGGATAGTTCTTTTATTGTGTCAACCTCATTAAAAAATGAAACAACTCCCTTTCCAAATCGAGTCTTTGATTAAGATCTCGTAAAATCCGAGTCGGGTCTTTCCAAGATCTCGAAATAGAACCTTCACTCCATCCACATCGTTGAATTCAATGAAGCTTGGGGGGCATGTACCTCAATTTGCGTTATTATGTTGGGGGCATGTGAACTTATAACAAACATAGTTTTTCATTTCAATCTTGTGTAAACATGAAAACAAATCCAAACAAAGTTCTCCATGGTTCAAGCTTGTGTAAAAATGAACCCATACCTGATTTACATCTCGTGATTGTCGTTTTTATCCGCTAAATTCTGCTAGATGAGCCTTGGTTGTTTCATTCCATCGCCACCATCTCTTTGGCCAATCGTATGCTTTCACTTGATTGTTTGTCCTTTCCTGAGGGACCGCAGTGGTGAGTGGTTTTATTAGCTAGCCTCTTGACCTTTATATGTTTTGAGCAGTTCCAACATTGCTGGAACCAGTTGCTACCCTTTATACCACTCGTTCCTCTAGGATGAGTCACTTTTAAGCTCTTTTTTGACTCGTAAAAGATGAAAATATTGATGAGTTTTTCCCTTTTGACTCGTTAAACAGAATAAGAAGGCGGTCCACTTTTAGCTCTTTTCCGATCGTTTAAACACGAAAAGATGGCCGGGCTTTTGTCGTTTCAAGCTCATTTTTGGATACGAAACGTCGTTTCTTCGATCGCTTTTTTACTTTTTCAGATCGGAGTCGCTAATTACGAAAAGTACTCCTTGGTCGTAATGGTCAAGCGGTTCTCTCGGGTATTGTTTTCTACTTTTTCGGGCTTGAGGGACACAAATTTATGAAAAAGGACCCCCTGGAGTTTTCTTTTCTGTGTCTTTTTCAAACTCTCTAAACATGAAAAATAATATGAGTTTTACCTATGTCGGACTCATTAAACCTTGATGGCATTGGACTCATCGCCATGACGAGACTCGAGCTTCTCCTCCCGAGGGCTCGTTAAACTATTACTAGGTTGGATTCGTCCAAAGGTTGAACTTATATCACAAGCATATGCTATCCCCTTCAAGCTTGTTTTCCAAAAATAACTGGGGTACTTGCCAGCAATGGTGGGGGAAAATTTGGAAGTCGTCATTGGTTACCTACAACAGCTAGTCACTCTTGAACATCGACACTTTTGCTTCTCGTCGGGTTGGGATATCCTCACATCGTCATTGGCCTTCCAGGGTTTTTTGGGTTGCCATTTTACCTCATTCCATCTGATCCATGTTGTCTCCATCAGACCTCCGATCCCTTGGTACCAAAATTCTGCCGCATTCCAGAGTCATGTCACCAATATGTTCAAGAGTATAATCCTTCTGCACTTCACACCCTTACCTCTTCCTTTGATGCTCTGTTTCACCATCTACCACTTGTTCCTTATCTCACGTCATTGATGGGGGAAACATTATAGCCCTCCTGCGATGGATCATCTCCTGTCGACACCAGCTCATTATCCAGGAGGTTGATCTAGAGATCCCTTTCAGTACCTTGGAGCTTGCATGCCTTAATGGCAAGTTCTTCGTGCCTGACAACAAACTTTCATTATTGGTCTTCGATTGGGTCATTCCATGAGTGTTCGACTTCAGCCCATTTTTCATACTTATTGGATTGTACTGGCGGTACCTTGAGAGCCATTGGCATTATTGATGGCTTCTCTCGTGCTTGTTAACGGTTTTCATTATTCACCGGTAATCAAGCGACTCTCTATCATGCTCGACTTCAGCACGTCTGTTCGGATGCTAGAATTTTTACTATGATCGGTTAGGGTTTCAAGACCCGGGACTAAGATTACATATGTTTGGGCTACGTGGATTGGTTCGTGATTACATACATGACTCTTTGATTGGATGGCTGTGACCATACCTAAGTCTTCATGGATGGCTGCGACCATACCTTTATCATTATATATGGTCTTATCAACTGGGTGGCTGCGTCCATACCACAGACCAAGTTTCATATGTCTTTTGGATGGCTGCACCCATGCCTAGACTACATGTATTTCACTATCAGAGATATCAGTTGTACTTACGCCTACAAGTTCTTCAAGGTAGTGTTCTAGTTCAGTCATGGTTTCATAAAGCATTTCACCCCTCCCACTCTCTCGGGCTTCATGCTTTAGGGGGCATCTGTTACACAATAATTTGTCACTATCCTCATCTCAGTCCCTTTGCTGTGTCATGTATCAAATACACATGTCCATATCTTCCCACTTATGCAAAAAGATTAAACAGTGCTCTCTGATGTTGAAGAACTGACCCTTTTTCCTAAGTTTTTGCATCTTTGCTACTAAGACATTAAAAGGTGCGACGATCTCTTGTCATGAACTGTCTCGTCGCGACACCGTCACCGGTGTACACATGTTTCCCACGACAGTGCAATTTTAGGGATCGACGTGAAGCTCCCAGCTATTTACAATGATGATTCATGTGAACGCATTGCCTCCTTGTGATGTCGTCGCTGATCCTTAGTTCATGACTTGCGATGACCCGGATTTGGTGAATTTGTTCAAACAGTCGGCCTTCTAGGTGTTTCTAGAGCTGGTTGTTGGGTCAGTTTGGGTCGCTTTTCCTCCTTTGGGATGGTGGTTCTGCCTCTTTTGCAACCTCCCTTAAGGATAAGCTCCCTCTCCCTCATTTCATGGAGACTCCTTCTCCTATAAAACCACTCACCATTGCTATGATCTGCCAACTTTTTTAGCTCTTGTATTTCTTTAGTTCTTGAGTGCTGGAGTTAGTGTTTCCTAGTTCTTTTGAGTTTGGTTTGAGACTAAGTAGATAGATTTGGTGTGAGTGTGGCAAGTGTGGGATTGCTAATAGTTTGATAAGAGGTTGTGGAGTATCTTAGCTTTGCATGAGGGCTTGATAGAGAGAGAGAACTATTGTCCTATTGTGAGACCCATTCTTAAGAGTGAATGCTTAAAGGAACATAGTGATTGGACCCTCTAAGAAGACTTGTGATGTCAAGGCATGGTTGTAAGTTTGCTCTTGTTTCATTTTTAATACAAGCAGTGACGATTTCCTATATCTTGTGTATAATCTACTTGATAGCTTGTGACTCCTTGACTTTACAAGTAAATAGATCATTATTGTTCTCGGTTATGTGATCTGTTGTTTTCTTGTGGCGTCTGAGGTTGATTTCTCATTAAGGAGAAAGAAACGGAAGTTGGAGCAATGCAACATAAACTTCATCAACCGCTGGTTTGAGGTAGGCCTCCAACGATGACTATTTAAGGGAATCGATTGTTGTTTTGTCTTTGCTATGACTAGACGCACTCTAGGGCTAGAGGGGTTGCCTTTGTCCATAGAGGGAATACTTTCCTTTATCACAGTTTCTCATCGAAATATAAATTTGTTTATTTACCTCGTAGTGAGGAATCTTCATTTTTCTTACGTTTACCTTTCTTCTTGCTTCCAGGTTGTTGTTGAGACTTGCCTTTACCAGATGGGACATCATTTATCTCAAAAGCAGAAGCTGCATGAGGATGAGATGGAGGGTTTTGTGCAGGAGTGGTAAGAGAAATACCATATGGTTTACTCACCACTTTCAAACTGACATAACCTATAATGCCATCGGCAACATGAGATTATTTACCAGGTTGAGGATGAACAATATTCGAAGGTCTCAGAGCATTTGGTATCTTATCATAGAGTGTGGTCGATTGGGTATAAACCAAATATAAATACTGAGCACGAGCAATAAATTTATCTTTGGTCACGGCTCCACCTTTGGCCACATATTCTATTATGGGAGCTAATAGAGACTTGAAAAACCATTCCGCTAACAACTAATCAGGAACATAAGTCTTGACCAACTGGCGACGACATCTCCACTCATGAATGTGATCCAAAATGTGAGTAGAGTTTGATTGTTTAAAGTTAGTCAATAGTTCCGTTCTAGTTTTGTATCTGATGAGCAACTGGAAATGTGTAAGGAATGTAGTGGCTAAAGAACTAAAGTCGTGAAATGATGCTCTAGGTAATTCAATATACCATTTACCTGTGGTACGCGTAAGCATTCATTGGAATGAATGGAATCATCATTAAGTGAATTGGATGAACACCACAGATGATACATCATAACATGTGTCGATGGGTCTTCTCCAGGATTCCCATTGAACTTTGGGATATTAGAAGGAAACTTAGTGGGAATAATCGACTGCCATGGAGAATGAGCAATGGGGTCATTAGTAAGACGAGTTAAATTCGGTAATTCAAGAGCAGCCACAAAAGGCAAATTTTGATTAAAGGCCAGAGGCAGATGACCTAGATATGAAGGGATAGACTGGGAAACAGGCACTTGCATTCATGAATAAGGAGGGTTCTGATAATAAGAAAACTGGTTACCAGAATATGGAGGATTTTGATAACCAACATACAAGTGGGTTTGTTGCCTAGTCCTAGGATGGTAATAAAGTTGTTGGAATGGTTTGGTTTGGATTTTCTGGCCTTGAAAAGGCACTTGATGTGATCCATACTATGTCCCAATCAGGGTTTTCATTCCTCTTGGTATGGGTTCGATTGAGATTGCATCAAATTTTGAAAATTTTTACCTACCGAAACTTGAGGAGTACCTTATGAAAGTGATTGAGAAGGTGAGGAACCTTGTAAAGGTTGACGAATCGGGATATGGG
Source organism: Pinus tabuliformis (assembly GCA_031772625.1). Classification (NCBI taxonomy): domain Eukaryota; kingdom Viridiplantae; phylum Streptophyta; class Pinopsida; order Pinales; family Pinaceae; genus Pinus; species Pinus tabuliformis. The sequence goes on along the minus strand of CM062815.1, from coordinate 168,467,779 downwards.
GAGAACCAGACACCATTAGAATGGGATGTAAAGATTGGTTCACATATATTTGAGCTTATTGAGGGGCTGATGGATAGGTAAGGATTTGTGATGAAGATGGTATAGTTTGAGGATTCAACAATCGATCCCAATATGAACCAGGTTACATGGGTAAAGTAGGTTTCCGAACATTGGAAGCCATTCGAGGATAAGGAGGACTATAACTAGGTAGATTACCATATTTAAGTATACCAACAATAGGTTTCCCCCTTTCCATGGGAGGAGGGGATGATGGAGGCAACTCTGATCCATATGGAGGGTACCCAACATAAGCAGGGTTGGGTTGTTGAGGGTAGATTTTCCCACTGATATACATGCCAACTTGCTTCTGTATTGTAGGTGTAGATGGAGCAATAGGAGCAGACTGTGTGGCATTCATAAGAGAAGTACCAAACATTATTCTTGAATTAGATGACATGGGAGAGGTCCAAGGACTGGAAGCCACACTAGAAAAGGTACTAGATAATGACTGATAGCCAGGCGAGACAGACGGGCCACTGTTGGGACTCAGAATTGACCTATTTTTGACCTTATCTTTTTGCCGTATTATTATCCTTTTGCAGTCATAGGTTGAAAGCTTTTGATTTTATAATGACATAATTACCCCAAGGTACGAAGTAACTTCCCGCATATCTATGTTTAATTATTCATTGCATATTCGTGAATATCTTTATATTTATCCTTGGAAAAGCTGACCAAACTGTCAAGTAATTGTCTTAAGCTTGCAGGAATTATAATGTATAGTTGCTGTAACACCAGAAACAGCAACTACGCAGTTGCTGTAACACCAGAAACAGCAACTACGCAGTTGCTGCAACACCAGAAGCGGCAACTCCGTAGTTGCTACAGTCAGCAACTGCAATCACCTAAAGCAAGCTATTTTGCAACAGCCGCGAATAACAGATTGCAACTATTCAAAGAACCCTGACGCGACATAATCAAGCGGATGTCTAAAGCAAGAAGAACAAAGTCAGCATTGCCTAAATCAGGAATAGCATGGGGAAGCGGCAAAGGAATGTGAAGATCCCGAGAAGACGGTCGGAGTCAGCTGTGTAACAGCTAGAACCCAAGAAAGAACATATTATCATACTGTTGTAACAGCGTTCTGTAATTCTTATTTTTGATAGAATGGGTTAACTGAATGAGCTGTAATACTCTATTGTAATAGATGTCTCCTCTATAAAGAGGAGACATCTACATGAGAAAAGGGAGTAGTCAGTGTCTATAGTCAGTCTGTAAAGGGAGATTTTGAGAACATCAGCAAGTCTGAACTTTATTGTATTTGAATCTTTTTGGCAGATGAATATAAAACTGTTTTGAGCACTTAATCCAGTCTTCGTGTTCCTGGGGAATCTTGTGAGAGGGACTGGGCCCACCTTCCTCACAAGATTCACCCATTTACTTTCTTGTCAAGTGTGTAAGTGTGCAATAGTTTCTTTCTGGTACTCTGTTTGGATTCTATAGCATTACCTCTGGTATTTTCTGTTCTGCTAGTACTCTGTTTCATTAATCACTTGAGTTTGTTTCTCACCGGTGAATGAGAGTGCAGTGTGCATTAGTAATCTGATTACAAGGGCAGGTGCTGAATGTCCCCACCTGGAGGATAGGGTCCTGATCCTCTGCCAACAGAGCATCCATCACTTTGCTTTCCAGATTTGTAGTCTTAATTAATTGCTTTTATTTTAACAAGTACTGTAATGACTTAGCGTAAGAATTACGTATACTACAGCTTTTCAATGCTTTTAGAATTTAAGTACATACAGTACGCAGTAACCTTTGGAATAAAAAGACTTTCCCTGGTTGACAATTAATGTGGTACTTGAATGTTTAATTCATAAACAATTCAACTAGCCAACATTTTGGCGCCGTTGCCGGGGAAGGCAACTAAAGATTTCTAAAAGCATTAATGGTTTCTTTGTGAAAATAACAGGTGCATGAGAGGACACAAGAAACCTAATTTTGCAGGCGGCAAAGGAGGAAGAAAGACTTATATCGACGAAATCATCTCAAAGGCCGAAACATCACAGAGGACGAGTTCCCGGAGACCTCAGATCCAACACTCCTCACAAACAGATCGACAGACGGAGGAGGTAATAGGACCTGAAAGGAAGCTGGAAGTACCAGAATACACTGAGGAACCGGTAGAAGAACCTGAAGAAACAGAAGACACAGAAGATAAAGCAAGCGATTCAGGAAGAAGACCAATGGAGGATAACAGAACAGAAGGAAGAGGGGAGAACTCGCTCTCTACCCTGGAATTCCCTATTGGGGAGCTCCCGAGAGGAACAACCCCCATGAAAAACATTCCACTCTCGGCATTACCCAACTTTCATGGGTTATCCTCTGAAGACCCGGACGAATTCCTCTTTGAATTCGACATACTATGTAGAAGTTATGATTATATAAGTCCTAATCAGAAGCTAAAACTGTTTCCAGCAACACTAAAAGGGAATGCGTTGAGGTGGTTTATGAGCTTAGGAGCTCAGGCGATCACCACCTGGGACCAGATGAAAGAGGGATTTCTGGCCAAATATCAAGACTACTGTCGGACAAGAGAGAGGAAGGAAGAATTGTTTAAAATGGTTCAGAAAGAGGACGAGAATTTGGAAGATTTCGTGGAAAGATTATAGTATAATCTGCAGCGGTCTGATCATCCTAATATGAGTAAAGATATTTTGAAGACCATATTGCTGAAAGGGGTAAGAGATGACTGCCTGGATATGTTGAACATGCTTGGAAAAGGGGACATTTCCAAAGAACCCTTTGATGAAATTATTAACCTCTGCATGAGATGTTCAAGGGGAGTAGCAGGCAGAACAAAAAGCAGAGATAATGTGTATTCAAGAGTTCAGAAGTCAGCCAGTGGAGGAGCAACAAGAGCTGAGATAGGTAACTTATTAGAAGAATTTAAAAATGAGATGCTAAGTTCTTTTGCTTCACAAATTGATGCTCTGCAGGTTAAGAAGAAACAGGCGGAAGCAGAAGCTGCTCTGGCAATTTTCTGTTCCAAATGAAGAGAAAAACATCCACTTAGAGAATGCCCACTGGATAAGATACCTATCTGCACAATCTGCGAGAAGGACCATGAAACACAGCAATGCCCCTCTCTGCCTGGAATCAAAGCAGCACTGCAGTCAACCGAAGAAGAGGCTGAAGCAGTGTACCTGATGACACAGAGGAGGCAATGGCCACAAAGACAAGGTATGAGCTCTAACACAGCATTCAATCATTGGAATAATAACTCTCCTTTTCAACCAAACTACCCACCCATGAACCAAATGCAGTACCCACCCTTTAATACAATGAATTTTCCACTTATGCAGCAACCAAATCTTCCCTTTCCGGATCCTACTATATGGAATCCTTGGGCTCCCCAGCAACCGTATTTTAATCAATGGAATCCAAACTGGGCAGCCCAACAGATACCATTTCCTCAACAACAACAATCTCTTTCCTTACCATCTAATACTCCTCCGAATAACCAGGCAATGAGACCACAGCTGCCTGTACAACCTAACCCCAATCCAAATAATAATAAAGCCCTGCAAGTTATTAACATTCAAAATCAGCCTATCTCTCCCCTGCAATGTAATGATATTCACCTTCGCTTAGGGAGAATAGTCGAACCCATTATAGATGATATTACTGACTCTGACAAAGAAGAAGCCAGAAAAGAGAAACCGGCTAACAATAATGCTGGAACAGCAGAACCAACACCTAACAATAATGATCAAACATTAGATCCGCCATTCCCTGAACGGCTGGCTCTCACTAAAACACCTGAACAACCTACCTTTAACCTTCTAGGAGAGCTACAGAACTTGTATGTCAAAATCCCATTATTGCAAGCATTAAGGGATGTTCCTATTTATGCTAGAACTATTAGAGACATTTGTATAAAAAAACCTGGAAGGAAGGCTAAAGATCCCCTCACAGTTCATGTGATGGGGGAATTAACTGCCTTAATGACTGAAAAAGATTACCCTGTGAAGTATGGTGACCCTGGTCACCCTACAGTAACAGTCCAGGTTGGAAAAACCTTTATCTCTAAAGTCCTAGTAGATTTAGGAGCCGCAATAAATATTATGACACTCGAAACAGCACAATTGCTCCAGCTAAAAAACTTTATCAGGGAAACTCCAACTATCTTAGAGTTAGCTGACCGTTCTACGATTAAACCTGAAGGGGTCATTGAAGACCTTATAATCTCTGTAGAATCCTGGAATTACCCGGTTGACTTTGTGGTGTTACAGACTAAAACAAAGTTGGGGGGTCATCCGTTGATTCTAGGGAGACCTTGGTTGGCTACAACAGATGCTTTCATCAGCTGTAGATCTGGATCAATGACCATCTCCAATGGACATGAAACTAAACAGCTTACCCTCTATCCTCATGCCACACCCATGATTAATAGTGACAATTCTGTATGGGTAGACTATGAGGATGAGGAGACCCAACCTATATTAACTATTGGACAAGCTTTGACTTTTAAGGACTCCACCGAAGATGAATTAATCAGCAGCTTTATTTCTGAACCCTCTTCGGTCAGCCCTAAAACATATAATCACTTCACTACAATCTTAGAATCTGAATCCCAGCAGAAAATGAAAGATGAAAACTTACTTCAGACAGCAGTAGGCAGCCCTTCCAAAAGTACAACAATCGAAATTGAACCTGGTAAAACATTAAATATAAATCCTGATTTGACTGATAATGAAAAACATAAATTAATAAAGTTACTCCAAGAAAATAAAGAGGCATTTGCATGGGACTACACAGACATGAAAGGAATCTCCCCTGAACTATGCACTCACCGTATTTATATTAAGGAGGGATCCCGGCCAGTCTGTCAACCCCAGCGAAGAATGAACCCCAACCTTAGAGAAATTGTCAAGGAGGAACTTCAGAAACTCTTAAATGCAGGATTTATATACCCCATATCTGACAGTGAGTGGGTTTCCCCACTTGTAATTGTACCAAAGAAAAATGGGAAATGGAGAGTATGTGTGGATTACAGAGCATTGAATAAAGCCACCCAAAAAGACCATTTCCCTTTACCATTTATTGATCAGGTATTGGATAATTTAGCAGGAAAGAAATTCTTTTCATTCTTGGATGGGTTTAGTGGATATAATCAGATCAAGATTGCACCCCAGGACCAGGACAAAACCACATTTACCAGCCCATGGGGAACCTTTGCTTATAGAGTACTTCCATTTGGGTTGTGTAACGCTCCAGCAACATTTCAAAGAGCGGTAATAGGGATCTTTTCTGATATGTTAAATGATTCATTGGAAATTTTTATGGATGACTTTACTCCCTATGGAGTGACCTTTGAGGATGCACTGCAAAATCTAGAGAAAGTACTTAAGCATTGTATAGAAGCACACCTTGCTTTAAGCACTGAAAAGTGCCATATGATGATGAATCAAGGTATTGTGTTGGGTCACTTTGTTTCATTTTTAGGGATTCAAGTCGATCCAGCTAAAATACAGGTAATTCAGAACCTCCCTATCCCAAAAACACAAACGGATGTAAGAAGCTTTCTAGGACATGCCGGATATTATAGAAGATTCATTAAAGATTTTTCCAAAATAGCTTCTCCTCTATTTGTGTTGTTAATGAAAAATGCTGAATTCAAATGGACTGATGATTGTGAAAATGCATTCAACAAACTTAAACATCAGTTGTCCGCAGCTCCTATTTTGAGAGGACCTGATTGGGCATTACCCTTTCATATCTCCTCTGATGCCTCAGACACAGCAATTGGAGCTGTCCTGGGTCAGGAAGAAAACAGTCTCCCATATGCCATCTATTTTATCAGCAAGAACATGACACCAGCTGAGCTAAATTACACAGTTACCGAGAAGGAATTTCTGGCGGTTATTTATGCTATTAACAAATTTAGACATTATATTACTGGCTACACTACCTTTGTGCATACTGATCACTCGGCCATTAAGTATTTAATGAATAAATCAGTTACAAATGCCCGAGTCACCAGATGGTTATTACTATTGCAGGAATTTGACATCACAATTGTAGATAGGCCAGGTAAAGAGAATGTAGTTGCTGATTTCCTTTCTCGTTTAAAAACTGATGAAAATGCTCCAGTAGATGATTCTTTTCCTGACGAGTATTTATTTGCAGTATCTGCTCACTCACCTTGGTATGCAGACATTGCCAATTATCTAGTTGCAGGAAAATTACCATCACACCTATCACACAGGGAAAGAAGAAAGATCATCCAGCAAAGTGCTAGGTACAGCTGGATAAGCGGGTGTCTGTTCCACACAGGAATAGATCAAGAAATCCGAAGATGCGTTGGGGAAGACGAGATTTATGATATACTGAAAGCTTGTCACGATGGTCCTTGTGGAGGACATTTTGCAGATAAAAGAACAACTCACAAGGTACTTAGAATGGGTTATTACTGGCCATCACTTTTTAAAGATGCTAGAAAGTATGTGAAGGCTTGTGACAGCTGTCAAAGGATGGGCCAACCCAACCATAGGGATGAAATGCCACTCAATGCCCAGGTAACTCTTGAACCCTTTGAGAAATGGGCATTAGATTTCGTAGGTCCCATTAATCCTCCATCTAATCAAAGAGTTTATATTTTAGTATGCATAGATTACATGACTAAATGGGTAGAGGCCAAAGCACTTATTAAAGCTAATGAAGAAGCAGTACTAACATTCTTATTTGAAGAAATCTTTGTTAGATTTGGACTACCCAGAGAATTAGTCACTGATGGAGGACCTCCCTTCAATTCTCATGGCTTCAAAGATACGCTCCAAAAATATCATATCAAACATAAGATGACCACACCGTACCACCCCCAAGCAAATGGGCAGGTGGAAAGTACCAACAAGGTCATAGAAGCTATCTTAACAAAAACGATAAAGGAGAATAGAAGGGACTGGTTTCAGCGGTTGCCCGAGGCTCTTTGGGCCTATAGAACCACTTGGAGAAATACAACAGGCTTCTCACCCTATGAATTAGTTTTTGGAAAGAATGCTATTTTTCCTGTAGAGTTTGAGATTAAAACCTTAAGAACTACCTTAGCTGTTAACCTTGATTTAACTGATGCACAGACAGCCAGGTTGCAGCAGTTACAGGAATTGGATGAGAAAAGATTGGATGCCGTCCATCAAACAACTATGATACAGCAACAAAGAAGCAGATGGCATGACAGAACCATCAAGCAAAAGCAGTTCCAGAAAGGTAACTGGGCTTTACTTTATGATTCGCGTTTCGAGAATTTTCAAGGGAAGCTGAGAACAAGATGGTTAGGGCCGTACAAAGTGGACACTGTTTTCCCAAATGGAACAGTTAGACTTTTAACAATTGACGGAAGCAGAACACCACTGTTAGTGAATGGCTACCGACTTCGATTATATCAGCAGCCGGTTTCCAAAGAGGATTTTAAAGCCACTTGCATGGCAATAAAACAGTATTCTTTTCCAGGGGAACTTGCTGTCCCTCAAAGCACTTGAATTTCCATTATTTATGTAATTTTTTTAGGTTAGATATTCTTTCTTTTTTTAGAAACTAATAAATCCTGCCAAGGATTGCGATATTGCATTTCAGTATTTTGCAGGTGTTAGCTTGGGAAGTAGCTGAGAACGAAAAGTCTAAAAAGGAATTACTGTGGGGACTCCGAATCCCTGTTGCGGCAACACCATTTCCCGTTGCTGCAACACCATCCCTGTTGCTGCAACACCATTTCCCGTTGTTGCAACACCATCCCTGTTGCTGCAACACCATTTCCCGTTGCTGCAACACCATCCCTGTTGCTGCAACACCATCCCTGTTGCTGCAACACCATTTCCCGTTGCTGCAACACCATTCCTGTTGCTGCAACACCATTTCCCGTTGCTGCAACACCATCCCTGTTGTTGCAACACCATTTCCCATTGCTGCAACACCATCCCTGTTGCTGCAACACCATTTCCCGTTGCTGCAACACCATTCCTGTTGCTGCAACACCATTTCCCGTTGCTGCAACACTAGTTCCATTACTCCGGCACATTCTCCATTTTCACAAACATCTTTTTCCCAATCCCGGTTGCCCCAACGGTAATTTTCCGTTGCTGCAACACCAATCCCGGTGCCACGATATTGCTTCCCGATCACGAAATATCCTTCCCAGCAAAATTCCCTTACGTACAAAAACCCCTGACTTACCACTTCAGCCCCAAAAGAACATATCTTGATAAAATATACCACCTCTTGTGATGATTACAGCACCTCACTATCACTTCCCGTCATTATCATTACAAATCACCCATATTCCCATGCTTTCAGATCCGCGGTAATTATTATAATTTGGCAGAAGACAACAAAAGACTTTTTGACGCAGCGATCAAAAAGGTAAAATACGAAGGTACGCACGTTTATGAATGAGCATTAAATAATAGATAACGCGGAAAAGTTGATAGGACCATCAAATGATTGCATTTCCCAATCATATCATTCACACGTAGGAGGGGGGGGGGATTACCAAAGCAATTCTCATAATGACAAACCACGCCATCTACCGCCACCCTTAATTCTCCCGGTTGTATGTAAAAGCCATGGCATGTTACCATTTGCGATGTATACTCTGAGTTGAAATCGGTAGCTCGGCTTTGAATTCTGAAGATTCACCGAGACAACTGCCATGGGAGGAACCCTCATTACTCATGAACCTGGCACGACAGTAGTCCTGGAACTCTTTCCGGAAATTTACCAAATTTTCTTGCAAGCTGGATGGATAGAGTATTTCAGGAGACTTCCGGAATTTGACGAGCAGCAAGTCCTGGAATTCGCATGCAATTTAACAGAAGGATTCTCTGTCGTCCAAGGAATTCAAGTTCCAGTCACGGAAGAAATCATAGCTGAAGTCACCGGACTTCCAGCCAATGGCACACGGTGGTTCAGCAGAAAGCACCTGATTCTGAATGCACAGCAAGATTTTCTCTGACCAGGCGAGGAAGTAGAGACCAAGGGTAGAGGTGTAGCACTGCGGTCGTTACCTCAACCATGGCCAAAAGTCACTGAATTCGTCAAGCAATATCTGACGTGCGAAGGTCGCTACCAGGTAATTTACCAGCATGACTTCGTCTTGTTAAATGACTTAAGAAATGGTCAATTATTGAACATGCCATATTATTTGCTGGGTTGTCTCAAAAATATGTCACGATATGCTATGAAAGCGAAGCATCCAGTTCTTTCCTTAAAACATCATCGCTTAGCCCAATTGCTGATTAACAGAGCCCTGGCTCTAAACAACCCTCCCCCCATTAATCTGCATCCGGAGGAAGGAATTCCACAGCCAGAGCATGAAGGTCCTCATCAAGAAGAGGAAACTCTTCGTCAAGCTGAGGACACACCTCAGCAAGACGAAGAGCTTCTTCAGCAAACGGACGACATGCCTGAACAAATCCCTTTGGAAAACCCTCAGCAAGCAGAGCATATTCCTGAACAACCCCAGCAAACACCCCTGCACGTTACTGAGAATGAACAAGCAGCAGCAGAATTAACCACATCTCCCAAAAGAACCAATCCTTCCGCTCCCATACTCAGTATTTCTACTGATGATTCCGACGATAATATCCCAATTACTCAGCTTAAATGAAAAATGTAGCAGGAAAAGGAAACCCCAACAAAAAGAAGAAGAACTAGGGTTTCAACCAAAGCACCTACTACTCCGACTACTGTCCCTACCTTAAAGGCTAGCAGGAAGAGAAAAACGCCTCAATTCCCTGCTTCTCTACCAAAACGAAAATCGGTAGTAGTTGAATCTCCTAATTCCTCCAGTTCATCGCCCATCACTTTAAGAATCCGCACTCCAGCCACTCCTTGAAACTCCTCTCCCTCACCCGCAGAGGCTGAGATGCAGAGTGTTCATAGCTTCGTGACATCATATCTTAAGACAGCTGATACACAAGAACCAGCTGCCGACACCCAGAGTGATAGTGACCAAGTGGCTGCAACACAAGAAACAGCCACTACCCCAGGTGAAATTGAGTTTCTGAAATCTCAGATTCAGGACTATCAGGAAGAGATAATAAGGGTCAGGGAAGCATATCAGAAAGAATTCAGCCTGCATGTTCTAGCACGAGTAGCGTCTGCAGCAGAGAAAAGTAAAGATAATGAATATATGTGTACAAATTGTGGTGAAATATATACTCAGGCAGGATATAAGGTAGTACAAGAACCAATGAAGGAAGCCTTCGCTGCTGTAGATGAAACAAAAGAGCCTGCTGATGCACAAATAGAAATCCCACAATCCTCTGTTGAGATAGAAAAACCTGTTGACACACAAGAACCAACAGGTTCTTCAGAAGAAGTGCAGGCAGACAGACCTGTCGACACACAAGAACCAACAGGATCTTCAGAAGAAGTGCAGACAAACAGACCTGTTGCTACACAAGAACCAACAGGATCTTCAGAAGAAGTGCAGACAGACAGACCTGTTGCTACACAAGAACCAACAGGATCTTCAGAAGAAGTGCAGATAGAGAGACCTGTTGCCACACAAGAACCAACAGGCTCTCCAGAGAAGATGCAGGACCAAGATCAAAGGCTTACTGACACACAAGAACCAGTAAGTTCACCTGAAACTGCACAAGATCAAAGGCTTACTGACACACAAGAACCAGTAAGTTCACCTGAAACTGCACAAGATCAAGGACTTACTGACACACAAGAACCAGTAAGTTCACCTGAAACTGCACAAGACCAAGAGCTTACTGACACACAAGAACCAGTAAGTTCGCCTGAAAATGCACAAGATCAAGAGCTTACTGACACACAAGAACCAGTAAGTTCTCTAGAGACTGCACAGGAACAAACAGAGGAGCTTGCTGACACTTGTTAGGATATTCCGACACATAGGATATAGTTAAGTTCAACTTGGTCTAGTGTAGAGTTAGGTATAGAGTTAGGTAAAGTGTGTTTCTTTACCGTTGTACATTTTGTAACTTACAATCCGACGGTCACGATATGTAGTGATCCGACGGTTCATTCTCTCCTCGGTATTACCGACACTTGATCCGTGGCTTGACACCCGATTGGTCCATGAGTTCTATTTAAAGCGCATGGAGGGTCATTGTTCGGGTAATCCGTGCATGAGAGAAGCTTATGTAAATTTTCATTCTTTGATTAATAAATTACCTGTAGTACCCACGTTGGGACAGGCCGTGGACTGTTTCCCTCTTTGAGGGTTTTAACCACGTCAAAAATACTGGTGTATTGATCTGTGATCTGGTTGTGAGCGGTTTCCTTTTGGTATTCTTTCTGAGGAACTTACCCTGTAAATTTCTACATGGTATCAGAGCTATTTGAGGGCCGCGTCCGTTGGTGATCCAAATCTGAAGCCGGTAGAACTGCATGCGGCTGTCGTTTCCTAGATCTGCTGTTTCTGACTGCTTTCAGGCTGAGAGGACTGCTCTGTTGCGTTCGGAGCATCTGTTCCAGTGAGGAACCCCTTTCGTTTCACGCGAAAAGGTTTCCGGTAGCCCTAGCTGTGTCATTTTTCAGACCGGGAGGTATACAGTGTTTTTTGCAGTTTACTGTTATTTTCTCTCTGCTTATTTCGGTTTCGGTTTATTTAGCCTTTTTTTTTTAACCGGATCTATACCTTTCATTTCTGTGTATGCTCTTTGCCCTGCGACTCTGTGCGATCTGGGCAAATCAGAAACAGAAAGGAAGGATTTTTCTCATGCGTATGCTCTTTTCCCTGCACCTTAGTGTGATCTCGGAAAATCAGAAACATTGAGAAAAATATTTAGTTTTTCGGCTAAAGCTAACTTTGAGATTTTTTTTTTAAAGTTTCTAGTTTTTGGCTAAAGCTAACTTCGAGCCGCAAGGTTCGTTTTTCTTTGCATATTTGTGTTGGGTTTTGTGTTTTGTGTTTTGTAGGGAAAAAGAGCTTTCTCAAGGCAAGCACGCAAACCAAGGCCCCCCCCCTCTCTCTCTCTCTCTCTCTCTCTCAAATTTTTTGTATAGATCAATTGGTTCAAAGCTATTTTAAGAGAGTAGAGGTCTTGGGTTCAAGTCTCCATTTTGTGGGGGCGATTTTTTTCATTCCCGCACATTCGCGCACTTTGCCGGCAACGTCAACAATTTTTTTTCAAAAAGCCATAACTTCTTCATCCGGAAGCCTTTTTCAGAGCCGTTTTTTTTAAAACCGCCTATTTTTTCGAGATCTATCCATTGGAACACTTACTTTCAGCATCTTCAGCTTCAGTTTTTAAAAAAAATGGAAAGTCCATGCCAAGTCATTCTTGACAGCACTAACTACTTCCAATGGGTAGCCTACATGGAAGATTTACTTAGAAGTAAAGGTCTATTCAGAATAGCCACAGACCAAGAGAAGAAACCAAAAGATGAAGACAAGGCTGCAAAATGGGAAAATAGACAAGATCAAGCACGTGGTTTGATAGGGATGTCTATTTCTCCTGATCTTAGATTCCACATTGCAGAACTTGAGACTCCTCATGAAGCATTAGAAAAACTCGCTAAAGTTTTTGGGATTAAAAATGAAATTAGAGCCCATCAACTTGAAAATGAGTTGCTTACTTTGGATCCTAATAATTTCTCTTGCATTGAAGATTTCTTGTCCAAATTCAAGACCCTTAGATATCTCTTGGAAGGTGTTAAAGTTAAGAAAGAAGATGGTAACCTTATTTATTCCATCCTTACTAAGTTGGGACCAGCCTACTCTGTATTTGTTTCCACTTTCCATTCTACAAGGGAAGCTTTCATTTGTCAAGGAAAAGACTACAAGGCCCCTTCCTTTGACTCCTTTTGTGATTCCTTAATAAGAGAACAAGAAAAACTCTTACACCTTGGTCTTCTTAATCTTGGAAACTCTTCCACGAAAGTGTTAGCTGCCCAACAGCAACCAAATTCAAAGAATCCTAAGAAGTCATATCCTCAAAAGAATGGTCCTAAACCAACTCAGCCTCAAAATGAAAGATCATTTCAGCAAAATGATAAGACCAATAAAAACAAATGGAAGAAGACTGATAGACATTGTAACTTTTGTAATCGAGATGGCCACTTAGAATCTAAATGCTTTAAGAAGATGGAAGCCTTGGAAGCCGCAATGAAGAAACATAACATCCATGTGGAGCCTACTTCAACTTCAACTTCCGGAATGGCACTTTCTGCATGTCGTTGTCAATCATCTCAGTCTGGTTATGCATTAAATGTATCTTCTTCTTCTTCTCATTCTCATGAGTGGCTCATTGATTCTGGAGCCTCTTATCACATGGCCAAAAACCAAGCCATGTTTTCTTCTTTAAATGATTGTAACACCAAAAATATATATGTTGGTGATGATAGATCTCTTAATGTTGTAGGGACTGGAACTGTTCATCTAGACAATGGTGAGTTTAATGATGTATTATGTGTTCCAACCTTATCATGCAACCTTCTATCTGTCTATCAGATAACTCATTCAGGTGAAGGTAAAATTGTTGAATTTTCAGCTCATGATGTTGTAATCAAGGATCTAAAAGATCCTAAACAGATTCTAGCTACTGGTCTTGCTGATGATTCCACAAGGTTGTATAAGTTTCACAACTTTGGGTCATCAAATCTTCCCTCAGTATTTGTTGCTCATAATGACGAAGTGAGCAAACTTTGGCATGAGCGATTTGGTCACTTAAACTATCGCTCCCTTCAGCATCTATGTAAAGAAAATATGGTGACAGGTCTTCCTATGGTATCTTGCAGAGATGGTGTTTGTTCCGGATGTGTACTCGGAAAACATCATCGGGACAGTTTTGACAAATGTGCCTCTTGGCACGCCTCAGCCCCTTTACAGCTTGTGCACAGTGATTTATGTGGTCCTCTTCCTGTTGCTTCATTCTCTGGCTGCAAGTACTTCTTAACTTTCATTGATGACTTCTGCAGACGCACTTGGGTATACTTCTTAAAACTCAAGAGCGAAGTATTTAACACATTTTTGGCCTTCAAAGCCTTTGTTGAAAAACAATCTGGACATCAAATTCTTAAGCTAAGAACTCATAATGGTGGAGAATATGTTAAAAACACATTCATCAACTTTTGCACCGAAAATGGAATTCAAATGCAACATACTGTTCCATACACTCCACAACAAAATGGTGTAGCTGAAAGGAAAAATCGCACCTTAAAGGAAATGGCTAATTGTATGCTGCAATCTAAAGGACTCAGTCTTAGTTTTTGGGCCGAAGCAATTAATTGTGCAAATTATATAATCAATCGCACTCCTACTAAGGTTCTAGAGAATATCACTCCAGAAGAATCTTGGAGTTCCATTAAACCAGATGTAAGTCACTTTCGTGTGTTTGGAAGTGAAGCATGGGCCCATATTCCAGATGAAAAGCATAAAGCTTTAGAACCTAAGAGTGAGAAATGTACTTTTGTTGGATATTCTGAAGATGTAAAAGGTTATAGACTTATTCCATTTAAGTCCAAAAATGTTATCATTAGAAGAGATGTAAAATTTGATGAAAATAAATCGGCCTGCGAGCCTAGTCCGGCGGATGTGCCACCTCTTCCTATCTCTTCTACTTTTGAAAACATTTCTTCTTCAGATGATGAAAGCGAGGATGATAATCCTCCCCCACCTTCTCAGGATCCTCAACTTCCAAGATGGGTCTGTGCTACTCGGGATGCAGCAGGTGATCTTGCCGGTGATCCTACAGATCAGCGACGTACACGTTCTCAGTTTGAAAGAGCCTCTTCTTTACTGGCTCAAGCTCCAGTAAATCATGATCCTGACACTTTTGCAGAAGCTTCAGGCCATCCACATTGGGAAGCAGCTATGAATGAAGAATATCATTCATTGATGACAAATGATACATGGGATCTTGTTCCTCTACCAAAGGGACGCAAACTTGTTAGATGTAAATGGGTTTACAGAACCAAGTATGGACCAGATGGGAAAGTTGATAAACATAAAGCTCGTCTCGTTGCTAAGGGCTTTTCACACGTTGAAGGCATTGACTACACTGAAACCTTCTCCCCTGTTGCCAAAATGAACTCTATCCGCCTTGTTCTTTCCCTTGCTGCCTCTTTAAAATGGGAAGTCCATCAGATGGATGTTAAATCTGCCTTCTTGCATGGGGACTTGCAGGAAGAAATCCATATGGAACAACCCATTGGCTTCATACAAACAGACTCCAGCCTTGTTTGTCGACTTAAGAAATCCCTTTATGGCCTCAAGCAAGCTCCTCGGGCTTGGTATGCCAAAATGGATAGCTTTCTTTTAGAATCTGGCTTTTCTAGGTGTCATTCTGACAATACTGTCTACACCAAGAAAGTGGGCAACTCTCTTATCATCCTTGTTCTTTATGTTGATGATCTTATTCTTACTGGTAGTGATCCCAACCTTATAAACCATGTGAAGTCCAGCCTTAAAAAGAAATTTGAAATGACAGACTTAGGACACTTACACTATTTTCTCGGTCTTCAAGTCTTGCAATCCAAGGAGGGTATTTTCCTTTCCCAGTCCAAGTATGCTTGTGATATTCTTCGTCATTTTCACATGGAAGACTGTAAGCCAGCCCCTTCTCCCTTTCAGTCTGGAGTCAAACTTTCAGTCTCTTGTACTTCTCCTGAAGTTGATGCTACCTTATACCGTCAACTTGTAGGAAAACTCTTGTATTTAACCCATACTCGTCCTGATCTTTCCTTTGCTGTTGGCCTTGTTGCTCGTTTTATGAAAAACCCCCGTGAAAGTCATTGGAAAGCAGCTAAAAGTATACTTCGTTATGTTCGAGGTACAGTACAGTTTGGGATTCATTACAGTGCCAAAGCAGCTCCTCTGTTAGTTGGTTTCACTGATTCTGATTGGGCTGGTGACCCTGATGATCGGAAGTCTACTGCCGGTTATGTCTTCACTCTTGGTTCAGGACCTATTACATGGGCTTGTAAGAAACAGGCTGCCATTTCTCTTTCGTCAGCAGAAGCAGAGTATCGTGGTGCCGTGGAAGCTAGTAAGGAAGCCTTGTGGCTTCGTCAGATCCTATCAGAGTTTGGCTTTGAGCAGCAGCATCCAACCACACTTTGGTGTGATAATCAAAGTGCCATTCAGCTATGCAAAGATCCAGTCCAGCATCAGCGCAGCAAACACATTGAACTACACATGCACTTCATCAGAAAGCTCATTCATGACCATGTTCTTGAAGTGCAATATTGTCCCACAGATGATCAGGTTGCAGACATCTTCACAAAGGCTCTCACAGAGGCGAAGTTCACTAAACTTCGATATATGCTTGGAGTTCAGGAAGTTGTCACTAAGGGGGGATAGGCTCTAGTGCCTCCTTCCTTCTCCTATTGTGTCATATTTGTAAATCCTTCAATCCTATCCCAAGTTGTTCTTAAGGGGGGATGTTAGGATATTCCGACACATAGGATATAGTTAAGTTCAACTTGGTCTAGTGTAGAGTTAGGTATAGAGTTAGGTAAAGTGTGTTTCTTTACCGTTGTACATTTTGTAACTTACAATCCGACGGTCACGATATGTAGTGATCCGACGGTTCATTCTCTCCTCGGTATTACCGACACTTGATCCGTGGCTTGACACCCGATTGGTCCATGAGTTCTATTTAAAGCGCATGGAGGGTCATTGTTCAGGTAATCCGTGCATGAGAGAAGCTTATGTAAATTTTCATTCTTTGATTAATAAATTGCCTGTAGTACCCACGTTGGGACAGGCCGTGGACTGTTTCCCTCTTTGAGGGTTTTAAACACGTCAAAAATACTGGTGTATTGATCTGTGATCTGGTTGTGAGCGGTGTCCTTTTGGTATTCTTTCTGAGGAACTTACCCTGTAAATTCCTACAACACTGTGCAGGAAGAAAAGAAAGAGGAGAATAAGGATTCACCCCGGCCTACCCAAAGTATTATGGAGGAAGAAGAAATAGTTTCAGGAGGAAATGAAGAAAAACTGGACTCACCTAGCCCTATTCAAGTTGCCAAGGAGCTAGAAGAAGAAGAAAAAGATACAGACTCATCACGCCCTACCCAAATTATTATGGAGGAAGAAGAAATAGTTTCAGAAGGAAATAAAGAAGAATTGAATTCATCCAGCCTCAGTCAAACTGCCAAGGAGCAAGGAGAAGACGAAGAAAAAGGGACAGATTCGCCCTGGCCCACCCAAATCACCTTGGAGCAAAATGAATTAGTGCAACAGGAGGAAGAGACTCTAGTCAGAAATGAAGAGAAAGATGCTGGATCATCCCAGCCCACTTCAACAGAGCAGATGATCCTGGTTGATGCCTGTATACAAACAGAGCTCCTCACTGTTAGTGATGCATGCACACAAACAGAGAGTTTTCAGGCATTAAAAGGTAAGTGGTGGAGAGAATATCAGCAGTCTCAAGGCAAAGCATTCGAACAACAAAAGGGGACCTGGTTTGATCATGCTTATAAGAACTGGGAAGCACTGGAGCAGTGTAGGGCCCAGTATAAAGAAATCAAGGAACTGAAAGCCAGACTATCCCAGATGTCTGAGTTATGTCAAAGAATGCTTGCCACAAGGAAACCCTCTTTTAATTATGCTACATTTTTGAGGGAAAGACTTGCATTTATACAGCTGAAGGCTGTCAAAGAGGGGAGGCCTCATCAAGTGGTCACAGCAGAGCAGTTTATGCAGACCTTTGCAGAGGCACCCAAAAACGATCAAAACCTGCTATGTGAACTATACCTCCATAATGAGGCCGTGTCTGAAGAAAGGAACATGAATATGATACCTGTAGTCGGCGACATACAGCTGAGAGCCTTCATCTCCTTTTTGGCTAATCAACTTACCTGGCAGAATGCCTTTGTCTCAGCTCACCATAACGAACAAAATTGTCTTCTGTGGATTCGAGCTGAACCACAGAACGCTGCCACTTTCATTGCGCAACACCTAAGAATGGTAAGCGACCCTGATATGAAGAATCATGTCATGAAACTGCAAACAGAGGTCCTAACAGACTGTCAGCGTTATGTAAAGACTAAAGCATCCTTGGCTGTTAAAGCAAATAAACTGTTTTAGGAAAACTGCCCCACAGAGAGGCAGGAATATCACCCGTATAACCCATCAAATCTGCAAGTAGCACTCTCAAGGGTACCTCAGTATGTTAAATGCATGCAGCATTGTGCTGAAAATTGGACGGGTTATAAGTTTAAATTTCCACTTTTATGGTTGTCTGGTGATCAGTATAAGGGCCAGTTTGGACTATCTAACAGGGAAGAAGCAGCAGCATGGACGCATATACAAATTGTTTGTGGGTTCAGGGAGAAGTTTGATGCCACTCCTTACAGCTATTGTCTTAGTAATCTACATTGTTCGTCCCAGTTCTCCGACTCAGACTCAGAGTAGCCATTGCATGGGGACATGCAATCTCTTCAGTTGGGGGGGATGTTGGGACTCAGAATTGACCTATTTTTGACCTTATCTTTTTGCCGTATTATTATCCTTTTGCAGTCATAGGTTGAAAGCTTTTGATTTTATAATGACATAATTACCCCAAGGTACGAAGTAACTTCCCGCATATCTATGTTTAATTGTTCATTGCATATTCGTGAATATCTTTATATTTATCCTTGGAAAAGCTGACAAAAATGTCAAGTAATTGTCTTAAGCTTGCAGGAATTATAATGTATAGTTGCTGTAACACCAGAAACAACAACTACGCAGTTGCTGTAACACCAGAAACAACAACTACGCAGTTGCTGCAACACTAGAAGCAGCAACTCCGTAGTTGCTACAGTCAGCAACTGCAATCACCTAAAGCAAGCTATTTTGCAACAGCCGCGAATAACAGATTGCAACTATTCAAAGAACCCTGACGCGGCATAATCAAGCGGATGTCTAAAGCAAGAAGAACACAGTCAGCATTGCCTAAATCAGGAATAGCATGGGGAAGCGGCAAAGGAATGTGAAGATCCCGAGAAGACGGTCGAAGTCAGCTGTGTAACAGCCAGAACCCAAGAAAGAACATATTATCATATTGTTGTAACAACGTTCTGTAATTCTTATTTTTGATAGAATGGGTTAACTGAATGAGCTGTAATACTCTATTGTAATAGATGTCTCCTCTATAAAGAGGAGACATCTACATGAGAAAAGGGAGGAGTCAGTGTCTATAGTCAGTCTGTAAAGGGAGATTTTGAGAACATCAGCAAGTCTGAACTTTATTGTATTTGAATCTTTTTGGCAGATGAATATAAAACTGTTTTGAGCACTTAATCCAGTCTTCGTGTTCCTGGGGAATCTTGTGAGAGGGACTGGGCCCACCTTCCTCACAAGATTCACCCATTTACTTTCTTGTCAAGTGTGTAAGTGTGCAATAGTTTCTTTCTGGTACTCTGTTTGGATTCTATAGCATTACCTCTGGTATTTTCTGTTCTGCTAGTACTCTGTTTCATTAATCACTTGAGTTTGTTTCTCACCGGTGAATGAGAGTGCAGTGTGCATTAGTAATCTGATTACAGGGGCAGGTGCTGAACGTCCCCACCTGGAGGATAGGGTCCTGATCCTCTGCCAATAGAGCATCCATCACTTTGCTTTCCAGATTTGTAGTCTTAATTAATTGCTTTTATTTTAACAAGTACTGTAATGACTTAGCGTAAGAATTACGTATACTACAGCTTTTCAATGCTTTTAGAATTTAAGTACATACAGTACGCAGTAGCCTTTGGAATAAAAAGACTTTCCCTAGTTGACAATTAATGTGGTACTTGAATGTTTAATTCATAAACAATTCAACTAGCCAACAGCCACCATATAAATGAGATTTTGGTGATGTTACAAACATAGGTGAGGATGTGATGCTTGATGTCTCAACCATAGTGGTGGACATGGGCTGGGAGTTTGAATTAGTTCCAATCATGGTTAACAATCCCAAAGAATATTGTCGTGAGAAATTCATGGGTAAGCCCAAAGAATTAAGTAAAGGAGATTGTCTCAATAGTTGAAGAGATGAAACAAGATTTGTTTGATATAAATAAAGTCCTTCCAAATGAACAGGAGTAGAAGGATGAGGCTCTTCTTGAGGGATCTCTTCAATACCTATAAGTCTGTATGGAAGAGGCTCACCGTCAGGCCCAAGATATATTGGTTCTGTCTAAGACAAAGGAAGAGAGGAGGAAGGTCCCAAAGACTCAGGTAAAGATGGATGAGGCTCCTTAGGTTCAATAACCTCAAGAAACAAAGTTTCTAACTCAAGGAGATCAGATTCAATGACCTCAAGTAACAAAGTTTCAGGGACTTCTGTTTCAATTGTGTCAATGTCACCAACAGGAATATATATAATCTTGGGTTTAGAACTCAAAGGGACAAATGATTCTAGATGATCAGTGTCAGGAGGAGGGAAAAAAGTAGTTCCCGATGTTCCCGATTCGGTAGTTTGTGTTTTCCTATGTCTAGGACGATGGTTAGGAGTAGCCTCTGGAGGAAGAGGAGGCTTATTTTTCATTCTATGTGAATGACGGGGAGGGGGATTTTGTTCTTCCATGTTGGAAAATAAATTTTATTAACACAAAAATAAATAAATAAAAAAGAGGGTAATCTAGGCATAAATGATTATCAAGCAACCATGAACTGCAATATACACCTTAGCAAACCAAGGACTTAACGTATGACAACCACTCTCCCCGATTGTTGTGTTCAGTGTATCATGCTATACAAGGTGATAGACTTGGTTACTTATGGATGGATAACAACCTATTGGGGACTCCCGAAATATACGCAACGATACATGAGAGTGTAGTCCATAGTAGTTCTGTCTAATGCGTAACCATTTTATGAGAGCATTCCCATATGCTTTACGTGCATGGAGTGCCACTAATATACCCGAAGGTATGTGGAGTACGGTCCTATACACTCACATACGTGGAACATGATTTCACCCCCTGGGATGCAACACTAGCAAAAAACGACAGCTCCTATGTTTAATGACATTGGAACATGTCTCTAGCCTAAACCTTTAAATGTTTGTGTTAATGTTAAAAACACTCATTAGGTTGATTCAATAAATTTTATTGTTTATCTTTGATCATGTTTCAGTTTTATGGCTCACCATGAATGTCACCTGAATATCCTAAAATGAAAATCTAGCATGAGAAAATATAAATCCTTTCTCTTTTAATCAAAATCTAGCTAAGGGAAGAAATAATCAATATGCAATTTCCTTTCCGATGCAACTGTTCCTATGTACATGCGAAACCCTAAATGCCAATGCAAAAATTTTCTTTTCACCACACTTAATTTTCGAAATGAAGAAAAATAAGATGCAAATGTTCAATCACTGATTCAATTACACTTTTCAGGATGAGGAATCGAACAACAATTCATCCAAGCAACCAGGAACCAAACGAAAATAATATTCAAGTGACTAAGTGATAAGAGCAAAGAAAAATCAAAACCAATTCTTACCTAAGGTAAATAACACAAATGCAAACCAAATGGAGGCTTTAGAGAGACCACAAGACACTGAAGACTTAGGGAAGTTTAGCTGGAAGGTGGTTGACCAAATATAGGCTCAAGAACCGAGGTAAATTTCATGCAAAAACAGGGGCCAACGCTAGTGCAGAAGAGGCACCATTGTATTGCAACATTGGTGCAGAGTGGGCTAGGGTGAGGTGCAACGCTATGTCAAAGACATAGGGGTGCGTTGGGCCTGGGAAAGAGAATTATGACACAATTTTATTTATTTATTTTATTTATTTTATTTTTTCTAAATTAGACTAATTCTATTAATGTAACAAAAGTAGTACAAGGAGGCACCGGACTCTGCAGAGCAAGCCCCAAATTATGCCATGTTTAACAACAAAAAACTAGAAAGAGACTGCCCGCACCGGGGAAACCAGTCCAAAACTATAAGAGTTTGCTGCCCACACAATTATGACACAAAAATTGCAAAAAAGGCTCAATGAAATTACTTCCTAGGTATGTTCTTGGTTGGATGATACAACAAAGGTCTGTCATTGAGGTAATCAAACACAATGGACAAGGAAACCACCAATGAAATACTTTGTTCCCCAGTGGAGTTGCCAATTTGTTTTACGAGATTTATGATTGCATACATAAGTATCTTCCCTAGGTCGGTGGCTAACCTAGAACAACAAAGAGACAAGGAACACAATGCTTTTCCTTAAAGTAAATAGATGACAAAGTGAGGCCTACCTAGAATCCTTCGAGCACTTCGCTCCTTCTTTAGCTTGCAAGCTCCAATTCTAGCTCCAACTGCCAAAATTAGAACCTGCAGAGTTAGATAACACAAGCCAAGAAAATACGAGATCTATGTAGTATAATATTATTACTTCATTCAATAGACCAACATGGTATTGAAATAGGTGAAATAACAACATCACATATAGGAAAAAAATGAATTATTTGCATTAATATAAATGGAAGGAGGTTACGACCATAATTAGTAGTTGATATTGTAGAAGAGCTCCTCCAGGTGGTTGACTTGTCCTTCCCTTGTCACAATATGCACCCCCAATCACCCTAAATGCATGAAATGATGACCACTCACTACAACAATATAAGGGTAGAATCACTCTCCAAAATCCAACCCCCAACCATATAGAAGTATGGGAATATATAGAGAAGTAAGGTAAGTTGAGAGTTCTTATCCAATTACCAATCTAAGGTAAGAGATCTGCCTTTGATGGAGGGATAGGATCAAAGAATAAGTTTTGAAAACTCTAATGTAGGGAAGGATAGGATCCAAATGTTTAATTGAAGGTAAGTAGTTGAAACAACATTTGAAAACTCCTAGAAGGGGAAGCTTCCGAAATCCTCATCATTCTCTGTATTTCTATAACCAACGCAGGTGCAAAGGGGAGCAACCTATTGGTGACCAACATAGGCCATAGTGGAGCAACCTGCTGTTGAACACACCCCAGTAGGATTACAGGGAGTGTTAGTTCCCAAACCGACTCAGATGATGTAGTTTAGGACTAAAACTTTGGGAAATGAAAGGTACATGCTTAAGGCTTAGTGCAAGATGGTGACAAGGGGGAATAGGATGTTGATTAATCACATTAGGAGGATAACTGATTGGATGTGACACAATGGCCTATAACAATTGAAAAAACATACATCATACACTTATCTGGAACAAATATTGAACCAAAACCCAATAGAGTTTTTCATAAGCCATCATCCAACCATGAAACCTAGAAAAAAGTGCACCAGATTAAAGATATGGTCATGAGATCTTAGAGTATAAAATATTTAGAGAAGGTTCATGATAAAATGAATTTATTTGATCTACAAAAATTCTCTTCTGATCTAGTCCAGCAAGTAGCCAATTTTCTCCAAGAGACCTTTCTATAACATTACAAATTCATTCTCCCCTTCATAATTTGGAACCCTCTTTCCTCCTACAAGCCTCTTATTTATAATCATATAGTTCAATTGAAAAAATATAAGTTTTATTCATGACAACTTCCCTCTTGGATTCCCTCTCACTTCCATCTCTGAATGTAGCAAGAAACAGAAGGCATGACGAGAAAATTCTTGCCCTAAGACAAATAAAATCTATATTACCATTTAGTTCCTTCCATCAATCACTTCAACCCTTGTCTACCATAACACCAAGACTAATAGAATCCAATGGGCACGAATGGGAAAATTCCCATCGCCTGACGAAGAAATTCACATTCATGCCTCCCGTTAATAACACCAAAATTTGGTATTGAAATCATGAAACTTGGTGAGAACTAAGAAGACATGGTGCGTTGGCTTATGTGGAAAAAGTGCTGACATGGAATCCTCATAGAGTTTCCACATGGTAGTGACGTAACAAATAGTGTTGATTGTGTTAGCCACATGAAGTTGCCATGTGGCACATAAGAAGGCATACTTGGATGTTGATTTGGCCAGGTATTAGTGACACATGGCGGTGACATGGAAGTGCCAATTGTTACTTTTTTTTTTCAAGTCAACATTGTCACATCAGCATGCCACATAAGCTGCCATGTCATCTTTCCACCTCATCAAAACAATGAAAAAACATAAAAACTTCAAATGACCATAACTTTTGATTCAAGAGTCCAAATGAGACAAAATTTATATCACCTGAAAGCTCTTGAAGACACAAATATTGTAGGCATGTCAAAAGTGGCTAATTATGCAAATAGAAATGACTCAAAATAGGAAACCATGCAAACAAAGGTGATATTTCAAAAAATTATACGGGGGCCCCTTTAATTTTCTCAAAAATCGAAGGAGAGTTGTTGAGGCCTCAACAAGTTCACAATAATTTTGGAAATATACTCTGGGAAGTTGGGATTTGTGATTGGTCTTGAAATAAATTTAAAATGAGGCTATGATATTTGGAACAAATCTAGAGGACATCTCAAGCTACATCTAGTAAAAATTTTAGATTCTATTTCTCTATATTTTTGAAGATATACACTGTGGAAGTTAGGGTTTGTGAACAGTCTTAAAATAAGTTTCAAATGAGTGATCAAGGAATTTTTGCTATAAATATTTTTCTCGGAAGATTCAAAATGTGGAATTTTGAGAATATATATTGAATATCTCAATGTGAATTTAGTAAAAAATTTATATCATGTTTCACTATAATTTTAGAGATATTCCTTGTGGAATTTCAAGTTTGTTAATGGTCCTAAAATAATTTTTTGAAGGAGTGATCATGGCATTTTTGCTATAATATTTTTTTGGGAAACTTTAGATTGTGAAATTTTTAGATATCCAAGGAGACATACCAAAGTACCTTAGGAAAAAATTTCAAAAACATTTTTGAATGAATGGACACATGACAAGCCTTAAAAGTTCACTTTTGGGAAGACGTAAGAAATTAAATTTTTTTAGGAAATTTACTATAACTTTCACTTAGCACATTAAATTTTGGTCAAACTTGTAGAACTATAGAGAAAACATGTTGGCGTATTATAGACCTGAATTTTATATTTAGAAGGGTTCAAATCTCATTTGTATGTATGCATATGCGTGTGTGTGTGGCGTCCATATAGTATCCAAATTAAGGTTTTAAAGTTATGTAACTTAAAAATGACATAACTTTGATTAGAAGATCCATTTTTTTGTGTGAATGGAAATTGTGATAAAGAGGAGCATTATTATGGCTCCAAAGAAATATCCAAAAGCTGCTACACCAATTAAACCTCTTGAAGGCTCATTCCTAGCTTATGAAGAACGTGAAGAATTAGAATTTAAGTTCTCCCAATTAGAGAAGAAAGTTAATGAAATGGATGGTAGTATGTTAAAATAGGTGTATTTATCAAGTCCTCAAGAAAGGCTTAAAAGAGAAATGATGGATGAAATGGAAAAGAAGATGAATGAAAATAAGGAAGAAATACAAAAATACTTGAATTGCATGGAAAATCTTCTCTTGGAGAGGCTTCCTAAAAGGGTTATTGACATCCAAAGAAATAATAAAAATAAAGAGAACAATTATGTTGGAACTTAGTCACCTATGGGATTATTTTATCACAATTGAAAAGCACAAATATTAAATCATATATCCATAATCGTGACTTTTCAATCTAGTATCCACATCATTAAGGCTTCAAGTAAATGTCAAGGAAATACCACATTATGAAGCTCAATATGAGGAAGTTTGATGGTAATGATCCTATAACATGGATATTCTAGATTGAGAAATACTTTGATCTATACCAAGGGACAACCTTACAATAAGTAAATATAGAAGCCATGTTTTTAGAACAACATAAACATGTATGGTATCAATGGATTTGCAAAAGGAAACACGTTTTTATTTTATCTTGATCCATTTTTATAGAGGAAATTATAGCACATTATGGGGATATCAATAGAAATACATTCTTTAATCAATTGGTAAATCTTCGACAAAAAGCCATAGTTACAAAGCACATTCAACAATTCCAAAATTTGAGTCTCAAGGTATAGTATATTTTAGAGGATAATTTGTTAGACATTTTAATGGGAACTTTAAAAGAAAGGATCTAGCATGAGGTGTGTCTATTTGAACCTAAATCCATAGAGAATGCTTTCAATATGGAAAGGAAAGTTAACAATGAAAATATGGCTACTAGAAAATTGTCCAATAATGAATGTAGAAAACATCATGCTCCCTCTCCTAGACTGAAAATGTTGACACCTCAACAAATGGATGAAAGAACAGAAAATAGACTATAGTTACAAAGCACATTCAACAATTCCAAAATTTGAGTCTCAAGGTATAGTATACTTTAGAGGATAATTTGTTAGAAATTTTTATGGGAACTTTAAAAGAAAGGATCCAGCATGAGGTGTGTCTATTTGAACCTAAATCCATAGAGAATGCTTTCAATATGGAAAGGAAAGTTAACAATGAAAATATGGCTACTAGAAAATTGTCCAATAATGAATGTAGAGAACATCATGCTCCCTCTCCTAGACTGAAAATGTTGACACCTCAACAAATGGATGAAAGAACAGAAAATAGACTATGTTTCAAATATGAAAACAAGTACACCCGGATGCGGGTGTCAGCTTGAGGCGCGAGTGATTCATAAACATAAGGCAGATGGCATTAGCTTATGACACGACTGGACGGCTCTGGTCTCTCATTAAAGGCTATAAATGTTGAGGAGATTGAAAGGAATTTGGGAGAAGGTTTCAAGTATGGTGAACTTAATTGCTCTGTCCTCTGACCCGACTAGCGATGCCCTGTATTGTTCCAGATCATTCCAAGCGGACGTCTATTTAATGGAGTATTGGCTCCAGGTTTGCAATTCAGGTAGTGTTGTTTTGTGTTCAAGTGATAATGGAAGGAAGGTGCCCAATTCTAGCTCTGTGAGGAGTTTCAGAGGTCTCACCTCCGACCAGCGTGCGCCCTCTGTCATTCTCAGGGTGGGAAATTCTTCGCTCTTGACTGTGCAGAGGAAGGTGCGGTGTAAAGATTCTGTCTCGGGCTCTTTTAGAGACTTTCTGAGTGATAGGGTCACGGCTTTGCCTCTCAATTCAGGAATTGCTAGTTCTGTGTCTAGTTTTGGCACTAAGTCTCTCTGTGTTAATTGCTTGTGGTCTCCCCTGCTCATGGCCCCGCGTCAAAGAGGAGTTCCGAGAAGAGGGGGTGTATGGGGCGTTAGAAGAAGGCAGGAAGCTCGAGCCAGAGCAATTCCTCCGCTAGCTATAGTTGCGCCACCCTCTTCCCCCTCAGAGGAGTCTGACCCCTCTGAGAACAGCCATGTCCACACCTCCAGATTCACATTCAAGTGCAGGCGAAATCAACCGCTTATTTCAGTCATGGTAACGGTGATTGCTTCTGAGGAAGAGGAGGATACAGTTAGTCCGGAGGAGGACCACGGGGAGCAAATTCGAACACGGAACGTCCAGATGAATGCAGAGGATGGTAATGTAGTAGCCCCTCCTCCGGATGTCAGTAATCCTGTTGCTCCTGTTGATGGATTGGCCACTCAGCCGCATCCGGTCCCTCCCATGGAAGTTCGCCTGGAAGATATGGGAGATGGAATTATGCTCGATTGGCTTCCTCTCCCGCAAGATGCCAATAACAGCGAACAAGGTGAGCCTCCGAAGGCTTAATTTCTGTTACATCTCTTGATTGATTTGCATGTTTTGGAGCTTTTTGGTGGGGGTTCTTCTATACGCGTGGCGCCCAGATTTTGTCAGTGGGTATGGGACCTTTCAGAGCTCGTGGTGTTTCCAGAACTCTGGAACTGATGGTCTCTTTACTCTTCTCCGCAACACTGCTACCAAGCAGCAAGCCATAAGCCACAAGCTTATGAATCACTGGATAGACAATTCTGCTTACTGCTGGTCTTTTGATGGGGTCTCTTTTGTAAGTCAGGTGGCCACTTGCACCTGTTCTGCTTATGTTCTTTTGATGGGGTCTCTTTTTGTAATTCAGGTGGCCACTTGCACCTGTTCTTGTTTCTCTGACAGAGGGTGGGCTCATGCATCCTCAGAGGTTAAGTCCTCTTTGTAAATACTTTTTCTACTTTTTTAATACAATAGCTTAGTCTTTACACAGAAAAAAAATAAATAAAAACAAGTACAATAAGGGGCATACATGTGTTGAGAAGATATTATTATACATAGATTGTGAAGATGAATAAGATAAGAAAGTGGAACCATTGCAAGATCTATAGCTAGAAGAGACTACTCCAACAATAACTTGTCATGCAATAGCTAGCATTAATAATCCATAAACCCTCAAGATAGAAGCCTTATATCAAAAAGAAAAAGATAACAATGTTGATTGATTTAGGTAGTACCCATAAATTTATCAATTACAAACTGGAAAAATATCTCAACTACTTTGTATTTCCAACACTAAAATTTCAAGTAATGATTGCAGATGGAGGGACCATAAGTTGTTTAGGGAAGTTCCATAGTACTAAGTTGAATACGGGGAAGTATTTATTGGAAGGTCCCATAATAGAAATCCAAATGGGTGGCATTGATGTTGTATTAGGGGACCAATAATTACATGTTGATAAATGGCAACAAGAAATTCTAGTTTAATTTGTCCTTGAATTAAACTGTGAATTAAAATCGAATTCTATTCTCATAGCAACTTGTAAATAGTTAATTAAGTTTACTAAACTTAATTAGCTTAGGAATTTCGAGTTGGAAGTCTTTCTGAAGTCATGTATATGTTCTCCCTATATTGTAGGGTTCCAGGATGAGTTAAGTATGAGTTGTAATTAGTTAACTCAGTTTACTGAGTTAAGTCCAGTTAAATTAGTTCCAAACTATTTGAGGAACTAATAGTGAGTTAACAATCAGTTGTTGCATTAGTGCACTCAACTAGTGCTACACCAATTAACTGAATATTCCCACATCAGAAACTCATGCATGTCGATTATGAGAAAGAACCAGTTGAAACTAGAGTGCAGGGACAACGTACTATTTGTTTTATATTTTTCTGAGTTGCACTGATATTGCATGCAATCAGGAATCGATCCTTGAAGGGATTGCACCATTTTGAGTGCACTGGTTTCCCTTTAATATGGGTTAATCAACCATAGGAATTGCGCAAGGAAATACGGACTTGAAGAGCTGGTGAATAGGCTAAGTGTTGGTCGATTGCTTGCTTGTGAGTTGGAGATTGATTTTACTGAGTGTTGGGATTGTTCTTATGAGAACAAGCATTGTAATTTCATCTTGATTTTTTGATATATACAATACATATAGTGGTGTTTTTGAGCTGTGTCTTTCCCCAAATATTTATTGTGTTATGTTTATTTTATTCTTTTCCTCTTGTCGATTATTATTTTGCTCGATCTTTATGTGCTTCTGCTATAAAGAGTAGAAGTAGATTCTTGTCTCTTGCTTTAGTACATTGCATGAGATTGTGAATCTATAGGAAAATTTACATGGTATCAGAGGTGAGAACAGTAGACTAGAGGAGATTTCAATTTTTTTGAGCTCAGGGTTATAGGTGAAATTCAAATTTTCATTTCATACTTCAGGATCGACAGATGGCATTCTGTGGTTTTTGAATCGAGTATGCCTTGGAAGGCAGCTCAAATTTTATATCCTGGAGGGAAAAGATGGATGCTATGCTAGAAGATAATGGCTTGAAGGAATTCATTGATCAAGAAGTCCCCAAGACATTAGCTACGGATGCATAGAACTTGGCCGAGTGGAAGAAGTGTGTGGTGAAGGCAAGGTGAATAATCCTTGAGGGAGTTCAAGACCACATTGTCTTGAGTCTCCATGGAAAGGAAACTCTGCATGCTATGTGGAAAACATTGACGGATTTGTATCAGAACAACAGTGACGAAAGGAAATTGGAACTGAAGGACAAACTTAGAAAAATCAAAATGGAGAAAGGTGAGACTATTTTCAAATACTTGACCAAGTTCACCCAATGTCGTGATGAACTTGGAAGTGTTGGAATCATGGTTGTTGAGGAGGATATGGTGAGTCTTTCTCTTCTAGGACTCCCAAAGAGTTATCATAGTTATTAGGACTCTATTAATGGTTGGGCGAAAATACCAGATTGGGAACGACTGTGGTCGGATTTGATGCAGGAGGAGATTAGGAGGAACACTAGGGATGGCTCTTCATCAAAGACTGATGATGAAGATAACTATGCCTTAGCGATTAAGGTGAGGAAGGGGAAAGGGAAATTTTCCCATTCCAAATCATATTCTTATCATGGAGGTAAGAAGAAAGATATGATGAAATTTAAATGCTTTCAATATCATAAGATGGGAATTTTTTCTACAAATTGTCCACTCAAGAAGTCCAAGGAGAAGTCCTCAAGAGGAGTGGTGGGTGAGGCTTTGGCCTCTCAATTCAAATTGGAATTTTCCCTTATTGCATGCATGGTGTCATCAATGTTGGGAAGTGTATGGTACTTAGACAATGGAGCTTCATTCCACATGACTGGCGACAAAGAGTTATTAAGTGACCTGGAGGAGAAATATTTCCAGATGCATATCAAGATGGGTGATGATGGGAAGTATAATGTTTCTGGATTGGGCATGATTTCTCTTCAGAGGGAGCATGGGGCTTCACTCACCTTGAAGAATGTTATGTATGTACCCGGGCTGAAGAAGAACTTGGTATCTATTTCAATGCTTGAGGATAGAGGCAATGATGTGATCTTATCGAAAGGAAAGGCATTCCTTCGACACATAGCCACGGGTCAAGTAAAGAAGATAAGGATTCATGTGAAGAATCTCTATAATATGGAGGTAGAGGAGTGTGCTTATTTTAGTTCAAAAGAAGAAAAGATGCAGAGTCAAGACATTGGAGAGTTGTGGCATAAGCGATTGGGCCACTTGAATCATGGGGCTTTGAAGATATTGCAGCAAATATGTACCAATATTCCCAAAGGTAAGCTTGAGCAAGTTGATACATGCAAGGGGTGTACTTTGGGAAAATACACCAAGTCTTACTTTGGAGATAGAGATAGTCGAGTAGAGTCTATTATAGAGAGATTCCATTCAGATGTGTGTGGACCATTCTCGATAGCATCCATGGCTAAACACAGGTATTATGTTATATTTGTTGATGATTATTCTCGTAAATGTTGGATATTTTTCATCTAGAAAAAGGATCAAACTTTCACAAAGTTTTGTGAGTTCAGAGCATTGGTGGAGAAAGAGTCAGGAAAGAAGGTTAAAGCTCTACGAAGTGATAACAATAGTGAGTATTTCTCAAATGAGTTTATGAACTTCTATGTAGCGGAAAGGATTAAACGAGAATTGAAGACACCCCATAACCCTCAACAAAAGGGGGTGGCCGAGAGGAAGAACAAAAGCATAGTAGGGGTAGCGAGGGAAATGTTGCTTGATCAGGGCCTACCACTACACTTATGGGATGAGGTGTGCAACACAATGATTTATGTTTAGAATCATAGCCCACATCAGATACTTAAGATGAAGACACCAGAGGAAGCTTATTCTAGTAAGAGGCCAGATGTTGGTCACTTCATGATTTCTGGGTCATCGGTATATTTCCATGTGAAAAAAAATGCACGGAAGAAGCTTGACCCTACAACAGAGTTGAGGATATTTTTGGGGTACACTGATACACCTCACAACTTTTGGGTGTACATGCTGACCAATCGAATGATAGTGGTTCACAGGGATATTAGATTCGATGAGGAGAAGGCCATGCGAGTTTCCCTCGAGAGGGAGCTTCAGCTACATGTGGATGAGGAGATTTTAGCTCCTAAGGTTGAGGAGCCTTAGATTGATGTGGAGCAGCCACATGCATAGGTTCTGGGAGTGGATATATCCACTCAGGCAGAGTCTTCTAGAGAGGGAAGAAAGAGCACTAGAGAGGCTAACAGATTGTTGGATGATGCATGGGAGAATGTGGGAGCACCCACTTCTCAACACAGATAGAGGAGGTCACCAGAGAGGTACACTAGATACATGGCACTTATGGGTGCATGTGTTGAGATAGAGCCATCTTCCTTTTAGGAAGCAGTGCAACAGTCGGTTTGGGTTGATGCGATGGTGGAGGAATATGACTCCATAGTTCGAAACAATGTTTGGGATGTGGTCCTGAGACCATAGGACAAGTCGGTAGTGAGCTCTCGTTGGCTTTACAAGGTAAATAAAGCTACAGATGGTAGTGTGGAGAAGCATAAGGCCATATTTGTGGCCCATGGCTTTTCACAGGTAGAGAGGATTGACTATGATGAGACCTTTTCTCGTGTTGCAAGGTACTCGTCAATTAGATCTATATTGGCACTATCAACATATATGGGTTGGAAGATACATTAGATGGATGTGAAGATTTCCTTCCTCAATGGTATGATTGAGGAAGAGGTGTACATAGAGAAGTCCAAAGGTTTTGAAACCTTTGATTGTGAGTTGCATGTGTGCCGACTCAAGAGAGAATTATATGGGCTGAAGAAAGCACCTCGTGCTTGGTACACCAGGATAGATAACTACTTCACTGGGTTGGGCTTCACAAAGAGTGAAGCGAATGTGAATATATACCACATTGTGGTGGAAGGTAAGTTTTTGATTATTGTATTTTATGTTGATGATCTCATATTAACAGGTGATGAGAAGATCATCAAATATTTCAAGGAGGACCTTGCAAGAGAGTTTGAGATGAAGGACATGGGGCTCATGCATTACTTTCTTGGCATGGAGGTATGGCAAGGAGATGGGGAGTTGTTTGTATCTTAGGGAAAGTATGCCAACGAGATACTCAGGAGATTCTGCATGGAGAGCACTAAGCCCACGGAGACTCCTCTAGCTAGTAACTGGAGGATGATGCTACTTTAGGGGAAGTAGTGGAAGATACTATTTGCAAGGACCTTATGGGTTCACTCATGTACTTGGTGAACACACGAATGGATATGTGCTATGCAGTTAACCAACTTAGTCAAGCGATGGTTAGACCCGCCAATCTGTATTGGAAGGTCGCAAAGCATGTATTGAGATACCTCAGAGGCACTACTTATTTTGGCTTATGGTACAAACAAACATAGGGAGTAGATCTTCAAGGCTTCACTGATGTAGATTGGGCAGGGAGTCCATCTGACAGGAAGAGCACATCAGGAGGGATCTTTAGTATTGGGTCAACGACAGTTTCTTAGTACAACATGAAACAGAGATTGGTTACACTCAGTTTGGCAGAGGCAGAGTACATGGCTACAAGTCAGGCAACATGTGAGGCTATCTGGATGAGGAAGATCCTGGTTGGTTTGTTTGGTTAGTAGATGGATCCTACTGTGATTTACTGTGATAATCAGAGTTGTATCAAACTCTCTGAAAATCTAGTTTTTCATGATCGGTCCAAGCATATTGATATCCGATATCATCATCTCAGATATTGTGTGTTGAGGCGGATCATGTTGTTAGATTAGATTCCCATGGAGGAGCAAGATGCTGACATCTTGACAAAGGCATTGTGAAGATGTAAATTCGAGTTTCAAAGAGATAGGATCGGGGTAGCTGATAGTCCTTTTCTTTTTGAGAAGGAGTGATGAGAAATGGCAACAAGAAATTCCAATTTCATTTTTCCATGAATTAAACTATGAATTAAAATTGAATTCTATTCTCATAGCAACTTGTTGATAGTTAATTAAGTTTATTAAACTTAATTAGCTTAGGAATTTTGAGTTGGAAGTCTTTCTGAAGTCATGTATATGTTATCCCTATATTATAGGGGTCCAAGATGAGTTAAGTATGAGTTGTAATTATTTAACTCAGTTTATTGATTTAAGTCTAGTTAAATTAGTTCCAAATTGTTTGAGGAACTAATAGTGAGTTAACAATCAGTTAATGCATAGTGCACTCAACTAGTGATACTCCAGATAACTGAAGATTCCCTCCTCAGAATCTCATGCATGTCGATTATGAGAAAGACCCAGTTAAGACTAGAGTGCAAGGACATTTTACTATTTGTTTTACATTTTTCTGAGTTGTACTGATAGTGCATGCAATCAAGAACTGATCCTTGAATGGATTGTGCAGTTTTGAGTGCAGTGATATCCCTTTAAGATGGGTTAATCAACCATAGGAATTATGCAAGTAAATAGGGACTTGGAGAGCTGGTGAATTGGCTAAGTGTTGGCCTAGTGCTTGCTTGTGAGTTGGAGATTGATTTTACTAAATTCTAGGAATGTTCTTGTGAGAACAAGCATTGTAATCTCATTTTGATTTTATGATATTTATTGTGTTATGTGTATTTTATTGTCGATTATTTTTTTGCTCGACGTTTATGTGCTTTTGCTGTAAAGAGTAGAAGTAGATTCTTGTTTCCTGCTTTAGTACATTGCATGAGCTTGTGAATCTACAGGAAAATCTACATTACAATCATCAGGAATAATGGCCCTTAATTTTAGATATATTTTCATGATATTTTCCTCAAAGGAAAAGGAAATTAAGCTTAAAGATATCCAAGGGAAACCCTCTAAAGTGATAAGCTCCAATAACATGACAATATTTCTAAAAAAGGGATACCATGGTGTAATTGCACAATTTTGTTTATAATATTTTAAAACATCTGTATCCTCTGCTCTAATGGATCTCCAAAAAGTCATCAAGAATCATTCCAAGGTATTTGGAGAAATTCCTAAGGGTCTTCCACCTGATCAAGATCATGATCATGCTATTCATTTTCAACTTGGAAGTGTACCACCTAACATTAGGCCTTATACGTACCCATATCCATAGAAGAATGAGATTGAACATATGGGTCAAGAAAGGTTAGAGTTTAGTATTGTTTAACCTAGCCAGAGTGCTTTCTCTTCACCAATGGTGGTGGCTATTAAAGGGGATGGTTCATGGAATATGTATCCAGATTATAGATTGATCCAGGTGGATGTTGGTGGCCACCCACCTATCCCATTTGGACCCCCACAATTGTCTCTTTCAGCTTTTCAGTTTCCTTATTTGTAGCACAGTTTACTATTTTTAGTAGTTTTTCGGGTCCTAAACTTCCGGAGCCGTTTTGAGGCCCTAAATGACGTTTTTGGGAAATTTGGGGGCAACATCAGTCTACCCTTCCCAAAGTGGTAGTTCTCAGATAGATCTTTCTAATGAGCTATTGTATGCGTCAAACGGAGATCGTATGCCAAAGTTACGACCCCGGGAAATTGATGTACCAATTCACCCAAACGGGGCCCACAATTTGGTGTTTCATCTTCTAGGGTTAGGTTTTGGGATGTGAAGGGTTTTACATTGTTTCTCAACAATAAATAGGCCTTCGAGCCTCATTGTAACACAGTTTAGAGGCATGTAGCTGCCACATCTCTTCTCATAGATAAGCTACTATCGCCCTAGCTAGTTTATTTCCATTACTGTTTGTAAGCATATTTCAGTATTTTACATTAATGAAATGAAGTATTATTTCCACTACATATCTGTGTTTATGGTTATCTTTGTAATTTGTTGTGTTCCTGTTTAAATCCGGATCAGTCGTATTAGAGCGGTCTGTTTTTTCTCTATTTTTCTTTGCATGTCCCCAACGAGGTCGGGATATAAGGAGTTAGGGCTTGAACTGGTCGAACCTTTACAAGACCAACCTCAAAAATCCAACGGCCTCCCATGGCGGATGAGAAGAAAGATGAGGGGGCAGGAGATCCTATCAAAATCTTGCTCAAAGAAGCCCTCAAGTGACAAGGGAATGCGATGATGGATAGCTTTGTGCAGATCCTTCAGCGGCTACCCAAAGGCGACGCATCAGCTTCCAACAGCTACTCTAGAAACACCACACCGTTTAAGGTACAAGTTAACTTTTAAATCCCCTTATTCGAGGGTCAGATAAATGTAGATGCCATAGATAAATGGTTATATCTACTAGAAGAAGCGAGACATTAGATCTGCAAATCCGAAGCCTAAAGGACAAAGCCAAGGCAGGGTGACCCAAGACAACCCGTCAAAGCTGCAAGAAAAAAACAACACCACGAAGCTGAAGAAGGACACAAGAAAGTGGTGTGAGTTCCACAAGAGTCCCACTCATAACACAAGTGAGTGTCGGACCAAGTAGTCGCTGGTGGTCAAGTCGAAGGCTTTTGAATCAGATGCATGTTCCAACCCTGAGCCAAAACCCGACAAGGGGAATGGCAAAGGGAAGCAGATCATTGAAGATGAGCCCAGTGCTACTGTTACCACTGCCAAGATCCGGAAGAATGAACCCGAAGATCCAGAGGAGGGGGAACGTCCTTTCCACTCATAGATGTGGGTTAAGGGTTCGCCGCTGCAATTCATTGTCGACAGTGGTAGCCAAAAGAACCTTATTTCAACAGAGGTTGTGAAGTAGTTGGGTCTACCAACTACACCACACCCATAGCCGTACAGTATCGGGTGGCTTCATGAAGGATGAGATCTCAAATTTCGCCAGCAGTGCTGCCTTCCCTACAGCATCAAGCATTTCACAGACGAGGTGTTGTGTGATGTTACACCTCTGGATGTTTGTGATGTGCTATTAGGCCAGCCATACTTGTGGAGGTGACATGTTGTGTATGAGTCAAGGCCTCGTGCTGTCATCATTTCTTTGGGTGATTAATTATATAGGATATCGAAGGTAGCCCCACATACCACCACCTTTTTTATCACTGCTAAGAAAGGTAGCAAGCTCATCTCCTAGACTAGGAAATTCATCTGTCTAGTTCGCTCCCAAAGTAAGGGGAAGATTGTTGCCACATCCATGACCCCGCAAAGGGTTCCTCCATGCAGCAACAACAACAAAGGAATACAGTCGCAACAGAACATAGGAACAACTTCTCCTTACCCACAGGGGCACCACACAAGCTTGAGGTGGGCAACAAAGTCTAGTTGCATCTGCAGAAAGAATGCCTTACAAGAGCCCATCAAAAGCTCCGACCATGCCGACGTGGTCCTTACACCATTACTAAGGCTGTGGGAAATAATGCTTTGGAGCACAACATTCCTCCATTCCTTCACTTGCACCAAGTATTCAATGTGTATTGCCCTCGACCATGCTTCCCACCATTACTGGGCACATCTGAGATTGCAAAACAACTCACCAGGGACCAAGTTTAGCAGATGGAGGAACTCAACACAATGGGGACCATTGCTTCCTAAGGGGGGAGGAATGATCCAGATGGATGTTGGTGGCCACCCACCTATCCCATTTGGACCCCCACAACTATCTCTTTCATCTTTTTAGTTTCCTTATTTGTAGCACAATTTACTATTTTTAGCAGTTTTTTGGGTCCTAAACTTCCGGAGTTGCTTTGAGGCCCTAAATGACATTTTTTGGGAAATCTAGGGGCAACATGGGTCCATGGACTGATGTTCCCCTTCCCAAAGTGGTAGTTCTTGGATAGATCTTTCTAACGAGCTATTGTACGCGTCAAACGGAGATTGTATGCCAAAGTTACGACCTCAGGAAATTGATGTACCAATTTACCCAAACAGGGCCCACAATTTGGCGTTTCATCTTTTAGGGTTAGGTTTTGGGATGTGAAGGGTTTTACATTGTTTCTCAACAATAAATAGGCCTTCGAGCCTCATTGTAACACAGTTCAGAGGCATGTAGCCGCCACATCTCCTCTTAGAGATAAGCTACCATCACCCTAGTTGGTTTATTTCCATTACTGTTTGTAAGCATATTTCAATATTTTACATTAATGAAATGAAGTATTATTTCCACTGCATATCTGTGTTTATGGTTATCTCTGTAATTTGTTGCGTTCCTGTTTAAATCCAGATCAGTGGTATCAGAGCGGTCTGCTTTTTCTCTTTTATTCTTTGCATGTCCCCAACGAGGTCGGGATATAAGGAGTTAGGGCTTGAACTGGTCGAACCTTTACAAGACCAACCTCGAAAATCCGGACGGCCTCCCATAGCGGATGAGAAGAAAGACTAGGGGGCAGGAGATCCTATCAAAATCTTGCTTGAAGAAGCCCTCGAGCGACAAAGGGACGCGATGATGGATAGCTTTGCGCATATCCTTCAGCAGCTACCCAGAGGCGACGGATCGGCTTCCAACAACTACTCTGGAAACACCACACCATTTAAGGTACAAGTTAATTTTGAAATCCCCATATTCGAGGGTTAGATAGACACAGATGTCGTAGATAAATGGTTAAATTTGCTAGAGGGTTACTTTTCTGTTCATGAATTTTCGAGTCGGGAAAAGATTGTTTTCACTCTTCTCAAAGCAGCCCCCCATGTCAAGGACTGGTGGGAAACCTACTGCGAGCAGAAGAATGAAAGTACGGGCTCACTACTTTTAGTCGCACCCACTTGGGATTCATTTCGGGATGCCATCAAGGAGTAGTATTACCCCGTCAAAAGCTATGAGGACAAATACATCAAATGGACCACACTGCGGCAGGGACGAGACCAAGATGTGCCAGAGTTCACCAAAATTTTTCATACCCTTCGCACACATTTGGGTATCAAAGATTCTGATATGCATATGGTACTCAAATATTGCGGCTGCCTACACAAATACATCCAGGAAGAGATGGAGTTCCTGAACATCTCCTCGCTCGGCATGGTACCAATACACTGTCAAAATTGAGCAAAAGTTCAAACAGAAGAAGCGAGACATTAGATCTGCAAATCCAAAGCCTAATGGACAAAGCCAAGGCAGGGTGACCCAAGACAAATCGTCGAAGCTGCAAGAAGAAAACAACACCACGAAGTTGAATAAGGACACAGGAAAGTGGTGTGAGTTCCACAAGAGTCCCACTTATAACACAAGTGAGTGTCGGACTAAGCAGTCACTGGTGGCCGAGTTGAAGGCTTCCGAATCAGATGCATGTTCCGACCCTAAGCCAGAACCCGACAAGGGGAATGGCAAAGGGGAGCAGATCATTGAAGCGGAGCCCAGTGATACTGTTGCCACTGCCAAGATCTAGAAGAATGAACTCGAAGATCCAGAGGAGGGGGAACGTCTTTTCCACTCATAGATGTGGGTGAAGGGTTCGTTGTTGTAATTCATTGTCAACAGTGGTAGCGAAAAGAACCTTATTTCAGCAGAGGTCGTGAAGCAGTTAGGTCTACCAACTACACCACACCCACAACTGTACAGTATCGGGTGGCTTCATGAAGGACGAGATCTCAAAGTTCACCAACAGTGCCATTTTCCCTACACCATCAAGCCTTTCACAGACGAGGTATTATGTGATGTTACACCTCTGGATGTTTGTGATGTGCTATTAAGCCAGCCATACTTGTGGAGGCGACATGCTGTGTATGAGTCAAGGCCTCGCGCTGTCATCATTTCTTTGGGTGATTCATTATACAGGATACTAGAGGTAGCCCCACATACCGCCACCTCTTTGATCACTGCTAAGAAAGGCAGCAAGCTCATCTCCCAAACTAGGAAATTCATCTATCTGGTTTGCTCCCAAAGTAAGGGGAAGATCGTTGCCACATCCATGACCCTCACAAAGGGTTCCTCCACACAGTAGCAACAGTAAAGGAATACGGTCATGACAGAACACAGGAACAACTTCTCCTCACCCACAGGGGTACCACACAAGCTTCAAGTAGGCAACAAAGTCTAGTTGCATCTGCAGAAAGAACGCCTTACAAGAGCCCATCAAAAGCTTCGACCACGCTGACATGGTCCTTACACCAATACTAAGGTTGTGGGAAATAATTCTTTAGAGCACAACATTCCTCCATTCCTTTGCCTGCACCAAGTATTCAATGTGTACTGCCCTCGACCATGCTTCCCACCATTACTAGACACATCCGAGATTGCTGAACAGCTCACCAGGGACCAAGTTTAGTAGATGGAGGAACTCAACACAATGGGGACCATTTCTTCCTAAGGGGGGAGGAATGATCCCGGTGGATGTTGGTGGCCACCCACCTATCCAATTTGGACCCCTACAACTGTCTCTTTCAGCTTTTCAGTTTCCTTATTTGTATCACAATTTACTATTTTTAGCAGTTTTTCGGGTCCTGAACTTCTGGAGCCGTTTTGAGGCCCTAAATGACTTTTTTTCCTGTTGCCCTTCCCAAAGTGGTAGTGCTCGGATAGATATTTTTTAATGAGCTATTGTACGCGCCAAAGGAAGATCGTATGCCAAAGTTACGACCCCAGGAAATTGATGTACCAATTTACCCAAACGGGGCCCATAATTTGGTGTTTCATCTTCTAGGGTTAGGTTTTGGGATGTGAAGGGTTTTACATTGTTTCTCAACAATAAATAGGCCTTTGAGCCTCATTGTAACATAGTTCAAAGGCATGTAACTGCCACATCTCTTCTCAGAGATAAGCTACCATCGCTCTAGCTGGTTTATTTCCATTACTGTTTGTAAGCATATTTCAGTATTTTACATTAATGAAATGAAGTATTATTTCCGCTGCATATATGTGTTTATGGTTATCTTTGTAGTTTGTTGCGTTCCTGTTTAAATACGGATCATAGATATATCAACATCATGAAAATCAAATATAAGTTTCCTATTCCCGTCATTAATGAATTGTTCAATAAATTGCATGAAGCAATTTTCTTTATTAAGTTGGATCTCCATTTTGGATATCATCAAATCAGAATGAGGCAAGAAGACATTCCAAAAATAACATTTAAAACACATGAAGGTCATTATGAGTTTTTGGTTATGCCATTTTGACTTAACAATGCACCTTCAACATTTCAAATCTTGATGAATTCTATCTCCAAACCCACCCTTATAAAATTTGTATTAGTATTTTTTTATGGCATACTAAACTATAAAAAATCTTGGGAAGAGCATGTACCACAATCCTAGAAATATAGATTAAGAGAATAAGAATCAACCAAATAGTTAGTACCTCATCAAATGGAAGAACCTATCAATGGAAGAGGCGACATGGGAAGATGAGTTTTTCATGCATAAACACCCGCAATTATTCAAGTGTTAAGGACAACACTTGTTTGAAGGGGAGGGGCATGCTAAACCCTATATAAACCCCATGTTAACCCTAAAACCCCTTATTAAGCCCTAGATATTGAGTTATCACATTTATATTTTCATATTGTCATGTTAGTTAGAACCTTTCGCTATAATGTTTCTTTATAATTGTACACTTTGTATCCTATATATATATTCAAAGTTGACCTACTCTTAGGATAATGAAATCTTGTCTTATACATTGTATTCATTATAGAAGGAGGTTTCTACATCAAAGTGGACTACAATTATTGGTTTCTTATCAATTTTAAGGTTCATGGTTCAAAACAAATGAGAGTTTTTGGACCCAACCACCAACAAATGGAGAGAGTTTGACTAGGTCATAGATGAGGGATTCCTTGAGCACCAAGGGTATGAATTCACCCGATTACCACTAGATGACAAATATTGGGTGTTTATTTTTCCTCAAGAGGAAACTTCTAAACCCTTTGAAGGATAAAGCTTAGGTGTTGATTTTTCATAAGGTGGAAACTTCTGAATCCTCTAGGATTCCAAAGCTTGATCAAACTCATAAAAAAAATCTAAATAACCCCACCACCACATCCCCCATTAGTTTGATTTTGAAGGGATCATTTTGACATGAAACAATGAGATCTCATCATTTAAGATGAAGAGTTCCAACTTGACTTGTTTGTGATTTAATTATTTATAGACTAGACATTGAACTAAGAGCTCCAATGTTTGCAATAAATTATATAGGACTTTGCTCATAGGTTCAAAGGTTGGCTTGAGTGTTAAGAATTAGAAATGACCTCATGGCCAAAAGCCATCAATTCATATTTCCATTCCACACAAGTTCCATTGTAATCCATTTTCAATAGCTTGGTAATCAAGAATATTTGTATGGGAAATGAGCATGAGTAAGAACTCATGTAGGGCCATTGTCTTAGCTCATACTTCAATGGGGTTCCAAAAACTAATTTAATTTTACCCACTATTTCACATTATGTCTAGTATTAGATCTTTGAACATCCTAGCCCTTGCCAACCCCTTCCCCCACCCCCAACACACACTCATATATATATATATAGTTAGCTAGCTTCCTTGATACAAGAGTAAGGAAAGTTTACAAATTCAAGGTATTACTTCCTCAACAATATTTATATCACTAATAAAAATAAATCGAAGGATTAATTCTATTATAATGTGAATGTATTAATGATTGCTTAGTGGTCGTTTAACCAAGTAATATTTCAATAACTTACAATATTGTAAAAAATCTTTATTCAACATGTAATATGAGAACTATTCTTCTTTCACTTTCTCATATATAATTGAGGTGAAGGAGACTCTCTTAAGTTTGAAAGGATGAAAATGTAATGAGCACTCAATTCTTATGTAGGGATGTAGCCTTTTACAATTGGAATTTTATTTGGAAAATAAAAGTGCTACTCCCATGGATGTTTTCCCACTTTTGGGTTTTACCACATAATCACCATATCTCCCTTCTTTTGTCTTGCATTGTTTATTTTTTGTCCTTTTAATTCTTTCATAGGAGGCTAGACTATGTATATATTTATCATATGTTAATGCAAATTCACAAAATATCACATGGTATCAAAGTGGGTTATTGAGCTCTATCTCCTTAAATAAGTTATTTATTTATTTTTTACATCAAACTTTAGGAAAATTATTCTTTTTTCCTCCCCTCTCATATAGATTTTCATTCATAT
Source organism: Pinus tabuliformis (assembly GCA_031772625.1). Classification (NCBI taxonomy): domain Eukaryota; kingdom Viridiplantae; phylum Streptophyta; class Pinopsida; order Pinales; family Pinaceae; genus Pinus; species Pinus tabuliformis. The sequence continues at coordinate 168,425,243 of CM062815.1, read as the reverse complement.
CTGGATAGCAACCTAGGTTTTCACCCTATCTAAGAAAAAATCACTATTTCATGGCATCTTTTTCACAAGTTTACCTTATCATTGGCTCTAAAATAGGCAAATCAGCGAAAGTCAGCTACTAAATTTGTCCTTTGCTTGCTCGAAATATAATTAATTTTCCTAGCCTATCATAAGTAAATTTATTTTTTCTATCCAAAAGTATTTTGGGCATATTTAGGTTTTGTAATTACCAAGCATATATATATATATATATATATATATATATATATATATATATATATATATATATATATATATATATATATATATATTAAATACTAAGGTTGTTTTAGGTGGTATTTTTTTTTCTTAGGTTCATTTTTTCTTGATCTACCTTCCTAGCAATTTCCCATTCAATTTCACACTTTGTACAACCTTATACATATCTGTACAACCATGTTTTCTCTCTTGAAGAAATATTTTCTCTGCAATTTCACTTTCAAATAGTAGATGAGACGTGTTTCTCTACTATACAACCTCTAATTTGCAGTGTTTACAACAATTTCACTTTGATTTGCACTATATGGTTGTTGGAAATAATACTGAGAGGGTGGGGGTGAATCAGTATTATTAGATCAATATAACTTTTCACTTTCCATATTAAGATTCATATATGCTGCTTCAGTTAAGAATACCCGCATATATTCAGTAAACTTATGATTCAGTTAATTGATCTTCAATGAGTGCATTAGAACATTATTAACCATATTAACAGTAAAGAGGTGCAGTAAAATAGAACAGATCATCACACATAAGCCACACACATGAACACCATGATATAAGGGGGAAACCCAATGTGGGAGAAAACCACCTGCTGCAAGTCATCTCAATCTTCTTCTTAATAAGAAAATCATTTTACAAAAGTTCTGTACTAGTGTAGTCCTTTACCAGTACGCAGGCTACTACCTGCAGAGAGCTACAACCCCCATAGTTCTTGTACTAGCCGATCCATTTACTAGTACGCAGGCTGCTACCTGCTACAATGCTCCAAAGTTTTCAACTGCTACTGGAAGGGAGCTACCACCCCCTTAGCTCTTGTACTAGCTAAGATACTAGTACGTAGGCGCCAGCCTACAATCTTCTTTCCTCCAGGTACCGCGTTTCATAAATTTTCATACTGGATACTCCTGGAGCACAACACATAATCTGAAAGGCCACGTTTCATCCAATTTTCATACTGGACCCATTAATATCATTGAAGCACATAATCAATCAATCTTCTGAATCACCCAAACACCAGATCAATACATATACGAGGATAATATGTGAGTTATCAACCAGATCTAGTCCATTAGATCACATAAATATGAGTCATTATGATCCTGATCCATTATTAGATCTCATCCATCAACACAATCAATCAAACTGAATATGTAGAATACTGACACCATTAAACAGTCATCAGAACACATCAACAACTTGAACCACCTGTAACTTTAAACATCATAGCTCAAATGGTATACGCTACTACAATGAACCAAACCTGCGTACATACGCACTTTCACCAAAGCCAACCCGCGTACAAATCTATAAATATTCAATCATGACTCGCAGCGATTTCAAACTTAAGTTATACCCAGTTCAGATCATTACAAGCGTCAGTATACAGATATAGAATAAGCATAATCAACTATATAGAGATAGTTCATTTCAAACCATTTGATCCCGATCTATCCTTAGATCTTGTTCTCCATCAACCGGTGAGATCCCTCTTTAGCTCAGATCCAGATCTGCACTATAACCCAATCACAATATTCCAGATCTAACACTTTATCAGATATTCAATAATTCAGATGATGCTTTGCCAAATGATCTCCTTCCTCTTTTATAGTCTTAGGCCTTTCACAATACCATGGTCCAAAACCATAATAACACAATACCACGGACCCAATACTTGGGATCAAAACTTTTGGATGCAATACCACGGACCAAAACCATAGGATCAAAAACTGTCAGACTAATACCATGAACCAACCATGAAAGTGCTTGAGATCAACACTTTTGGATGCAGTACTATGGACCAAAACCATAGGATCAAAAACCGTCAGACTAATACCATGAACCAATCATGAAAGTGCGTGAACTTTTCTCTTGCATGAAGGGAACTTTTCTCTACATGAAAGTGTGTGAACTTTTCTCTACATGAAAGTGTGTGAACTTTTCTCTACATGAAAGAAACTTTTCTCTGCATGAAAGTGCGTGAACTTTTCTTTTCTCTGCATGAAAGTGCGTGAACTTTTCTCTACATGAAAGAAACTTTCATCTTCATGAAAGCGCATGAACTTTTCTCTACATGAAAGAAACTTTTATCTTCATGAAAGTGCGTGAAATTTTCTCTACATGAAAGAAACTTTTATCTTCATGAAAGTGCGTGAAATTTTCTACATGAAAGAAACTTTTATCTTCATGAAAGTGCGTGAACTTTGTTGCACTATAATTTATCATTTGAGATGAGTGGGTTGCCATCAAGTACAACATATGTATCATAATGCCAACAATGGTCGTTTTTTCCCAATTTCTCTCTGAATCATATAGGCATAGCGGGGAAACCAAGATAGGCCATTACATGACCTTGACACCATTACACAAGAGATACATGACATAGAGACCAAGTATCAAGAGAAAGACTTATGAAAGTCACCAATGACTAATATCAACAACCACTTTTCAGATTAGCAACCATGATCTCCTTCTGTTCTCCTTCTACACCTGATCTAACCAAAACAGCTTGTGTACATGAACCAGGAGCTTCTAAGGTAATGCCAACAATGCATTATTAGAAGTTAATATTCTCCCCATGAAGCTGTGCTAGATGGTCTCTGTCAGACCCATATCAGACTCTTTTCATTCAGAGCCTGGCCCACAGAATATCTTCAAATCAAAATATATGTGCCTGTATCTTCATAAACAAGTGTATGTACGCGGATACCCTTCATTAAAATCGCGTACAACCACATTTCTCTGAAATAGGCAATATTTAACAGCAGACTTCTGCATAGACACAATCACATTATATCATATGTGAGAAGCACCATAGCCATCAAGATCTGCATGAACCAAGTATTTGCATCAATCAACATATGTAAGCAACAACCTATCATCACATAGGTAAGAAACCATCATCATCATGTCTCCAAGAATGCAACTTTGAATAATCATCCATGTATCCAGTACTATGTATCATGAGCTCAAGATCATTTGTCAAAACTTCTTGATATCATCAGCAACAACAATGTGAGCACAAAGAACTATAGGAATCCTGCACTATAACTATAATATATGATCTTTATGCATATGATGTCAGCAGCATATGAGTGATTCATCATCAAGTAAAGAAGATGTGAATTCAAGCTTAGAACTTCTCCTTATCCTTATGAAGATCACCATGTAAGCACCATATATACATCAGTGAATCCATAAATCTGATTTGAAAGTCAACTATGTATCACAAGAGATTTTGTCATGGACAACTCATAACCATATCATAGCAAGATGAATCATTTATCCATATAAGCATCATCACCAAGGACTATTAACCATAATGCCAATAATGCATTAAAAGCATATGCTCCCCCTAAACCTGTGCCATCTTGTTTACTGTTAGATCTAATCATGCATATCAGCAAGTAGTATCAAGTCATCATCATTATCAAGTTAGAAACAAAACACTTCTAACCATCAAGTCATTTCCACACATCATCAGCAAATTGTAACCATTATCAAATAGCGCAAATAATAAACCGAATCATAACTGATCCTTTTCCTGAACCTGTCCCTACTGCCTTTCCTCAAACAATCATATACGCGACTATGCCATAACCAACTCGTGTATATACGTGACTTCTCTTTAAGAAACTTGTGTATGAGATTTAGGACACTGAAGTTTTACACTTCCAGCTCCCTCTGATTCTGTTATGTCTGTATGTTGTGCTGTGCCACCTCTTTCTGACTGTACTTCTTTCTTCTTCCACATCTTCAAGTGCGATGATGATGCTTTCTCCTTTTGGTATGGTGCCCATACTTTGTTCTTGCATTCCTTAGCTATATGTCCAAGCTTGTTACATTTGTAACATCTTACATGTCTCATATTTCTTCTATAGCAATCAACAACTCTGTGACCAAACATATTGCAAGCAAAGCAATATCCATTAAAGTACCTTGAATGTGATGATCTTTCTGCATGATGGTCTTGAAACCTTCTTCTTCTACATCTGGCTACAACATGTCCAAGATTATGAAATACATAACATTCAACATTATTCATAGGAGGAGTAAAAGATTTTCTTTAAAGATTTTCTTTCCTTGGTTGATGATGAGATTGACCTTTCATCTCCTTATTGAGCATTTCAGATTTTGCAGTTGAGTCCCTTGTCTTACTTTGTGAACTAGATTCACCTTCAATAGATCCATGAAAACCAAGATCAATTTTGATAGCAGGAGACCTTTGACTATTAAGAATATCATCCAAGACTTTAGTACTATCTTGAAATCATAACAGTTTATCCTTTTCTTCTAATTTATCTTTTAGAATATTTACCTCAACTTGATGTTGCTCTTCCTTTTCAAGATACTGCTTCTTCACGTTTTCTTCAGCATTTCTTTCTTCTTCCAATTGACATCTTAGTTCAAGAACTTCATTTTCATGAGCTTGGAGTAGTTCTTTATTCTGCTTCTTTGATTCTTCAAGATCTTCTTTTAGCGAGCGGATCATGGCTTCAAGACTTTCATAGTAACTGTCTATCTCTGAGTTTCTTGATGGTTGTGCTTCTTTCATTGACTTCATCTCTTAGTGATGTTACTTCATCCTGCAACTTTTGATATTTGTCCTTGAATAACTTCCTTACCTTGTTTCATTCCTCTAGTTGAGCTTTTAGTTTGGCAACTTCTTCTTTGAAGACACATTCCCTTTTGTTCAATAGATCTTGTTGATCTCTAATTTTGTCTGTAAGCCTTTTAAATTCTGCCTCTATTTGATATCTTTCCTGCTCACCCATAAAAGCAAATTCAGTTGTTTCGCTATCACTTTCATCTTTTCCAAATGGATAGATAGCTGGAACATCAGAGGATAACAAATTCATACCTGATAGTTCATCTTCATTCTGAAATGATTCTGAATCTGAAGTGCTTCTTCCACATAATCCCCAATCGATTCTCCCATTGTCATAGTTCTTCTGAGATGTCTTCTTCTGCTTAGGCGCTTTCTTCTTAAGCTTCTTTCCCATTTTTCCACGGATCTCCTTCAAGCGATCAATCTTCTACAAAAGGACTTGCTCCGATACCAATTATTGGAAATAATACTGAGAGGGGGGGGGTGAATCAGTATTATCAGATCAATATAACTTTTCACTTTCCATATTAAGATTCATATATGCTGCTTCAGTTAAGAATACCTGCGTATATTCAGTAAACTTATGATTCAGTTAATTGATCTTCAATGAGTGCATTAGAACAATAATAACCATATTAACAGTAAAGAGGTGCAGTAAAATAGAACAGATCATCACACATAAGCCACACACATGAACACCATGATATAAGGTGGAAACCCAATGTGGGAGAAAACCACCTGCTACAAGTCATCTCAATCTTCTTCTTAATAAGAAAGTCATTTTACAAAAGTTCTATACTAGTGCAGTCCTTTACCAGTACGCAGGCTACTACCTGCAGAGAGCTACAAGCCTCTTTCGTTCTCCAGTCTCTCCTGGAAGGGAGCTACAACCCCCATAGTTCTTGTATTAGCCGATCCATTTACTAGTACCCAGGCTGCTACCTGCTACAATGCTCCAAAGTTTTCAACTGCTACTGGAAGGGAGCTACCAACCCTTTAGCTCTTGTACTAGCTAAGATACTAGTACGTAGGCGTCGGCCTACAATCTTCTCTCCTCCAAGTACCACGTTTCATAAATTTTCATACTAGATACTCCTGAAGCACAACACATAATCTGAAAGGCCACGTTTCATCCAATTTTCATACTGGACCCATTAATATCATTGAAGCACATAATCAATCAATCTTCTGAATCACCCAAACACCAGATCAATACATATACGAGGATAATATGTGAGTTATCAACCAGATCTAGTCCATTAGATCACATAAATATGAGTCATTATGATCCTGATCCATTATTAGATCTCATCCATCAACACAATCAATCAAACTGAATATGTAGAATACTGACACCATTAAACAGTCATCAGAACACATCAAAAACCTGAACCACCTGTAACTTTAAACATTATAGCTCAAATGGTATGCGCTACTACAGTGAACCAAACCTGCGTACATACGCGCTTTCACCAAAGCCAACCCACGTACAAATCTATAAATATTCAATCATGACTTGCAGCGATTTCAAACTTAAGTTATACCTAGTTCAGATCATTACAAGCGTCAGTATAATCAACTATATAGAGATAATTCATTTCAAACCATTTGATCCTGATCTATCCTTAGATCTTGTTCTCCATCAACCGGTGAGATCCCTCTTTAGCTCAGATCCAGATCTGCACCATAACCCAATCACAGTATTCCAGATCTAACACTTTATCAGATATTCAATAATTCAGATGATGCTTTTCCAAATGATCACCTTCCTCTTTTATAGTCTTAGGCCTTTCACAATACCACGGTCCAAAACCATAATAACACAATACCACGGACCCAATACTTGGGATCAACACTTTTGGATGCAATACCACGGACCAAAACCATAGGATCAAAAACTGTCTGACTAATACCATGAACCAACCATGAAAGTGCTTGAGATCAACACTTTTGGATGCAATACCATGGACCAAAACCATAGGATAAAAAACTGTCAGACTAATACCATGAACCAATCATGAAAGTGCGTGAACTTTTCTCTTGCATGAAGGGAACTTTTCTCTACATGAAAGTGCATGAACTTTTCTCTACATGAAAGAAACTTTTATCTGCATGAAAGTGCGTGAACTTTTTTTTTCTCTGCATGAAAGTGCGTGAAATTTTCTCTACATGAAAGAAACTTTTATCTTCATGAAAGTGCGTGAACTTTTCTCTACATGAAAGAAACTTTTATCTTCATGAAAGTGCGTGAAATTTTCTCTACATGAAAGAAACTTTTATCTTCATGAAAGTGCATGAAATTTTCTCTACATGAAAGAAACTTTTATCTTCATGAAAGTGCATGAACTTTGTTGCACTATAATTTATCATCTGAGATGAGTGGGTTGCCATCAAGTACAACATATGTATTATAATGCCAAAAATGGTCATTTTTTCCCAATTTCTCTCTGAATCATATAAACCATATTTTTCTATGTACAACCTATTTTTCAAGGTTTTTTAAGGATTTGGACTACTTCCCTTGCCTCTCCATGGATTGTATAGCCTTCTACAAATATGTACATCCATAATTTCTCTCCTTTTTGCAATATCTAATGCACTCTACATAGTTTATCTTTGGCTCGGTTCCTTTCGTCTCAAAATGTGAGATGGTTTCAGAGATCCATAAAGAGGTATAGAATGGCCGCCCTTTAAGAAATCATGCTTATATTTAAATTGGAAATTTTCCTTGGTTTAAGAAGCACCTAAATTGTTTTGAATTTATCTAGGGATTGATGGGCATCCCAATTAGGTAAAACATAAGGACCATCTAACCTTACCTAGGCACATAAAGGTTGCATTAGACCTCCCCTTTTGCACTTAATAATATTTTCTCAGTTTAAATAAGTTCTTAGGATTGTTAAAGAGATATATCATGCTTTATGTGCCTAATGTGATTATGATGTAGGATATGGAGAACAATTGGCATAAATCACAAGGATATCTAGTCAGAGAGATTTATGGGACCTATTCGTTGCTGCAGGAAGATCAAACTTCGCTGGCTTGGAGCCCTAAATAATCCTCCCTATAGTTGCGAGGTCACTCAGGGAGTATGATCCCGTTTTTTAGATTCTTTGAGGGAAATAAGTCCTCCTTTCAAGGAGGTTTTCCCTCACTTGTCTTGTATAAATAGAGGGATGCAGATAACAAATAGTCAAAGCTAGTGGAAGCATTAGTAGTAGAGAGCTTTAGGAGATCCAGTTATGCAACTTTTTATGTACAAGCAATTTTTTCATTAATGAAAGATATCTTTGGTTCTTAGATTTTTTCCTTCAGATATCTGAGCTTCCTTGGGTTAGGGCCCACCCCAGGTGCCCAAGATCCCTTCTGTATTATTTACCTTTATGCATTTATTATTTTTTTGTAAATTTATTTTTGCGTATTGTTTTTATGCAGGGTTAATTAGTTTATTTGTGAACAATCTCTTCTTGCATACTATTTGAGCAATAGATGGTAGTTTTAGTAATAATTATATTTTTCAGTTAGAATCCCTTTTCATGCATTTGACTTCACTTTGGTTGTTGATATTTATTCGTTTTTTTTATCATTATTGCTTGTTGTAATAGTAGAATCCCCTATTTTTGCAGATATACAAGAGACTCTACAGCCACCCATTTGCTGAATCATTCCTTCTACAATTGACATGAGTACCTTACCATTCCTTAGCCTTCATTACGGTCCTTTTTCTTTCAAACTGCATGCTCAACACATTTCACTGCTCGCTTGACTGTCTTCTGTAGCGAAACATGGACTGTTGTAGCAGTTTGCATTTTTCTTCCAAAACTCATCCAAACATGCATCCAACTTATGAATAATATTATTTGATGTTATATAATGTACCTGGAACCCTGAAGATGGAATTTAGAAGAAAAGATACCAAGTAGATTCCTTGACCTAGTTTGTTGTAGAAATTTCCTTTTTTCCTACAGAATTAGGGCTTGCTAGAGTTTTCTTTCGATTAAAAGTAGAATATATATGATTTATTTTCATCATAGTTAATATGGTTTTCCTCCTTTAATTGTAGTTATCATAGGTTTTCTTATTGTCTTTCATTTCCTACAATTCTGAATTTTGTCTATAACATAAAGCAGTTAGTATGGTCTCTGAGTAACTAGATCCCATCTCAGTGTTTTCACCCACATAAAAGTAAACAAATGAAAAGGATAAGTACATGTTGCACACATAGTGCCGACCCCTCTTAAGTTTGTACAAATTTGGGCTGAAAATTGAAGCTAAGACCTTTGGGAGTTGCAATATTATTGCTACAATACTAAGGGCCATTAGGTATTTTCTCCCATTAAAGAGATAATGCAATCAATAAAAAGTGTGGTGCTAGAAATATTTAAATTGTTCCATTATAAAGCTTGCATTGAATTATTGTGTTGTATGTACACCCTATCTAGTAGGCTTCCATCAAAATCCAACAGACGCAAATAACCCAAAGTGGAATATGTAAAAACGTTGTCCTTTCCCTTAGATATCTACATAACAACCCCTTGGTTGCACTCCTATCTCATGGGCATTTCTCTTCCCTTGTGTGCTTAGTTTTTTATTAGTGTCTTGTAAGATTCATATATGCCTTTGAGAGTCATAGAAATATTCATTTTTTCCTAGACTGGATTCAAAAATTTTCCATGACTTCACTAATGGACACAAAGTCACATCTTTAAGGTCACATTTTCATTCATATCAGAGATGTACAGTCTTGTACATTTACATATGGCTCTCTTTCATAGTATGGATGTGTTTGTGTGACAAAATTGTGTAGTTTCTATTGTATATATACTACATGATTTGTGATAGCTACATGGTTCGTGACCCATGGAGGAAATAGGTTGATTCATGATCTATAGATCTACATAATTTTATTACAGATCGAGTGGCTTTTGGAATTCCATAGATAACATTCACTCATATCTATGGACATGTGGGTTGTTTTTGTCTACCACATCATTTCAATGCACCTTAGATCAGAACTATTTCTACCATGGTAGCCTAGAAATCACTTGGATTTTAGCTTTAATTTCTTAGCTCAATGTAGATATATTGTTTAAGGAAAATTGTAAGTGTACAAATCTAATTTCGGTTCTTTTCTCTACGTTTTGGGCCAGTTTATCGACTATTGTGCCATTTTCCTTGCTGATGGGATAGCTCCACTGCTCAGAATCATTTTTCTTCTTTCGGAGAGGCACTCAAAAGGGGGTATCCACTTGTAAGGATTCACTTGTATGGGATTTTGATAGCCAATGGATTTTCAGTCTTTAAAATTACATATATCTCTCTATCTAAGAATTCTCTATTTTTGAAAAATATGCTAGAAAACGATTTGTATGCCCATTTACACTATTGTACAATGTTGATATTTTTGTTTACTTGAGAGATATCATCTCTCACAGGGAAACCCAATATTGAGAGAAGTTTCAATTAAAAAAAATTCCTTCTGTAATTTGAATTTGAATTCCCTCACAATGCTCTAAGAGCATAACAAAAATTGGAAGGAGCTTATAACTAGAACTAGGCCTATCGTTATCCCCTCCTCACCTATGTATCTCATTTCTAGTTAAGTTGGTGATAAAACTCAATGGTGTTTTCCCGACCCTTTAGCATCAATCCCCACAAGAATGAACTTAGATCTAGGAATAACCTTGAAGGATATTGGTTGATGTGCCCTATGTTGTTGGGTTTTATATAAGTTACCATTGGAGTAGGATCTAAATAGAGTTACATATTCTTAGATATTGGCATGCTCAACATATGTAAGATTTGTTTTTGGTTTATGACGATGGCATGTAGAGAAATGGTAGAAAAACATATGTTGTAGTTGAAACAATTAGAAAAGGGAGGTAAACCACAATAGATGGTAGTAATGAAGAAAAAGAAGAATCTAACCTCCTTTGTGATAGATCTAGTCATCACCAATCCTAGACGATGCTATCTAATCCTGCATTCTCATGAGATAGGACAATGCACTCAAATATACAATGGATGTGTGGGGTTTTTCTATGTGTTCTTTGTTACTGAAAATTAGCATTGTTGCATGATTTTTTGTCTTAAAATGTATGATTGTACATACCTACCAAGGATCATAGTTGGTCTTTGGACCCAAAGTATGACCTTTAAATTGTAGGGATCAAGTGAATATTATAGGATTCCAGCTTCATTGCATTTGAAATATAAATGTGTCACTTGTAGTTAGAACCAATCCTCATACTCAAGCATATAATGATATCTGGAGTGTTTTTGTAGTGATCTCTCACATATTTTGTAAATTTAGCTTGTTGGAAATTCTTTGTTTCTGATTTCTCTAAATTCCTCACATAAGTTTCTTTGGTAGTGATGATTTTTATTTCTGGACGTCTTCACCTAATGTTTTAAGATCTAGTTTGTTAGACTTATATTTACTTCCTTTGACTACATTTCTTTACATTATTTCTTTGTTTCTTAGCTATATTCATCATGATTATAGAGGTTGTTTTAGTACTTGTGTTAACTAGAAATAACTACCTTGTTTGGAAGAGAAAGTTGAAAACATTCACAGGGGTAGGAATCTCCTATGCATCGTTAATGGTGTCAATAAGAAACCAACCAATACCAAATATTTAGTTGGAACATACAAGAGGTCTCATTGGGAAAAATTTCTTAAATAATATACAAGTACATATAGCAGTTGGATATAACCCAATTGAGATGTAAAAAGCATTAGCTTCTCTTTATGACCTAAATAGTGATGTTTCTGCATATTTTTTGGAGAAGATGGTTGTTCATCAACTTCATCAAGAAGTCATTACCTTACAATATAATGTTGCTTAATTGTAGGGAGAGAAAGAAGGATTGAAAAAATAATATTCCGATTTGAAGGAAGATAATGACTCCTTGTTGATGTAGTTGACTGAGAAGGATGAGACTATTCAAGGCTTGCAAGATAAGAAACAAAAGCTTGAGCTAGAATTTAGTCGAATGCAAAATGATAAAAACATATTGGTGATGTTGAGTAGTTAGGCTCATGTAATGACAATATTAATTATAACCCAATTGATTATAAGAAAAATAATGTTGATGTTTTTGTTTCATTGCATGGTTTACTGGCCACTAATCATGTTGTTTCTCCCAGCTTTGAAATGCACAATATATTTATTGGGTCCTAAATGTTGAGAAAAATGGGTTATACAAGAGGTGGAATTGGGAAGAATGGGCAGGATATTATTAACCCTATTTCCCTTGAGATATAAACATTTAGATTAGGTCTTATATATGATGTTGCTACTCCTACCTTACTGCCTACATCTAGTCTCCTTGAATATTGGAAGTTGTTATTTGTTGTAGGAGGAGTTCAAACCAAGTTGTTATGAGAGTCTTTGTTAATTGTGTTGAGAAAATTGATAAGATGATTGACATGCTTGTTGCATATGATGGTATTGTTAAGGTATAAGGATATTCTAATCTTGTTAGTGATTCAAGACCTGAGCCTCCATATATGGCATATCATCATCCTCATAAAAATTAGAGGAATTTACCCAGGAATCAAATTTCTTGGAAACATGGAAACTATTCTTTTAGATATTTGCAACAAAGATGTGAAAGGAAAAACCATGGCCCAATGTTGAATATTAGGATGAATTGAGGTTGGAGTGATGAATGGTCATGGAGTACATTTCACATATAATTGAGGAATTCATATCATTTTGTGTCATCCATTATACTGCCATATAGTTATCCTCTTCCTTTATGTTGATTACCTTGGATGTGGTCGACCAAGGCTTAACAAAAAATGTTCATCAATTAGAGTATTGATTGGAACTTGTTGAGACTAGTTAAACTATATTTGACTAAGTTGTTGGGAGATTGCTCGCATACTATCCCATATGTTAATACCTATTTGAGGATTGATATAGACAATATTTATCGGCAGATACCTTTTGTTGTTGTTGAGATGATGTTTTTTGTTAGTGACCTAGCAGCTTATTTGATGACTACTTTGATTATTTATGTTTTATCAATGCTCATAGAAATAATGTTTATACTTCTTCATGAGTGTTCTTGTTGGTGACAATGTGTAGACTTATTCAAGAGTTTTGTTGTACCATGGTTGATCCATCTTTGAAGTCATAACAATGTAAGGGGGAAGTTGTGCTATGTAATTTGTTTTCCTCCAAGCTAAGTTTATAGAGGGGTGTTGGAACCAAAGGTTATTTGAACAACTAAAGAAGTAGTGTGGCTCTAGCTGCTTTAGACTTCTCCCACTAAGATAAGATATGGAAATTATTGTTCTTGCTTACAATTTAGTATATCACTCCAAGGCAAATCACATTGATCTTGGTACTCATTTGAGATATGAGAGATAATGGTGTTTTTTGTCTCAAATATTTTCCTATTGAACAACAAGTTACATAAATCTTCAACAATACCATCACAGTGACAAAGTTTCTTTGACTTCATAACTTATTGGGGATGTGAGAATTTGTCATCAAGGGGGAATGTTAGTTAATGACATTTTCCTCTTGTGATTCTAACCCTCTAGTCATTATTGAAGGGGAATGATATAATGTGAATATATTAATAATTTCGTAGTGGTATTTTGACCAAGTTAGTTTTCAAAAACTCACAAGGTTTTATTCCACATGTATTTGGGAAATGTTCTCCTTTCACTTTATATAATTGAGGTAAAGGAGGATCTGTTAAGTTTGTAAGGGTGAACATTTAATGACTTCTAATGCTTATTTGGGGGTGTAGCCTTGTATGATTAGGATTTTATCTAGAGAATAAAGAAATTGCTTCTGTGGATGCTTCCCCACATTAATTTTTTACCACATAATCCCTATATCTCCCTTCTTTTGCCTTGCATTGTTTATTTACTATTTTTCTGATGCTTTCATAGAATATTAGATCGTATTACCTTTATCATATGTTAATGAATATCTTTAAAATCTAGCAAATCTAACCCCATGTTTATGGGTGGAAAATTTGCACCTGCAACAAGGGAGATATGACTGGATCAGGGTCCCAATTGGACCCCTATTTGTTTAGTGTGGCAATACTCACTAAAACAAAAGCTCAATTTCCTATACTAATCTAACTTAAAAAAATGATTTAAAAACTAATTTAAACTGGGGAAAATATATGACCTAAAATATTTGTAAGAAAATATTACCTAATGTATACAAACTATTGGTATTTGAATGGGTTTGCGTCATCCAATGGCTGGAAGGGGGAAAATTACCCAGATCTAGACCTATAAGAGAACTACAACTATTTGTGATAATAATTTTTTCAACTGAAATGTGGGCTTGGTAAACCACTTGAGGTCCATATGCTCTGCTAAGAGAGCTTATATCAAGTTATATATTTTGTGTTTTATGGATTTATTTGCATGCAATGTTTTTTCTACTTACAGAAAATAAATTGAATAGCCTATCTGATGAATGAGAGAAAGTCTCAATAATATTGGTGAATATCGAATTCTAGAATATAGATATGCTCACAACATTGGAAAAAGCTTGAACTTTCAAATAAATCATTAAAGAATTAGGATATTTCATTTTACATAAAGGAAATATGCATTTTGATAATCGTAAAAGGAAAGTATTGGAAAAGGACGAATGCTGGAAAAGTAAAGAAATAATGTGGACATAAAAAAATATATTACATACATTCTTGAACTCATACAATGAAATTTTCCAATTAAATTTTTAGGTTTTCAATAATTCTCTACAATCTCTGATAAAAAAAAAACCAGTTTGAATTGTATTTCAATAATTTCCAATCACTCTCTCATTGAAAAGTGTTTTAGGTCATATCTAAACTAGGGATTGGATTCCCATCTCTAAATAATTTAAACTAGGGACTGGATTCCCATATCTAAATAAATTCAAATGAAAAAATGAAATGACACATCATTAGTCCACATCATTTGCGACATCAACTGCCATGTCAGTTCCTTCATTAGAATGATCTTCCACATGGATTTATTGGACACGTCATCTATCTTAGTCAGCATGCCAAGTCAACATGCCACTTCTTCAGCCATGCTATCTACCATTTCACTTTCCATGTCAGTGTGCCACATCATCAAAAAACAACAATAATGAAAAATGTTTGAGGGCCATAACTTTCCATCCAAAACTTGAAATATGGAAATTTTATATCACCAAAAAACTCTTGAAGAGTAGAAGATTATGGAAACCTAAAAAATGCAAAATTATGAAAAATAAAAGAATCAATCATAAAAGTATGAAAAACCAAAGAGAATAAAAAGATCAAAACAATCCAAACGACCAAAAATCAAGAAAAGTAGGATCAAATGATAACAAAAGTAACAATAATTTTAAAATTTGAATGGGGACCCTTTATTTTTTCTAAAAATTAAGGGGATTTGTTGAGGGCTTAACACCCCATTATACTTAGCAATCTCTCTCAATCCAATCAAGCAATCCATAATAGATACAACCTAAATTGAACCTCAGGGTTCACGTTATGGGCTTCAATACCCTAGTTATCTTTCAAGATCAAGCTTTTAGAGGTGACATATATTTCATACATGAATATATGCAAGTTTGGTTCAAATTCTCTGTGAAGACCAAGTTCACTAAATCTTCCTTGTAAAGTTGAATCATTTCAACCTCTAGTTTTGGATTTCCCCAATAAAGGAAATACCAAGTTGCCTACCTAAAGGAAAGGATGCATAAGGCTCCAATGTCATGTCAACACATTGTGACCACTACCCAAAATATGGGAAGTATGTTCCTTATTTAAGAACCCCCACCATGGTTGAAGAAGAAGGAGGCATTCAACTTAAGTCCCAACAAAAGAATTACATGTAAACAACATCACATTTACAACACTATAAGGTTTTCATAGCAACATAATCACTTCCACGTATGGTTGTCATCATTCTCACAACCAAATCCATTCAATAGTTACACACATAGATAATTCCATTCACTTAAGAGACATAAATTACACATAATAATATTCTTGAATATGGATAATTCTAGTTCAAAATAAGATGCATATTTCAAATTTAACCCAAGTAATCATCAAATACAATGGCACAAAATTCATAAGGAGGAGGTAAGACACTTGTCTAAAAGCTATAGCTACCAACTAAACTAGGAATGGGCCTTCTCCACCCAACCTTAGGCTTAACTACACATCAAAATATGTATGGATGGTAAACCCCCTAGCCAAGTAATGATACCATAAGGGAAATTGTAAACACTAAGGGGAAGCGGTTGATGAAGACAACTCTCCTTCATAGACATGACATAATTAGAGATCTCTTATTTCTTTTTGAATATAGAGTCTCCATGATCTCTAAATATATATTAGTTGGATTGGAAATAAAATAAGGAAATCCCTTTACTAATCTACATTCCCTCGATGATATATTTATCTATTTCTTATCATGTTCACCTAACACACATCAAATCATGACCCCCCAACTCATCTAGGTCTAAGAGCTTGTCTATAGTAAATTGATAAGTAAAATTCAATATTGGTAAGCCAAAAACACACCATCAATGATCCAATTCATGATTGGCACTTTTTGATGGATATTTGGGCACCCAAATCACATTCTAATCACTTAGAATTCCACAATAATCATTCCACTAGGGAATGGTACCATTTTATTTGTAAATATATTTCTCTAGGCACTTGTGCATCTCTCAACTCTCTACATATGGTTGAATTTGTGAATGAATGGTTTCTCCATGATTTTTCCCTTTTCCCCACACCACTCATGGGTCAACTCTCAAAATTCTAGAGGGGTACTTTCCCATACTACCCATTGAACTTTGAAGGAGTTTCTCAGCCACCACCTAGCCCCCATAATTGCTTCAGGTGGCGGCTTCAACCACCCAATTCTTCATTTAATGAGTTATTGCCAAGTGGGATAGATAAGACAACAATTTCAAATTCAAATTTTGGGCACACAGTTTTGGTGGGTTTTTGGCGACTTCGAGCACAACTAATTCCACAACCCCCTAAATTTCTAAACAATTTTACATTAACAATAAACATTAATTTCATACACATTGTTTATCACTTATCCAAATTGACTTGTAATAATGAAGACATATAAATTCCAATACATGCTTTAACCACACAATTAGTTACAGTAATTCCGGGGATAAAAATAGGGTTGTTACATGATCTCCTCAATTTCATCACGGTTTAATTATAAAAAAAATCTTGATATTCCACATGTTTATTTCTGTAATTGGTTTTTTGGCATTTTGTTTAATTAAATTTCACCATTTCAACTTAATCATCAATAGTTACAAAGACTAGAGCAAGGTATTTCTTCATATATTTGGTCTCGCTATCAATATTCATAGTAATATCTAGTTATATTAAATGACTACATGTATATGTTATTTTATTATTTTGTCCCATGTAACTAAGAACCCCACCCTCCAATGTATATGCTTATTTTTTTATCTAAAGAAATAGTCAAATATATTACTTTCAATCATTGTTGAGAGCATTCAAGGGTTTTGAAGAAATCTAAATTTTCTATGGTAGGATGGTGACAAGCTTAGGGGGTCAAGTGCCTCTACCTCCCAACTAGCTCGGAACATTTATGCCTTCAAAAATATCATAGCCAATGGGCCAAAATACCAAATGGTTAAGCTAACTCGCTTTGTCCAGAAGTTAGAGGAAATTCCCAATGTGGAGGTTTATGTCCCTCAAGCAAGATCTCAAGTTTTGCAACTTGCAAAGTGCGGCCTAGTTGGTCAGTTCATGGTGATTTTATCTTCCCCATGTTCTATGAGGATTTGTGTGGAGAAAAATTGGAAGCCAATGATCAGGGTTCTATGTCATCTTCCTTTCATAGAAGGGTTTTTTTACCTTCTTCTTCAAAAATAAGGTAGATTGAGACTTGATTTTCTGAAGCGGGCCATAATTTATTAGTGCTCAAGGGTTATGTATGGATCACTAGAGTCCATGATTTAATCATAAAAGTGATGTGCAATCAATTTTTCCTACTTGGGTGAAGCACCCCTTCCTTCCTCTTCATTATTGGAATGATACCACCTTTAGAAGCATGGGTAATGCCTTGGGAAAATTTATTGATCAAGACAAACCACATGAGGGTTTATTTTCATATGCATGGACTTTTTGGAAGTGGATCCAGATAAGGGACTACCTACATCCATAAATTGGAACTTGGATAGATTGTATCACATCTAAGAGGTGGACTATGATCAACTTCAATTTAAATGCAAGGCGTGTCAAAAATTTTGCTACTTTAAGCAAAGCTGAAAAAAAAAAACAAGAGAAGCAACAAAAAGGAGTCAAGGGGGACCAATGGAAGCAAGCCAAAATAAGAAGAGCCCCAACAAGGAAAACTAACAACCATCCTAGGTAATACAAATAGAATGAAAACAAAGGGAAAGGGCCATCTTACCCCAAAAGAAGTTGGCCCAGTAAATGGAGAATGAACTAGCAAAATAAATGGGAAGAAAGATGACAGTAATAGTTATGAGGCACTGAATATGGTGAATGTGAGGGGAAATCTCAGAAAATAATCCTTCATCCCCATAGGGAATAAACTCAAAATTGTGATCCATGTGGATATTGGTGGCCACCCACCAATTCCACTTGGACCCCCACCATTGTTTCTTTCAGTTTTTCAGTTTCCTTAATTGTAGCACAATTTACTATTTTTAGCAGTTTTTCAGGTCCTAAACTTCTGGAGCTGTTTCAAGGCCCTAAATGATGTTTTTTTGGCAATCTACCGCCAACAATTTTTAGATTAAATCATCTTTTCCATCGTATTCCTCAGAGATATATTTCCAACAGGGTATCATGCGCGTCAAACAGAGATAATATGACCAAGTCACGACCTCGGGAAGTTGGCTGTCCAACTAACCCCAATGGGGCCCATAAACTCTTGGTGTTACATCTCCTCAGGTTAGGGTTTTGGTTGTTTAGGGTTTGCTCTTATTGTTCAATAATAAAAAGGCCCTTGAGCCTCATTGTAAGGCAGTTCAGAGGCATGTAGCTACCACATCTCTTCTGAGGGATAAGTTACCATCGCCCGAGCTAGTTTAATTCCATTTCTGTTACTAGCCATATTTTAGTATTTTACATTAATGAAATGTAGTATTATTTCTATTGCATCCCTGTATTTATGGTTATATCTGTAATTTGTTCTGTTCATGTTTAAATCAGGATCAATTTGGCAACAAAGAAAATCGTGGAGCATACTAGTGAGAACATGTCACCCCTTGAGGATGAATCGGTCCCTATGCAAGCTAAGAAAGAGTCTTCCTCAGAGGATGAAGAGTTCTTCTCTCCTAGAAATATTAAGTTTGGGTTTACATTTGCTAGCATTTTTGATGAGAAACCAAAGGTAGAGAAGGAAAAATAATAGGATCGACTTCTCAAGAAGGTTGAAAGGAAGACTAACTGAGAGATTCAAATAAAGAAAGCAGATAAAGACAAATAATTAGAAACCTAATCATTTTCGAACCCAAAAATAAAAGGGTATAGGAACACTACAAAATGAGTAAACCCAACCCCTTCACAAGGGGATACTCACACCAATAGTAAATAATGAAGGTTATTTCTAGGAATTACAGGGGATGAGGGTTGGAAAAAATAATGAAAGAATGAAATCCTTAATAAATAAGGAGAAACCCTAAGCCCTCCTATTTTAGGAGACTAAAATGGGGGATCAAGAGATCCTTAAAAAATAACATAAAATATGGCATAGTATAGGGATCCTCTCAGTAAGCTCTCATGGGGACTCTAATTGAGTTTGCACATTATGGGTTCAAACTTTGCTCAAACTACTAGACCAACAATCATCCAATAAATCATTGGAAAAAAAAGTTTATGCATATTCCTTCAGATCAAGGATGATATATTGTTAATATATACATGTCGGTCCATTTTCAAGAAAAATCAGAGTGTTGGGCTTCTTTATTAGATCTATGAAACTCATCTTTTGGTTTAGAGTGTATTTTTGGAGAGGAGTTTAACACTACTCTACATCAATGAGAGAAGAAAGTTGGATCTATATTAAGTGATCAATTTCAAGAAACTATGGAAGAATTCATGCTAATCCTAAACTTGTTGGATCTTAAACCAACCTCCAACAAGTTTACTTGGAATAACAAGAGATATGGTCTAGGTCATATAACTGCCAGACTTGACTACATTCTAATTGTTGATTCTTTTCTGACAAAACATATTATGGTATCCTCAAGGATTCTCCCTTGGAATAGTTTTGACCATTGCCCTATTAAACTAGAAATTTCAAAAGATGAGGAATATGGCCCTATTTAGTTTTGCTATAATCCACTTTGACATAAAAAAAAGGGTTTTAGTGATGTAGTAAAACAATTTTGGAGAGTATGGATCCTAGGAAGTCTAATTTTAATATGGGAGAAGAAGATAATGTGCCTCAAGGAAGCCTTGAAGCAGTGGGCCCATGAGCAGATGGTGGATAGGAAATTTGCTATACAAGCACATCAAATCAGAATGGAGTTCCTTTAATCCAAAATAGAGAAAGGTCATGAGTAAAATAAATAATTTGGAGCCTTTCATAAGTCTTTGAAAGAAGAGGATAAAGAATGGAGATTAAAATCCAAGAGTCTATGGATCTAGGAAGGAGATATGAATTTAAAAAATAAAAATCATAATCAAGCAAGGAATAGGATGTGGAAAAATAACATCAAGGAATTAGTGATAAAAAATAATCATTAGGGGAATTTTGAGGTCTAAAATGGGCCTCCTGAGAAAAATGTGCAACCAAAATAAACTTTACAAGAACCAATAGGATTCAAGATTATGATTTCAACCATGGGGGATGATTCACCATTTTTGGAGTAAAAAAGTAAAAAGATTTAAAAATAATAAAATAATAAAACTACTTTTTCAACTCGTATTTTTAACTTATCTCCCTAAGGTTTTACTCAAATTTAGAGTGAGAGTACTCATTGGATGCAAAATTTGATTCCTCATCCAAGGAATATCCATGTTGCATACTTTTGATGGACCCTACTACATGAAAAATGAGAAATACATGAAAAAATGTGATTGCAATCATGTTTTTCATGTATTTCTCATTTTTTTCATTTAGTAGGGTCCATCAAAAGTATGCAACATGGGTATTTCTTGGATGAGAAATCAAATTTTGCATCGAATGAGTGTTGCCACTCGAAATTTGAGTAAACCCAAAGGGAGATAAGTTGAATATACGAGTTGAAAAAATAGTTTTTTCTTTTTTCCCTCTAAAATTTGATCATGTAATGTAATCTTATTTCATTATTTCCACTATTATTTTACAATTTCCTTAGGAGGCCCATTTTGGACCTCAAAATTACCCTAATGAAAGTTTCAGGGTTTCAACAAATTGAAGAGGAGACAATCCTCCATTATGTTGAGTTGTACAACGCTACTAGTCTCTCCAACCTTGAGGTATAACAATATATTCTAGAACATGTCGATGAAATTATTTCTCATTTAGACAATTTAATGCTCGTGAAGGAAATCTCAAAGGAATAAATCCAAAAGGTGGTCTCATTTATTTTGGATAACGCTCCTAGACCAAACATGTTTTTTTCTCACTTTTACCATTAGTTTTGGGAGATAATAAAATATTATTTTTGTAGAATGATTGAATACACATTTAAACACAACTACATGGGTGGAGGAATCAATACTTCTTTCCTAGCATTGGTCCCAAAGGAAGAAAATCCATCTTATTTTGCTAGGTTTAGACCAATATCGTTGTGTAATGTTTCTTATAAAGTCATTTCAAATATTTTGGCCTCAAGATTGAAATTTCTTCTCCCAAAATTAATCTCTGAGAACCAGGGTGGATTTGTGCATAAAAGACAAATATTTGATAATATTATCCTAGTCTAGGAAGCAATTCATTCTAGTTAAGAAAGAGAAGACCAAGGAATGATCATTAAGCTTGATATGGCTAATTCCTTTGATAGGGTTAGACATGATTATTTATTCAAGGTTATGTCAAAATTTGGCTTTGATGAAAGGTTTATACATTGGGTTTCCCTCTGCATTAAATCACCTTGGATATCACCATTAGTAAATGGAAGGGCAAAGGGATTATTTCGTGCTTCTTTTGGCCTCTATCATGGTTACCATGTGTCCCCAATTTTATATATCATAATGGTTGACTCTCTTAGTAGAAGTTTGGAGTTTGAAAAAAGTTTTCAATGCATACTTGGTCTTAGGTTTGTTCGAGGAACAAAGAATATAAATTACTCTCAATTTGATGATGATACCGTCATTTTAGGAGGGGCTTCCAAAATAATTTCACAAATATTTAAATTGGCCCTTGATAGTTTTTTGGACACCTTTGAAGGTCTAAAAAACTCATGAAAATTGTATATTTATTTATGGAATGCCTCCTCTTGTAAGCAGAGACAAATAGGAAATAGTATGGGCTTCCACCCCATGGAATATTGGAAATAATTTAAATACTAGGGATTCCTATTTGTTTGAAATCACATTCCTTACAAGCATGAGACAATGTAATCACCAAAATTAAAAATGAAATTTGTTTCCTAGGGAGCCTGCTACCTCAAATTAGTTGGATGCACTGTGTTGATCAAAGTAGTTCTTTCTACTCTCCCTTTGTATTAATTCACTACCCTCATTTCCCCACAAAGTGTTCTCCCTTTGATGACTAAGGAAACCCTCAAGCTTCTTGGGAAGGGGGGCATTCTAGAACAAAAAATAAAAAATCATTTGATAAAATGGGAAACACTCAAGTATCCAAAAACCCATGGGGGCCTTAGCATTGGAGACCCTATGCTTATGAACAAAGCAATAGGATAAAAGTTAGTGTACATGTTTATCACTCAAGAAGAAGATTGGTGGAAGGCGTTCCTTAAGGAAAAATATCTTTGGACATAACGAGTTTGATGGTTAGAGTCAATCAAGTCCCCCAAAGGAGGCTTGAAAGTTTCAAAACTACTCACTTCAGTAACCCCTTTGATCAACTCAAAAGAATATTGGAAACTTAGAAATGGAAGAGATATTAATTTATCGAGGGAAAAAATAATGGATGAGCAGTCCTTGGAACATAATTATGAGTTTCTACATTTGAGGGAATTTTCTATCCTCATGGAAAATCAACAGTATAAGACATTTCATCCTGTGATTTGTAAACTTCCGTGGATATTCCACTGGACAGTTCATCACAACAAATATGATAATATTATATTAAAAATATGAGATTCTACATTATTGCAGTTTTATTTAATTTCTAGATCTGTGTATTTTAATGTAATTAGTGCATGCATGCCAATGGAAATTATGCAGAAAAGTAGAGAACGGAAAAATAAACACACACACACACACACACACATAAGACACAAAATATGCTCTGGGAAACCCTTTCGGGAGAAAACCTGGCTGGAAGGTGAGGTTGCTTCACTCTCTTTCTCTTTCTAGAAAATATGGTTGCAGGTACAAAGAAATAATATCTGTGGCCCATGGGCTTCTACAATGCACAAATCCCCTTTTTGTGCTCTACCTCCTATCTCTCTTGGATATATTTTCTCAGCTATGGAACAAAATTCTCTCGAAAGAATGGAATGCCTCTTCCTCTTGGTGGCCCGGTTATAACACAACTTGATAACCTACTATTGGTTAATTTTTACTGCATCAACTCTTAAGTAGAGTTACAATATAGACTATTCTAAAGTCTTTTACATCAAAAAAATGTGGCTAGCCCCTTTTCCATGAATAATGGGGGTTGACGCGACATCCTTCCAAAATATAGGTGTGAAAACAGGAAGGTCAACTTCTGAGTGGCATAACTTTCGCATACAGACTCTGATTGGCGTGTCTCTTGCGTCGTTGGAAAGTTCTCTATGTATAGAACAACATGAAATGGTGCACATTGAAGCGAAAACATTTTACCCCCAAAAAATGTCATTTTATGCCTCAAAATGCTTCTAGAATGTTTCAGACCTCATTTTTCCAAACTGGGTCCCGTTGGTAAAAACAGTCTCGTGAGCTGATTCCTCCACTTTCCACTCCAAATGCATCGAGATGGATGAAAAAAAATATAATGATCATGGAAAATTTTAGGGGCTAATATTCACAAGTGGGCTAATTTTCCATGGTTTTTCACCCAAATTTTATAGTATAAAATTATTTTACCTTAAAAATTGCAAAAATTATATAAAGGCTATATATAAAACTATTAGAAATTTGAATATTTTTACAAAGATATCAACAAACATTTTGGAATTTGAAATTTGGGGACTAGTAAGATTCGCCAAGGTTTCTAAACTTTAAGACCGATTTTCATCCTTAAAATTTTCCCTGATAATGATCCAATCCAGATCATAGCTTCCCATTTTGGGAGGATTTTGGTCCCAAAAAGATTTTAGTGAATGAGGTGAGGAAAATTTTCCTCCACCTTCTCTCTGGTGTACCATTTAGATTTTCTTGGAATTTTTCCCTTCAATTCAATCTTCCAAAGGTCATGTTGCCTTTGTATTGTAGTTCTGGACCTCTTCAACAAAACTACATCTTCTATCAAGTCTGCTTGAGCATCGGGTGCCAAATCCTCCACTGAATGTAGGACCTGTTCCTCTTTTGGATCTAGCATGGAAGGCTAGTAGAGTTTCAAATTCTCCACATTCACAACAGAGGAAATGCGCATATATGGTGGTAAATTGAGTCGATAAGCATTATTACCCACTGAAATATAGGTGTGAAAACAAGAAGGTCAACTTCTGAGTGGCATAATTTTTTCATACGGACTCCGATTGATGTGCCTCTTGCATCGTTGGAAATATCTCTATGTGTAGAACAATATGAAATGGTGCATGCTAAAGCAACAATGTTTTGCCCCAAAGAACTGTCATTTGAAGCCTCAAAATGCTTCTGGAAGGTTTCAGACCTCATTTTGCTAAACTGGGTCCCACTGGTAAAAACAATCTCGTGAGTTGATTCCTCCACATTTTCCACTCGAAATGCATCACGGTGGATGTAAAACAATATAATGATCCAATCCATGTCACACCTTCCCATTTTTGGAGGATTTTGGTCCCAAAAAGCTTTTACTGAATGAGGTGAGGAAAATTTTCCTCCACCTTCTCTCTGGTGTACCATTTAGATTTTCCTAGAAACTATCCCTTCAACCCAATCTGCCAAAGGTCATGTTTCCCCTATCTTGTAGTTCTGGACCTCTTCCGCAAAACTATATCTTCTATCAACTCTGCTTGAGCATCGGGTGCAAATCCTCCACTGAATGTAGGACCTATTCCTCTTCCTGATCTAGCATGGAAGGCTCATAGAGTCTCAAATTCTCCATATTCATAGCTGAGTAAATGCACATATATGGTGGTAAATTGAGTCGATAAGAATTATTACCCACTGAAATATAGGTGTGAAAATAGGAAGGTCAACTTCCAAGTTGCATAACTTTTGCATATGGACTCCGACTGATGTGCCTCTTGCATCGTTGGAAAGATCTCTATGTTTAGAAAAATATGAAATGGTGCACACTAAAGAAACAAAGTTTTAACCCCAAGAATCGTCATTTTAAGCCTCAAAATTCTTCTGGAAGGTTTTAGACCTTGTTTTTCCAAACTGGATCCTTGTTATAGACATTTTTGTGCCTTACAGCATTGAGCATGAAATGTCCATAATCTAAGGGATCCAAAGTCCCTAAACATGTTGTTCCTACCCCTAGAGGAACAAGGCTAACAAACCACAACAATTCACAGAAGTTCTCCACCAGAAACTGCTCAAAAACAAGTCAATTCAGGATCAATTCAGTGGCTCCACTAGCTGTCTGCGCTGAATGTCAAAGCCAACACTGGCTACCTACGCTGAATGTCAAAGGCAACACTGGCTACCTGCGCTGAGCGAGAGTTGACATGTGGCAAGTTCATTCCACGAGGTGTCAAGACCCAGGAAGCTTCCAAAATCTTCCTCAATGACACTTGCCTCAAGGAATTCGACTGGTGATGAGTAAGAGGTTCCAAATCTCCAAGTGGAAGCAAGAACCTCCAAGTGGAATCAAGA
Organism: Pinus tabuliformis; assembly: GCA_031772625.1. Lineage (NCBI taxonomy): Eukaryota > Viridiplantae > Streptophyta > Pinopsida > Pinales > Pinaceae > Pinus > Pinus tabuliformis. The sequence goes on along the minus strand of CM062815.1, from coordinate 168,399,310 downwards.
ACTGACAGAGGGAGAGGACACTAGTCAGATCTCAAGCTGACTCATCCTCTCTCCAAACATCTATATATGGATCTCTCCTCCATGAGATCTAGAGGCTGGAATTTTGTTATTGCAAAGAATTGCTGTTGGTTTGAGATTTGAATCATTGGGTGCTTAATGCTTTGAAGGGGGTGAAGATAGGAATTCCATTTGCTGGGAAGGAGATGCTGGATTGGAGCCCTCTGGGTTGTATCTCTTCCTGAACCTTGTTATTCATCAATAAAGCTATCTTGGTTTCTCCTATATACTGATGTATCTTTGATGTATGATTGCATTAGTATGTTTAGTTTATTTCTAATCCTGAACTAGTTATGAATATGAATCCATGTCTTGTGTAGTGTTCTCTTCTTGTGATCTTGCAGAAACCTCTTGAAGCTAGGCGAGCGAGAAGGCAAGTAGCTGGGAACCTGCAAAGAGAAGAGAAACAAGATCGAGGGACAAACGGAAGACACCGGTTAGTCCATCTATCTCTCTTCATTCTTAATTCATAAAGGAAGAATACTAGAATAGTTGTCTCTGTTTGTTGCTAAGGCACTGTCACACCTTAGGTGGATAGGATCGTCCTGCATAGGCATTTTTCCCCACAACAAATTGGCGACTCCGCTGGGGAGATCTGTTTAGTCATTTTATTTGTGTTTCTATCATTGTTTGTTTCATAGACTCAACAACAACAATCGAACTGCATCTGCTATTCTCAGATGCAAAGTAGACAACTGCTGCTTTGATCCAATCACTGGATTTGTCTATGATCTGAACAATGGATTCACAAATGATTTGATGATCCTTTGTGATAGATCTTAGTACCCCCTCAAAGCATCCCTTTGATTGTACCTTGCTTGTTGCTTTTATTTGGCCTGAAACAGTAGATTAATCAGCAATCTGTGACCCAGAACCCAGTGAGAAACTCTCGTTTCTCCTTCAGCGCGACCCCTGTGAAGAGGTTCTGCATTTCAACGCAGGTCCCGTGAAGGCTACCTACGCTGAATGTCAAAACCCCTGTGTTGAGGTTGCGCTGATCCAGTTAGGCCTTGTGCAGCTGGGGTTCTCTGCTCTGTTTTGCCTTGTTTTGATCTCTGATTTTTATAGCCTGTAACCAGCATAGGTACCAGTCTGATAACTCCTTTTCTCTGCTTAAATTCCGCCTCCTTTTGTACAAAAAGACTGTGAGTGTTTTTATGTGTTTGTGGCGTCATTCGCAGTTTTCCTTTGCATGAGTGAAATAATCATCCTGTAGCCCTTGATTCAGATCTGTTGATTGTGATCTTAGGAGAGAGTTCATTGGCTGTTTACAGTTGATTATACATTTGCTTTTGCTTATTGGTTTGAGTTTGTCTCTTTTAAAGTGTCGAAACAAGAGTTTATTTCGAAAATCGTTAAGTGTTGTAATCTCTTCTACCCTTTCTGATTTCGAAAAAGTAAACTTGTTTGTATTTGTCATTTAAAAGCAAATTCAAAGTTGTGCAAAAAGCTTTCTTTGTAGGCATCAATACTAAGAAAGCGGAAAACAAACACCTGCATTGTGCATTTGCATCTTGATAGTTTGCATGTTTGATTTAGGAAAAGTGCATTAGAGTGTGCTGATTGCTCTTTGAGAAAAGATGGTGTCTTTATTTTCCCTTAGTAGCTAGGATTTTCAAAGTTGAAAAGATAAAAAGCTTGCTTATCATCTTTAGACTGCATTTAGGAATTTGTATCATACATCTCATGGTGAACCTCAAAAGGAAAACTTCTAAAAAGATCAACCTAAAATAAATTGAATGAACTTAACAACGCTTTGCAACATAACGCACAACATAGAGGTCTAGGCTAGAGACGTGTTCCGGTGTCGTAAAGCCTGGTGACTGTCGATCTCGTTGATGGTGGGTGATTCCTCCTGAGGGACGATAGCGCCAGTACGGATTGTGCTCCCACGTACCGTCGCGTATATATTGGGAGACCCCTATAGGCATAAAACCTTTATCCTTAGGAAGCCGTGTCGGCCGCCCTACTGATCGCAATGCACTGAACACAACATTCAGGAAGATCGACCGCCCGTACCCTAAAAATTATTCTGCGGTTTTGCAAAAAGTTTGGCACACCCTCTGCCTAGAACTCCAGAGCAGTTCCTTTTGGCCTTTTTCAGACTCTATAACGGAAAAAGTCCATCCGAGCATTTGTCACTTCGGGCTCGTTAAAACATCGAAGGAGACTAGAGTCATCTTTAGCTTTTTCTCGACTCTTTAAAACTGAAAAAGCAAGTTGTGTCTAAGCGTCGTTAAAAATTTATTTTAAACGGAACAATCACCCCTATTCCTGCGTTGATCTTTAGGTTGAAAAAATGGAGCACACCAACCAAGGAATTCCCCTTGGTGGAAATCCTAGTCCCTTCTCCTCTTGGGGAGATGTTGGTGCGCCCCATATGGCCACATTGTCACTCCTAGGACTGACAATTGGCCTGCCGGTCTGGCTCTTTTCAACCAATGTCATTTAGAACACCACTATCCCTGAACAGTCGAATCAACAGTTAGACCAGACCATAGTTACCCACCAGCCTTCCACTTCATCTAATTCTTCCTCTCCTCCTTCCTCTTCGCTTAACGGAACTGGTAAAACAAAAAACCAAGTTCCTAAGGAGAAGAAGGAAAAGAAGAAGAAAGAGAAGAAGAAGAAGGAGCCAAAAGCGACTGGGGGCAAACAAGTGGCGTCTGACAAAAATCCACACACAGCACTGACTAGGCCTAAATCGCCATGTGTCATATGCAAGGGAGACCACTTCAACAGAGATTGTCCCTGCATCCCTCGGATACTAAGGGACTGGTCTCCCCGTTTGCACAATTCGGTGGCGTCAACCTCTGATAGCCATGTTGACAGCTCACCGTCAACTAGTGAAAGTGAAGTCACAGGACAGAGAGGCAAACCTAGATTTCCCTGCAAACTGTGTGAAGGCGATCATGCCATCCACTGTTGTCCCTTCTTAGATGAGGCGAAAAGAGTTTTGGAAGATCGCCCGATTTTACGAGCACAACTTCCTCCTGGATATCAAAAACTCCTGCCAAGTCCTTCACCAGTTGAGAACCCGGCTGGCCCGCTCAAGTGGTCAACCGAAGCACCTATCATTGAAGATGAACCGTCTGAATCCATGCCTGATGAAAGTCAAAAGGTTGAAACGGCAGTTGACCCGGTTTTGCCTTCAGAGGCTCTATCTTCGAATGATACCATCACAGAGGAGAATAAAGACGACACCGTCCAAGTTCTCTTCATCAACACAGACTCCGACGAACAAAGGGGCAATTTGCCCATTCCTTTATCGCAGGAAGGAACTTCGTCAGAGTCATACCCGGCCGTCTATTCGGTCCCACCACCAAGCAACCTAGTTGTCTCGTTCGACTGGAACCAACTAGGCAGACCCCGGTTGCCAGCAAGCATACCATTCAGAATTATCGTTCAAATATACAGAATGGTAATGGCTGGCACTATCATTGATGAGGGGGCATCTGTGAGTATCCTTTCCTCTATTGCTTGGAAAGCGCTTGGTTCGCCAGCGCTTTTGCCTGAAATGAGAAATCTATCAGGCTTTGATAAAGGAACCAGTCGACCTTTAGGGATCCTCCCCAATGTGCCCATAACATTGAAAGGGAAGACCGTTCAAATGAACGTGATGGTCGTTCAAGGACCCTTGGATTATAACCTACTCCTTAGACGAGACTATATATATTGCATGGGAGCCATCGTCTCCTCACTCTTTAGAGTAATGTGTTTTCCGCATGAAGGAAGAGTGGTCAAGCTCGTGGACCAACTTTCATTTCCCGGATCACGCATCGCAAATAGTCATATACCATCCCTAAATGGTCTCTTCACGCAAGAAGTGTCTCAACCCACGGTCCGTCCTCCTGATGAGCGCGAGTAATCCGGGAGGATATGACTGGAACCCAGGGGGCATGCGTCCTGGTCTGCTTCGGCAGGAAAACTTTGGGTATAGAGTAGGTTTCCGCGGGAGAATATGACTAGTCTGTACCCCATCCGTCTAGGAAGAGGGTTATTCTAGAATAAGATTCTTTTGTCAAAGTTATGTGAGTTGGCGGACTACGTCGCTCACCTTTGTCTACTTCGGTAGACATTGCCGAGGAAGTGTTTTGTTTGAAAGATTAATGAGACAATCTTTGGGTAACCTGAAAGAGGTAGGTCTCTCTCAGTGAAACGAATGTTTTGACGGAAATGAAGTAGAGGTAACCTTGAAATTGTACTTTATGCCTGGGGGCATGCAAACCTTTTGGAGTGCAAGCAAGGGGCGGCTATTTATTTTCTAAATTTTTAGGTCCTCCCTTTAAACCTGTAGGTCTAACCCTTTAAACTTGTAGGATTAGTCGTTTCCGAACTTGCATAACGAAAGGATCCGGAGCAAAGCTTAGTGAGATGAAGCTCCATAAAAAATAGAATCTTGATGAGACACTCTTATCATATGACTGGGTAATCGAGCAGTTTTAGCACACAGTTCATGCTCGTTAAAAAATAAACGCAAGATCCGAGCAGTTTTAACGCGGACTTCATGCTCGTTAAAAAATAAACATAAGCAATGAGCAAGTGTTTCCACCAGCGTTTAAGCTCATTTTAAAATAAAAAATGAACCTACCCGGTAAATAACCACTGTGAATGTAACCTTATCAGCCATTAAAGCCTTGGTCGTGTTTGCACCATCACCTCCACTTTTCCATTGGCCGATCGTTCACCTCCATATGTTTGTTTACCCATTTTGAGGAACAGCTGCGAAGAGTGATTTCACTAGCCATCCTTGTGACACTGCCGTGATTGGAAAATTCCAACCTGTACCTGGAATCAGCTGCTAACCCGTTTTATCACTCGTTCCTCAAAAGACGAGTCCTCTTTAAGCTCTTTTCATCTGACTCGTAAAATATGAAAAGATTGCCGAGTCCTTGGCCTTCCAGCTCGTTAAAGGGACAGGAAGTGCTATCCCTCCTCTAGATTTTAATCTTTTTGGACCTGAGGGATTATTGCACAAAAAGATCGAGCACTTGTTTTATTCGGCTCGTTAAAACTATCGAAAACTCATCCCTTCTGTATTGTTTTATACTTTTTCGGACCTAAGGGATTAGATGACGAAAAAGGACTTTTGGAGTTAACTTTATGTACCTTTTCAGACTCTCTAAAAATGAAAAGGACCGAGTTATCCTTGTCGTTAGACTCGTTAAAATCATTAATAGCGACAAACTTGTCTTTAGACGAGAACGAGTTCCACTATCGCTAGGCTCGTTAAAACATAGCGATGGGCTTGCCCGAAGGGTAGGTTATAGAACAAGCATATGTTATCCTCCTCAAGCTTGACAAAAATAAAGAGGTACTGGTCAGCAATGACTGGGGAAAAATTGGGAGAAACTCAAGAAAACTTTGATGGTAGCAAGTCGCTCTTGAACATGACACTTTTCCTCCGTACCACAATCGGGTTGGGTTGTTTCATTCACCGGTCACATCCATGGTCTCGCCATACCATCCATATTTGGGGTAATGCTACCAATCCATCGCATCAGTGTCGCCATATGTTCAAGAGAAGTCGTTCAGAAAAGTCAACCGTGTCCCATCCACTGCCGTACATTATCCTTCATCCTTTCATGACCGCCACCCTGAATCATATGTCACAGATCGTTTTCACCTCCATCAAAATCATTAGCTCCGTTCCGTGTCACTGATGTGGGATTCATTAAGGCCCTCCTTTGACGGATCGCTTCTTGTCGACATCAGCTCATTATCCAAGGAGTTGATCTAGGAACAACCCCTTCAGTACTTTGAAGCTTGCATGCCTCAATGGCAAGTTTCTCACTTCCGGCGACAGGTATACATCAATGACCTTCGACCGAAAGATTTTGCGTGGTGTTCGACGCCAAGTCCTTTATTCACACCACGTGAATTGTACTGCAGTACCTTGAGGGTCATTATCATTATCGGTGATTCCTCTCGCGCTTGTTAACGGTTTACCTCATTGACCGGTAATCAAGCGATGCCTTTCCATGTTCGACTTCAGAACATTTCTCACATGGATCGACTTGTACTTAGAGTGAAGATCGAACGAGTTTGAAGACCCTGGATCTAGTTTCATCCATCCGGGCTGCGATATATATTCAAAAAAGATAAAGACATTGACATGTACACCATTGCAGCAGATAATCATCCTACTCAAAGGATGATAATTTCATCAAAATTATCAGTCTACCATCAGACGATTGTCTGTTCTATGTACAGAAAAATGAATTTATAAAGCTGAGCATGGGAATGCCCGCCTCAGCTAGATCATGAAAGCAGTATGAAAAATAATGTATTGTATTGTATCTTATTACAGGTCTCCTCCCAGCATTGGATGAACTTCGGATCCCCCTGATAAAGCATTTCACCCGATAAACGACCTCATACTTTAGGGGGCAACTGTTATAGACATTTTTGTGCCTTACAGCATTGAGCATGAAATGTCCATAATCTAAGGGATCCAAAGTCCCTAAACATGTTGTTCCTACCCCTAGAGGAACAAGGCTAACAAACCACAGCAATTCACAGAAGTTCTCCACCAGAAATTGCTCAAAAACAAGTCAATTCAGGATCAATTCAGTGGCTCCACTAGGTGTCTGCGCTGAATGTCAAAGCCAACACTGGCTACCTGCGTTGAATGTCAAAGGCAACACTGGCTACCTGCGCTGAGCGAGAGTTGACATGTGGCAAGTTCATTCCACGAGGTGTCAAGACCCAGGAAGCTTCCAAAATCTTCCTCAATGACACTTGCCTCAAGGAATTCGACTGGTGATGAGTAAGAGGTTCCAAATCTCCAAGTGGAAGCAAGAACCTCCAAGTGGAATCAAGAACTGACAGAGGGAGAGGACACTAGTCAGATCTCAAGCTGACTCATCCTCTCTCCAAACATCTATATATGGATCTCTCCTCCATGAGATCTAGAGGCTGGAATTTTGTTATTGCAAAGAATTGCTGTTGGTTTGAGATTTGAATCATTGGGTGCTTAATGCTTTGAAGGGGGTGAAGATAGGAATTCCATTTGCTGGGAAGGAGATGCTGGATTGGAGCCCTCTGGTTTGTATCTCTTCCTGAACCTTGTTATTCATCAATAAAGCTATCTTGGTTTCTCCTATATACTGATGTATCTTTGATGTATGATTGCATTAGTATGTTTAGTTTATTTCTAATCCTGAACTAGTTATGAATATGAATCCATGTCTTGTGTAGTGTTCTCTTCTTGTGATCTTGCAGAAACCTCTTGAAGCTGGGCGAGCGAGAAGGCAAGTAGCTGGGAACCTGCAAAGAGAAGAGAAACAAGATCGAGGGACAAACGGAAGACACCGGTTAGTCCATCTATCTCTCTTCATTCTTAATTCATAAAGGAAGAATACTAGAATAGCTGTCTCCGTTTGTTGCTAAGGCACTGTCACACCTTAGGTGGATAGGATCGTCCTGCATAGGCATTTTTCCCCACAACAAATTGGCGACTCCGCTGGGGAGATTTGTTTAGTCATTTTATTTGTGTTTCTATCATTGTTTGTTTCATAGACTCAACAACAACAATCAAACTGCATCTGCTATTCTCAGATGCAAAGTAGACAGCTGCTGCTTTGATCCAATCACTGGATTTGTCTATGATCTGAACAATGGATTCACAAATGATTTGATGATCCTTTGTGATAGATCTTAGTACCCCCTCAAAGCATCCCTTTGATTGTACCTTGCTTGTTGCTTTTATTTGGCCTGAAACAGTAGATTAATCAGCAATCTGTGACCCAGAACCCAGTGAGAAACTCTCGTTTCTCCTTCAGCGCGACCCCTGTGAAGAGGTTCTGCATTTCAACGCAGGTCCCGTGAAGGCTACCTACGCTGAATGTCAAAACCCCTGTGTTGAGGTTGCGCTGATCCAGTTAGGCCTTGTGCAGCTGGGGTTCTCTGCTCTGTTTTTCCTTGTTTTGATCTCTGATTTTTGCAGCCTGTAACCAGCATAGGTACCAGTCTGATAACTCCTTTTCTCTGCTTAAATTCCGCCTCCTTTTGTACAAAAAGACTGTGAGTGTTTTTATGTGTTTGTGGCGTCATTCGCAGTTTTCCTTTGCATGAGTGAAATAATCATCCTGTAGCCCTTGATTCAGATTTGTTGATTGTGATCTTAGGAGAGAGTTCATTGGTTGTTTACAGTTGATTATACATTTGCTTTTGCTTATTGGTTTGAGTTTGTCTCTTTTAAAGTGTCAAAACAAGAGTTTATTTCGAAAATCGTTAAGTGTTGTAATCTCTTCTACCCTTTCTGATTTCGAAAAAGTAAACTTGTTTGTATTTGTCATTTAAAAGCAAATTCAAAGTTGTGCAAAAAGCTTTCTTTGTAGGCATCAATACTAAGAAAGCGGAAAACAAACACCTGCATTGTGCATTTGCATCTTGATAGTTTGCATGTTTGATTTAGGAAAAGTGCATTAGAGTGTACTGATTGCTCTTTGAGAAAAGATGGTGTCTTTCTTTTCCCTTAGTAGCTAGGATTTTCAAAGTTGAAAAGATAAAAAGCTTGCTTATCATCTTTAGACTGCATTTAGGAATTTGTATCATACATCTCGTGGTGAACCTCAAAAGGCAAACTTCTAAAAAGATCAACCTAAAATAAATTGAATGAACTTAACAACGCTTTGCAACATAACGCACAACATAGAGGTCTAGGCTAGAGACGTGTTCCGGCGTCGTAAAGCCCGGTGACTGTCAATCTCGTTGATGGTGGGTGATTCCTCCTAAGGGACGATAGCGCCAGTACGGATTGTGCTCCCACGTACCGTCGCGTATATATTGGGAGACCCCTATAGGCATAAAAACTTTATCCTTAGGAAGCCGTGTTGGCCGCCCTACTGATCGCAATGCACTGAACACAGCATTCAGGAAGATCGACCGCCCGTACCCTAAAAATTATTCTGCGGTTTTGCGAAAAGTTTGGCACACCCTCTGCCTAGAACTCCAGAGCAGTTCCTTTTGGCCTTTTTCAGACTCTATAACGGAAAAATTCCATCCGAGCATTTGTCACTTCGGGCTCGTTAAAACATCGAAGGAGACTAGAGTCATCTTTAGCTTTTTCTCGACTCTTTAAAACTGAAAAAGCAAGTTGTGTCTAAGCGTCGTTAAAAAATTATTTTAAACGGAACAATCACCCCTATTCCTGCGTTGATCTTTAGGTTGAAAAAATGGAGCACACCAACCAAGGAATTCCCCTTGGTGGAAATCCTAGTCCCTTCTCCTCTTGGGGAGATGTTGGTGCGCCCCATATGGCCACATTGTCGCTCCCAGGACTGACAATTGGCCTGCCAGTCTGGCTCTTTTCAACCAATGTCGTTCAGAACACCACTATTCCTGAACAGTCGAATCAACAGTTAGACCAGACCAGAGTTACCCACCAGCCTTCAACTTCATCTAATTCTTCCTCTCCTCCTTCCTCTTCGCTTAACGGAACTGGTAAAACAAAAAACCAAGTTCCTAAGGAGAAGAAGGAAAAGAAGAAGAAAGAGAAGAAGAAGAAGGAGCCAAAAGCGACTGGGGGCAAACAAGTGGCGTCTGACAAAAATCCACACACAGCACTGACTAGGCCTAAATCGCCATGTGTCATATGCAAGGGAGACCACTTCAACAGAGATTGTCCCTGCATCCCTCGGATACTAAGGGACTGGTCTCCCTGTTTGCACAATTCGGTGGCGTCAACCTCTGATAGCCATGTTGACAGCTCACCATCAACTAGTGAAAGTGAAGTCACAGGACAGAGAGGGTTTCCGCCCTTAGTTTAGATAGGTTGTGTCAGCTTGAGGAGATCCGCCCTTGGTCCACGGACCATGGATTGTATAAAAACGAGGTCTTAGAGGAGTCTAAGATAGTTAAAGGGATAGATAGATAGAGTCATTGATGAGTCTATGAAGAGCTAAGAGCAAGAGTCTTAGCATAGGAAAGAGTCTCTGCAGCTGAGTGCACAAAGGCCTAGGGTAGAAGTCCGCATCTGAGTGCGTGGACCCCTACCACTCTGTGCACAAGGCAGTTAGAGTCTGTATTGGAAAATCTGAACCATCAATAAAGAGAAGTATTCTAAAATTACTGTGCATTTTACTTCTGTCAATTGCATGCGATTATGTTATGTTAAGCACTGGGTTTATGTTTTATTGCTAATTTGATGTGCGAATATATATGTTTTCCTCTATTATATGAATGCAAGTAGAGATATATGTTTACATGAAGACAATCTTAATTACATGATAGAATTGGCGAACACTTAAGATAATTCGGGAAACTATACAACAAAGTAGTTACAGAGGCACATAAGTGCCGAGATTTCTTGTTAGGGTTACGCGAAGGATGATCGCAGACCTTTGCGGAGGTTCTGAAAGACTAATAAAGAAGTACATCGATAAGCCCTAAAGGCTTATTAATCTACACGAAGGTAGAGTTAAGGTGTAAAACTGACATCAGAACCATTTCAGGGTGCGGAAACTTGGTTCCTACATCCCCCCATACTGCTTCAGGTGAGACTTCATTCCGCGCTCCGCGAGCTGATGCTGCTCCATGGGCTGATGCTGAAAGGGCCAATAGTGTAGGGATTTTCTTAGCTGACTAATGTTGAACTTAGGTCAGGGCCCATCAAGACAACAACTGGTTTCGTTGCCGGGACTGGGATCTGCATAACGAGATGTGTGATGTCGCATCATTGGAATCCAACTAAGAAGGAGATTGAAGACTGGTTAGATAGAAAGATCCACGAATTTACGGCGCAAGAAAAAAAGAATCCGCGATTGAAAAAAGAACAGTGGTTGGACAAATATCTGTACATAGAGATACATGAAATCTTCTTATGTTCCTTCCCAGTTGAATTATACAAGTGGATTGCGAAGTTGGCAGATGGCCAAGGGAGGTGGAGGCTTGACGGTCTGATTATCTGTATCCCAGAGTTAGTACGGAAATTGGAAGTCTCTGAATATAAGATTGCACGCACTATCAATCATTAGCTCGACCATATCATAGGAGGGTTTGTGACAGAGTTCACGTTCGATACTTCGTCAGTTACAGTGAAGCAGAGTGCTACTTCTTCAAGGGGTCGCGAGGTAAGTATTTGAAATCATTAAATACTTGGATTAAGATGCTCTTGTGTGAAAAGTGGGTCATGCAGTTACCTTGATGTTTGGGGCTACGCGAAGCGGAAGGTATTTCAGGGATGGAGGAAGAAAATATCCTGAATATAGCCCACTGATTGAACCTCCTCCGAGTGATGACTAAGGAGCAGCACAAGCTTCTCCACTGAGCATTATTCTATTGATAAGACAAGGGTTCCCGCGAATACCCACACCACCTCCATCCTCATCTCATCCATCCACACCACCTCCATCCTCACCTCCACCGCTTACCCCCTCACCCACGCCACCGCTAGCTCCACCACCGTTCAACATGGTGAACTCTATAAAGCCACTTGTTTTCAAGGGCATACGAAATGAAGATCCAGACTAGTTTTGGTTCGTCATGAAGGTTGTATGGGAAGCTCAGGGTATCACGAACAATCAAATGAAGAAAGCAACGTTGTTTAGTGATTTGTAGGACTGCACACTAACGTGGTACATTAAGTACATTACTAATAACCTGATGTCCGCATTGGCAGATATCCAAACTACGCTCAATAGGGAATTCAGTAGGCCTATGTCTCAAGCGCAATCCATTGTGAGATTCAAGTAGATCATCATGAAGCCTAGAGAGATGCCATCAGATTTGGATCAAAGGTTGAAGTGCACGATCTGTGAAGCCAACATGAATATGACTGATGGGCAACACTGTGAATGGCTTGTGGCCTCGCTCCTGCCTCACCTAAGGGTTGTGATATCACAATAGAAGATCGGGACCCAAGAGGAAGCTCTGGAAATCACGATGAGATTGCATAACACACCAAGGCAGGATGTTAATCTGGGTGTTCAGCAGATTCATGTGTAGTTGTAGAACCTTTTCCTCGAAATGCGAAGCTAGAAGAACGTTAGAACAACTTGGCTAGAGGAGCGCGAAGAAGTCTGGTGCCTGAAATGCAAAGGTCAGGGGCATGATAAGGGTCACTATTCAGTCTTTGCAAATTTTGTTGCAACATGGGGACCGATACCTCTGAGGCTAGAGGTTGTGATAGGGCCAAGTACATGGACCGTGCTATGGTGTGCTATCTGCCAGGTAGTTGGGAAACATGCGACCAACAATTGCCATTTGCTGCAGAAATTCGTACAAATACCACGATAACTCTTCTGCAATTTCTGTCAATCGGTGGGTCATGACGAGCATAATTGTCATAGTTATGAATTAATGATGGACAAGATACCTGCATACAGGGTGCAGTAAGAAACACGGCCTTTGGACTAAGGCACTTGAGGAGTGCGAGGTGAGTATCAGGGGTGTGACTGAGGCCGAGGTGGAGGAGGACCTAGTAGAGGTCGAGGGTAGCTTATTTTTTACAATTGTGGAGGACCAGGACACTAGACGAGAGACTGCCTGAATCTGACACAATTTTCATGCCGCTATTGTACTCAATTTGACCATGTGATTGAGGATTTCCCTATATTGTTGGCTAAGATTCGAAAAAAGGGGGCACGACCTCCTCAGAACCTACAGATGATGAGGGCTGAGCATCACGAGGAAGACCCTAAGGTAAACATTATGCTGCGAAGTGGAACGAAAACTGGTGAGGATAAGGGGAAGAAGCCAACAGAAGGTGAGTGCATCCACAAAGCACTGGAAAAGGAGACTGGGTTTGACTTGGAATGCGCAAAAGAAACATTTATGGAAGCGAAAAGTTTCGCTAAGGCCTCTACCTTAGGAATTCAGGAGAAATCAGTTGAAGAAATGGACCCATCCATGATTACCACGTTCTTGGAGACCTACATGAAACTGCTCCGTGATAGTAAGGTTGTGAAGGGAATGCAGGAATTGATCAATTGGTGCATTGGCAAGGAAAACACTACTGGCGAACTGTGCATAGTCAGAAATCTTGGTAAGCATGAGGCAGTGACTGGATGTGAGATAAGACTCACCGCGCAGATAGGAGAATATGAAATGGACCAAGTTATCTTGGACCTGGGGTCTGATGTGAATGTTTTGCCAAAAAAACATGGGAAAGAATGGGGAGACCTGCGCTACAATGGTCTCTGATTCAGTTAAGGATGGAGAATCAACAGAAAATCATCCCAATGGGGAGCTTACAAGGGGTAATAGTTGACATCAAGGCACGAGCGCATTGGTGGATTTTGAAGTAATAGAGATTGTGGATGGTAGCAATCCCTACCCCGCGCTCCTTGGGATCGATTGGGCCACTAACATGAATGGGGTAATCAACTTGAAGAAGCGAAAGACGATATTTGAGAAGAAATCGCTTTGCGTAGTGGTGCCACTGGATCCTGCAGAAGGACCATGCTCTATCGAACCGGTCCGTGATTATGAAAGTGATGACGATTTGGACCAGATTTACAAGATAGCGACACGAGACTAGGATTGGGTGAATCCAACAACAGATGGACTTATTGCATGGGACTGCGAGAGCTCCTTCACATCAAATTCGGATGAGGAACTGGAGCACTAGAAGAACCATCTGCATGAAGTATCTATGATGTGCTGTAATATGATGACCAAGTTGTTGCGCTGCATATCATCATAGGTAAGAAATCTGCCTCACTATGACGGGTTAACTAACGTTGATCGCTTTTTGGATGCATTCGAAATGGAAGTGCCTGAGAATCATTGCTTCTAGGCATTAGATTGGGCATTGCGTGCTACACCCGCAAGATGGTGGGGTACGCACAAGGACAATTTTGAGGATTAGCGTGAATATAGAAGAATGATGAGGATACACTTTGACCACCTAAAAGTATGACTAACAGAAAAGTATGACGGGAGGAATGATCCACACGATATTTTGGCCAAATGGATTAAAGTATATGGAGCAAAGCCTCAACTAGAGTGGGTCCATCTATATTTTCATACCTTGGATGTTATACCAATGAATTGGTACTTGGAGACAAAACTCCATCATGGCACCAAAGAATGGGATGTTTTACGCCAAGGATTTTTGATGACATTCATTGTTGAGGATGGATTTGAATCTATCAATGAAGTAAGAGGTTAAGACAACAATCTTTAGGATGCCACAGGATCCTCTAGACCTAATTCAACTTGGTTGGACTACCAAGTAGAGCCATGCGCTGGAGTGTTACAATGTAACAATGGAAGAAGAAGACGAAGACCCAAGAAAGATTAATATCCTAGAGACTGAAGGTCACCGTAGAGTTGAAGGACCACAACTAGAGAACCCTGACATAACAGAGCCGCTCAGAACTAGATAGGTGAACATTGGAACGGAGGTAGAGCCAAAGTTTTCAAAGATTGGGGACTATTGGGACAATGCAACAATAGATAAGGTCGCCGACCTGCTCCGCGAATATCAAGACTTGTTCCCCAAGAAGTTTTCTGATCTGAAAGGAATAATAGGAGACATGGGTGTCATGAAGATCACCCTAAAACTGGACACGAAACCTGTGAAACAAAGATCTTACTGCCTCAATCCGAAGTATAAGGAAAGGGTCTGTGTTGAGTTATATAAGATGCTCACGGCGGGTATTATTGAACCAGTGGAAGAATTTGATTGGGTAAGCCCAATAGTGGTTCAGGAAAAGAAGAGATGGAAGAAATAAGGATATGCGTAGATCTTAGGAAGTTGAATGATGCCTGTGTGCATGATCCCTTCTCAACCCCATTCACTGATGAGGTCCTGGATAATGTTGGCGACCAAGAAGCATATTTGTTCACTAATGGGTTCTCTGAGTACCATCAAATCAAGACCGCGTTGGAGGATAGAAGTAAGATAACCTTTGCAACTAAATGGGGATGCTTCCAGTATACGATGATGCCTTTTTGGCTGAAGAACACACCGACGATATTTTTGCACGTTTCATAAATTTCTAGAAGTATACTTTGATGATTGGACAGTGTTTGGACTGGTGAAGCGCCATGTGGAAAGTCTATGCTTGATGCTAGATACATGTCGAAGGTACTAGATCATGCTCAATTTGAAGAAATGTTAGTTTTTGTCCCTTTTGGGATCTTGCTGGGTCATGTGGTATGTAGAAAAGGCTTGATGGTAGACCCAACTAATATCACGGTCATAATCTTTGGAGGCGCCAAGGAGTGTGAAACAGTTGCGCACAACACTAGGGCATATGGTATATTATAGGAAATTCATCAAGAGCTATGCCCAGATTACCGTGCCAATGGAAAAATTGTTAAAAAATGATGTTAAGTTCTGTTGGAATGAAGAATGCCAGAAGAGCTTAGATGTGCTGAAGGAGAAGATGGTCAACGTGACAATCCAGGTCTTCCTGGATTGGAAGAAGGAATTTCATGTGCATGTGGACGTGTCATGTATTGCACTGGGAGCAGTATTGACACAGGCCAGTGAAGGGGACTTGGATCATCCTATAGAGTTTTCAAGTAGGAAGCTATCCAAAGTGGAGAAAAATTATTCCACAACAGAACGCGAAGGATTAGCTATGGTGTACGTGCTCCAGAAGTTCAGGCACTATTTGTTGGGCAGACACTTTAAGATGTATACGGACCATTCCGCATTGAAATACCTGGTCAACAAGCCTGTGTTGGGGGGAAAGATATGCAGGTGGTTGTTGTTGTTCCAAGAGTATGATTTTGAAGTTATTGTGAAACTAGGATGCTTAAATGCTAGACCGGATCATCTTTCGTGCATCGAAATGGGAGAGGAACCTAATAATTTAGAGGAGGGGCTACTTGACGTGCAACTCTTTGCAGTGCATGTCGCGGATAGTCACTTTGAAGATATTGTCCACTTCTTGATGACAAGAACGGCTCTGGACGATTATACAAGTCAATAGAAGAAGGAACTGGTAGTGCATGCGACAGATTTTTCTGTCATTGCAGGGCACTTGTACAAAATGGAATCAGATGAAATATTGCAATGATATATGGCAGAGTTTGAATGAAACAGAATCCACGTTGAGGCTCATGATGGTGTCGTGGGAGGTCATTATGCAGGAAAAGCAACAACACAGAAGGTTTTACGCATTGGGTTATGGTGGTTGACCTTGCATAAGGATTCAAAAGCGTATTGTAGGGCATGCAATGCATGCCAAAGGATAGGAAGACCCTCATGCATGGATGAGCTGTTGTTGAATCCGCAGATATCACTACAACCCTTCGAGAAATGGGCAATTGACTTTATAGGACCAATTCAGCCTCCAAGGAAGAAGACGGGTGCACTGTACATCATCACTACGACTGAATATTTAACCAGATGGGTGAAGGCATAGCCTGTGAAGGACTATATGAGCACGATAGCAGCAAAATTTATCTTTGAGTACGTGCTAACATGGTTCGGTTGTCCAAAAATCTTAATGAGCGATCATGGTACACACTTTCTCAATGAGACGATCAGTGCAATGATGGAGGAGTTTCAAGTTTACCATTAGAAGAGCACACCTTATCATCCGCAGGTTAATGGGACGGTGGAAGCATTTAGTAAAATATTAGAGAGCACACTCATGAAGGTTTGCAATGCTCAAAGAAACGACTGGGATGTTCACGTACCCGCGGTGCTATGGGCTTATAAAACAACTTGCAAGAAGTTGACTGGACAAACGCTGTTCAGACTGGTTTATGGCATGGAAGTTGTGATGACAATGGAGTACATTGTACCTAGTCTGCGCATAGTGGCATTCATACGAATGGCGGATCGCAGAGCCTTGGAGGAGAGGCTCGCACAACTAACAGAGCTTGAAGAAGATAAATTTCTAGTTGGATTCCATCAATAGGTTCAAAAGGAGCGCGAAAAGGCATGGCATGATCGACACATCAAACTGCGCACCTTCAAGGTAAATGATATGGTTTTATTATATGATAGCAAGTTTGATAAATTTCCAGGGAAATTTAGGATGTATTGGCTGGGGCCCTATGTCATCAAGGAGATTACAAATGGTGGAGTAGTTCAGTAAGTAAAATTGAATGGAGAACCATTCCTAGGACAGGTGAACGGTAGCCTATTGAAGCCATACACCGGTGATCTGGGTAGATGACTACGTGATGGAAGCACAGTCTTAGTGCTCCACGTAGCTGGACAAAGGTGCGAGACTATAAACTACACTTCCCAGGTTAGGGAGCTGCGCGATTGGGGAACTGCACGGAATGAAGGAATTTCACAGTGTCAACAGAAACACGCAAGGAGTTGTGCTATCCAAGAACGGACCATGCAGGGCAGCCGCAAAGTGACCATTATGGCCATTGTTGATGACTTGATAGTGGGAAAATGGCCAAATGGAGTGGGGGGGGGGGGTGGCATTTAAGTCAGAATTTAAGGGCAAGATCTGTGAAAATCTGCTGCCAATCCAACATTTATGAACAAGTTATGGGGGGAACGGTTAGATTTGAATTTGAAAATGCCTATAAATTACACATGGATTTCCAGCGAAAAACACTTGGCATTTTGAGAATTGAGTTATTAAGCTCTCAGGTGCATATGAACCCTGAGATCTTTGAAGCCCTAATAGCGAGTTCAGTGTTTGAGAAGTTGCCAATGGAGATGCAGGTGTTGTTGTCTAGCATTATGTCGGCGCCCGCAGAAATCGTGAGTGCAGGAGAAGCAATGGCAGCTGAAGGAACTGCCCCGGAGGTAGTAATGGCAGCTGAGGGAGCTGCCCCGGAGGTTGAAAGCATCAAAGTATTGGTAGAAGTGCCTAAATCACCGAGGACACCCAGGCCAAGGCCTACGTTGACCAAGGAGGGTCCAAAATCAAAGAAGGATAAGCAAAAAGCACAAAAACTAGTGTGCACATCACCCAGAAAGCACCCACAGACGAGAAAGGCCACCGCGCAGGAGAAGGGCAAAGTGATTTACCTAGAACCTGAATCCAATGTTAAAGAACTCCATGTGGGCATGGACGACATTGATATGGAGGGGGCGGAGGATGTTGATGTGGAGGGGTCTGACCCCATTTCTAAACTACCCGAGTACATTCCTCTGCGTAGAGGCAAGACAAAGGTTTCGAAGGATATTGATGAAAGTAAGGTCACACTGCACACACCCTTACTACCAGACCAAATCGTCTTTGAAGGACCGCGCCTGGGGTGCATCCCCCTTTTAAAATTGGAGGACTAGGATTTGGCTGATGTAGAATGCTTTCCCCATTTAGCGACGGACCAACTCATGCACTACGTCTTCTACAAAGACTTTGGTGTGACCACGTTGGAGCCAAGGAAGTGGGTAAAAGGGGTGGATAAGGTGGGTCTATTAAACATGTTGTGGGTACCGCATTACAACCGCACACCCATAACCATGGTAGTGATCAAGCAGCTGCTGTGCTTGGTGCACGATGGGTGTCTATGGCTAGAAGAGCCGATACCCATCACTGACATGATTATCCATAAAATCACTCGATTGCCACACTCAGGAGAAAATCCAGCCATGGCGTTTGGCGGAAAGACAAGCGAGTGCGACCTCATTGAAGCAATGAAGGACAAATTCAGACTTGCTAAGAAGTCGTGCGGATACACCATCACACGTATAGCTAACTCCGTGGTCAAAGTAGCAACGAAGATCTTGCTAGGAAAGATTATGCGGAAGTGTCGAACAGACGAACTTCTGGCACCAGTAGTAGCCTTAACGGCCCAGTGCACGGAGGGCGTACTGTTTAACTGGGTGTGCTACCTCTGTGGGGAGTTCCTCATGAACTGTAGAGAGGTGCAGGATCACAGCAAAACATTCCACTATGCATGGCTACTACTGTCCATAGTGTTGGTCACGTGGGAGTTACCAGAGGATAGCCAATTTCCTTCGTTCATGCCCAACCTACCAGAAGCAGCGAAGTTCACTTCGCTATGGGCTACAAAATACCCTCAAAGGGTTAAGGACAACAAGGTATTTTGGATGTTGATGGAGATGAGTATCCATATGGCCATCAACCGCAAACCGCCACTGTCGCAAACCGTCTTTGAGAAGCTGTAAGAGTATGTGGAGTTCAAGGCCGACTTCCACCGTGTCTCGATACGCATGCGAAAGGATCCTAAGCAAAACTGGTATGACCTGCCATACCTGGCCATTGACGACGTGATTATGGTGGTCCTCGACTGTTGGCCGACAGATTGGCGCACTACCTTGGACTTGGCAGCTGGGTCTAGCAAGACCACAGTGCAGTGAAAAAAGGAAGAGGCCAAGCTGAAGATGGAATAGTTGGCCGCAATGTGAAAAAAGGAGGCTAAGGACAAGGCCAAGGCAAAGCACGACGCCGCGAAGCAGATGGGAGGACATGTGGAAGAATAGGAGCGCGACCTTGATAGGAGTCAGAATTCACCTTCCCCAGAGACAGAGGAGGAGGACCAACAGTCAGAACAGGGAGGAGCGGACCCAGAGACTACTCCATTCTGCATTAAGCGCAATAGAGATCCAAAGAAGGTAGGGCCACGAAATAAGTCTAAGGCCAGCAAGACTTCTCTCGATCTGATCACCTTAATAGAAGGTGATTTAAATGATATCAGTGATATGGTAAGGGATGCCACCGCGGAACTGCTGCAGCAGTTCGAGCTACAATAGAAGCAGGCCTTGGGTTCCATTCAGATGGGTCTACATGAGTTGCAGATATAGGCCTCGCAGGTCCAAACCAGCGTGGGACGAAGCAGTGCAACATCAACTAATTTGGTACCCGGCACATCAGAAGCAGCAAGGATGGTGCGCACACTGGATCCCCGGGAAATAATGTTGTTGGAGGGAGTGTTAACCATAGAGACTGAGGCTGACAAGCCTATTGTCAGCGCCCTCAAAGGAATTGGGCTCAACTTGGCCACACTTCCGAGTGAGGCATTTCACACTTTGTAGGATGGCGTGATCACGGAACTTCGAGCTCGTGAATAGCACGTGTTACAGGTAATCAGTGAACAGAAAGTCAACAATGCTTAGATGAATGTACAAAGAGATTCTGTTGTTAACCTCATCAAATCCATCACAAACAAAAATGAGTGCACTGCCAAGGTAGTGGGTGAGGAATGCAGGCATGTCCCAGAGCTAGACATTCCTGATGATGAGCCAGTAGATGTGCGGATTCGGAAGCTCGCTATCGGAGTGCATGATGCCAGAATAGAGTTGGCGAAGGTTCAGTTTGACCTGAATGTCAAAATTGTAGAAATGAAGTTGAAGGCCCAGCCTTCAACACCGCTAGAAGTCAAAGAGCAGTGCGAGACAACTGTGAAAGATGTTGTGGCAACAGTGAACAACGCAGTGAAGGAGTGCACCGTTCTCTTTGAGCAGGCGCTCGAAGTGGTTACCAATTTGCAAGAGGATCCCACCTTACAAAGGTTGGAAACGGAGGCCTTGGAGCTGCAATAGAGATATGATGAAGTCAAAGCCACGGCGCACACCTTCGCCCTTACATAGAGGCTAGCAAAACCACAGGAGGAAAAGGTACTAAAGGAGCAGGTGGATGTAGTGCAGCGCAAAGAGAGCATCCTCAAGGCCAGAATATTGCCTTGGCTTGATGAAGCCTATGCACGCATCGCCACCATCGAAGGAAAGTTGGTTGGTCTGTAGGCAATTCAACCGAATATACAGTCAGATAGTACACGGCTAGTGATGGAGCAACTAGTTGAGGAGATGAAGCAGGTGGAAACACAGTGAACTGCCAAATTTGTAGTAGTCCAAGTGGAGATGGGAGGTCTTCACAACAAGATCTATGTGCCAGCTGAGTGACTCAAGGGCAAGTCGCCATGTTTGTGTTGGGGGCCTATTGGGAATGGGTCCCCCAGGGTCATTTTGGGGTTAAAAGCCCAAGTTTTGGGGCAGAAAGCCCGAATTTTGTATAAAGAAATGTAAAGTATTTGCATTTTGTGATTGCGGAGCGTGAAGATATCAAGAGTCAAAAAGGGTTTCCACACTTATTTTAGATAGGTTGTGTCGGCTTGAGGAGGTCCGCCCTTGGTTCGCAAACCATGGGATTGTATAAAAAGGAGGTCTTAGAGGAGTTTAAGACTAATGCTTAACCTAGGTCAGGGCCCATTAAGCCAACATAAATGTATGGACTCCCAAACATGACTCCACATACATCAAGGGGAACCACATCCATATCTACTTCATTAATAAAATCAAAAATGGTAGAAAATCTAATTTTGCATTGCTTTTTTACCTTCAGCTCTGCATCCTTATTTACCCATCCCAATGTATATGGGTTTGGATGATCAAAAAAATTTAGCCCCAACTTCTTGACCAAATTTGCTGCAATGAGATTCGCCTCTGATCCTGAGTCAAATAGAGCATCATTTTTTGTCTTCTTGACCTGTATCTTTATATGGAAGAGTTTTGTCATTTATTTCTCTTCTTGTTGTTGAAGGCTACTCAGATTCACCTCCTTTTGTAATGACGTATATATGATCTTCTCATCCACGTCCATGTTTCTTTCAACTTGGTTGCTCGAATTAGTGGCTATTATATTCTTCTTGTTGTTATCTTTCTTCTTGTTTTTCGCGTTTAGCTCTAGATGCAACTTCCAACATTTTTCCTCTGTATAGCCATTAATGTTGCAGTGGTTGCTAGGATCTTTGCACTGATGCATTGTGGCTATAATATTTTTATCTTCTCCCCCCCCCTTTTTACTTCTTCTTCCCCTCAGAAGCATCTTGTTTCTCCTTCTGCTTCGATCCACTTGATTGCACTCCCTTCAGGCCTATGTTAACTAGGTGTTGTGCCTGTACACAAGCCTCATCCACTGATTTGGGCTTGAACAACATCACTTGCTCACACAAATGGTGGTGCATACCCCCCAAATACTTGAGGAGTACATCAAGGTTTTTTGAAGAGATACCCAACATTAAAACCATCTTTTTGAATTCTGTGGTGCACTCTAGCATGCTTTGGCCCGACTTTTGCCTAAAATAATTCCACCAGATCGAGTGGTCCTCCACCTACCCAATTGGATAAAATTGTGACTTAATGAAGGTTTTGAAATCCTTCCACTTTGTCACTAGGGTTTCTCCCTCCAATGTCAATGTTTCTATGTGGATCTCCCACCAAGTCAGTGCATGGCCCTCTAATTTCAACCACGCGAATGAGATCTTTTTCCCTTCCTCAATCTAATGGGCACTGAAATAAACTTCTAGTTGTTGCAACTAGTGGTTCAATTTTCAAAGCGTCAATCTTGCCATGGTATGACTTGATATCAATTTTTTCTTCCATTTTAAACAAGGACTATGATTGGTTCACAACACTCAAATTGAGTTGATCTTTTTCGGGTCCTTTCTTCGACTGGTTCTTTGTTTCTCCCTGATCTTCTGATCGCTGCTCTGATTTGTCCTCTACATTTGAACCCCCATCTTCTCCAAATATCCCCATATTTCTATTCAAGGCCACCATGAATAGGCTTACATTGCGGTTGATATCTATGAATTGTTGTTCCAATTGTGTAAACCTCACCTCTGCAGGATCACGAAGTTCGTTTACCGATTCGTCGACCATGATTAGGGTTTTACGATTTTCCTCCCCGCCGATCTAGATCTACAATCTCCAAAAAATACCAAAATAAACTTGCTTTGAGACCAAATGTTCCATAAAATATCGTGGATATTCCACTGGATAGTTCGTCACAACAAATATGATAATATTATATGAAAAATCTGATATTCTACCCACAATTTTATTTAATTTCTAGATCTGTAGATTTTACTATAATTAGTGCATGAATGCAAATGGAAATTATGCAAAAAAGTAGAGAATGAAAAAATAATCTCACACGAACACACACACATAAGACACAAAATATGCTTTTGGAAACCCTTTCGGGAGAAAACCCAACTGGAAGGTGAGGCCGCTTTGCTCTGTTTCTTTGTGTGGAAAATATGGTTACAGATACAAAGAAGTAATGCATGTGGCCTATGGGCTGCTACAGTGCAACAATCCTCTATGTGTGCTCTACCTCCTATCTCTCTTGGCTATATTTTCTCAACTATGGAACAAAATGCTCTCGAAAGAATGTAATGCTTCTTCCTCCTAGTGGGCCTTTTATAACACATCCGGATAGCCTACTAGTGGTTAATTTTGACTACATAAACTCTTAACTAGAGTTACAATATAGACTCTTCTAGAGTCTTTTACATCAAAAAAATGTGTCTAGCCCCTTTTCCATGAATAATGGGGGCTAGCACGACATCCTTTTGAACTATAGGTGTGAAAATAGGAAGGTCAACTTCTGAGTGGCATAAATTTTGCATATAGACTTTGATTTAGGTGCTTCTTGCACTGTTGTAAATATCTTTGTGTGTAGAACAACATGAAATGGTGCAGTGATAAAGAGGTAAAGTTTTTCCCCAAAAAAACATCATTTGATGCCTCAAAATGCTCTCGGAAGGTTTCAGACTCCATTTTGCGAAATTGTATCCCACCCGTAAAAACGGTCTCGTGAGTTGATTCCTCCACTTTTTCCACTCTCAATGCATCAACATGGATGAAAAAAAATAAAATGATCCAATCTGGATCATCTTAGAACAATAAAGACAATTAGATAGGCTAGAACCTTAGTGGAGTCCCTGCAAACTTGCAACATTTGACTTACAAACTTTTTAGACAACGTAGGTGGTTGTGCTCCATGGAAACTAAAGGAGGCGAATAAGCTTAGATAGAAGCATTCTTTGTACTCAATGATGGAAGGTTATGCATCCTTTCTCTTCCCTCAACAATTTGTCCCTAGATCGAGTACTTGGATGAAGATATGGAGATTCAATGCCAATACAAAGGTAAATTCCTTTTGTTGGCTCCTTGTGCATAAAAGACTTTTGATTGATGAGAATTTGAGAAGGATTGGCATTCAAGGTCCTTAGTGGTGTCTTCTTTGCAAGCAACAAGAGGAATCTATCCAACATATTTTTCTGGAGTATTCATAAACAAAAGTGGTCTGGTTGGATGTGTCTTCTCCCTTTCAAACCATTTAAAAGGGAAAAATTCCCTTCATGAGTATTTTACATCATGATCAAAAAATTATGCTAGGAGTCTCTCAGAAATCCTTTTTTAAAATTATTGGGAAGCACTTCCAAAATTCATTTATTGGAAGTTATGGATAGCTAGAAACAATGCAGTCTTCAATGATTTCGAATTTTTTCCACACGCAATAGCCATGAAAACTGTTATTCTATGCGGTATTAGTTTGGGGCTTTAAAGTTTTCTAATGACTCTTCTCAACAAAGATTATACACACTTGAAAGGAAATGGTGTTCAAAATTTTCTAACAAAAGACTAACAAAAGTTTTCGGGGAGTTTGGAAGTTAAGATTGATAGAGGTGGAATTATGATCTTGGGAGTGGTGGAAAGAAGGACTAATCCTCAATTTTGATGGGGCTTCAAAAAGGAACCTAGAGGTGGCAGGAAGGGGAGGGGTTCTTGATGGCCTTGAGGAAGTTAACATTGTAGAGTATTCATGCTGCTTAGGATGCATGACAAACAACCAAGCTGAAGCTTATGCCCTCTACCGTGGGATTCAATTAACCAAATAGAAACAAGTAACTTCTCTCACTATTTGGGATACTCCCTCCTTCTTATTCAACTTTTGGTGAAGGGCTCCTCTCTGAGGGATAACACATTAGAAAGAATTAAGAAAGTAGCAAAAGGGTTCTCTTCAATAACATATTTCCATGTCCTCCATGATCTCAATAAATATTTGGACTTATGTGCTAATGAATGGTGCAAATTAAGATTGGGAGATTTAAAAATCAATGGCAGAATCAGGCCTTCTCCTATTCATTAGAGCTAATTAGATTGACATTACATAGTTATGAAGGATTGCATTATCAATCAATTATAATGTGACATGTAAATTTTGTTTTTTGGTGGGTCAGTCTTGTAAGGTATATACCTACAAAACCTCGTACATTATTGTCTAGTTTGGAGTGCCTCTAGAAAACTTGTAGTTTTGTTGGATAGGAGGGCTTAAGAATTTTCTGAAGATGTAGCTATGTACTACCTAACATATTTGCTGATCCAAGTGCAGACTTGCATATAAATACAAAATTCTCATTCTAATTTAAAAAATATTTATATCCTTATTCAATTAAATATATTTATTTTTAATACAAAACTATTTCAGAAATATCTCAAATACAAATACTACAATATTCATACCAAATTATTCCTATCATAAATGGGATTCTACAATTCTCACAACCAACCTAATTTTATAAATATATGACTACAGCATAATAGCTTAAAAACAACTACTCCAACATAGCAAGTTTTTTGGACTCAACGTTCCATGTAGACATTACAAGTGTTCGTACATATTTAACATTTTCAAAACTTCTAAATTAAAATTTCAATTATCATTGTTACACCAATTTCAATAATGAAGAATCTCAATCTAACCAAACAATAACTACAACTTCGACTCAAGAATCAATTTACACATTACAAGTGTCCATTTGTGCTCAAAATTTTCCCATTCTTCCTTATTAAATTTAAATTTTAACATTTTTTTTTGTTACAATTAGTCAAATCTTCCCATGAGCACATTCCATAGAAAAATAGCAAAGTGGTTGATATTTAAACAAGGGGAGCATCATTTTCGCTCCTACACATGGAAAATAATTATTGTTTAGGTCATACCTTAATATTTAATTAAGACATTCCTTCCAAAATTGTAGTAGCACACATTCCAATGATCCATATAAAGAGGTTAAGCAACTTCAAAATTGAGATAGATTGAAAGAAACAAGGTTGGATGGATTAAAGGAGAGCCTTCTTGTGTCATCCTTTTGGGTGCATCATTCCCAAGATGCATTGCACGATAACTAGCTCTTGATGTCTATTTGGATGCTTTATGAAATTTCTTTTGATGGTTAAAGTCATTGCACATAGAGAAAGTATTCTATATCCTTAGTCTATCATAAAGCACTTGATGTCTATTTGGATGCTCTATGAGACTTCTTTTGATGGTTGAATTCATCGCACATATAGAAAGTATCCTATATCCTTAGTCTATCATAAAGCACTTGATGTCTATTTGGATGCTCTATGAGACTTTTTTGATGGTTAAAGTCATCGCACATAGAGAAAGTATCCTATATTCTTAGTTTATCATAAAGCACTTGATGTCTATTCGGATGCTCTATGAGACTTCTTTTGATGGTTAATGTCATCACACATAGAGAAAGTATCCTATATCCTTAGTCTATCATAAAGCACTTGATGTCTATTTGGATGCTCTATGAGACTTATTTTGATGGTTGAATTCATCGCACATAGAGAAAGTATCCTATATTCTTAGTCTATCATAAAGCACTCTCAGATAGTTGAGTAGGGTTAAGAATATATGTAAAATAATCTCTCAGGATATATATGTATACGAGTAGTTTTTAAGTGTGAATTTTTCAAAAGTTCCTTGATTTATTTTCTAATCTAATTTGTCTAGAATCTATCAAGGATTCATTGAAATCACGAATTTGACAGGTGAATTCTTCACATTCGAAGTGCCTCATAACATTTTTAGGGTGCTAAATCCATATATGAAATAAACAAACCAATTTAAACAACAACAAAAAACTTGACCACAATTTTTTTTCATTAAATTCCACCCAAAAAACTCCTAAAAAACTATTCCTATATATACTTTTTATTAATTGAAATCAATTCTATTATCGCATTAATTACGTTGTTCCCTTTGGGAAGAACTCCCATGCCATGCCACCTGTAACTTTATATACCGTTCATTTGGGTGTTAGATGATTGAAATGACTTGGACCATTGGATCAACTCGTATTAGTATAAGTTAGTTATGAAATGTTTCGGTCAGTTACGAGTTATTAATTTAAAAAATTCATACACTATACATTTAATTCAATTATTATAATTTTAATCGCCTTATCTTGAATCTGATTAACATTTAACTGTTTCTTGAATCTGTGTTATATATTTATAAAGGTGGGATGCTGAGTCTCCCCCTCCACGTATCTCACACAGAATTCAAATCTATTAGTTCACAGAAAATTTGAATTTCAGGAGCCCTGGATGGAAAGAAGTGGAAATCAAAATGGTGGAAGATGGGGAGCGATATGAGCACACCTGGTGCCCTGCTACTATTTCCTCTTCCTCATCTTTAGCCTTGACATGGAAATGGACGAGGACAACCCCATGTTCAAGTCCCTCCTCGCCACAAGATACTCAGAGATGGCTGCCATTGTCATGCAGATGCTGCAGGATTCGACATCGGGACTTGCAAGAACGTTTATTAATTTAAAAACTTCATACCTTATACGTTTAATTCAATTACTAGAATTTTAATCGGCTTATCTTGAATTCGATTTAACATTTAACTTTTCGTTGAATCCGTGTTATCGATTTATAAAGGTGGGATGTTGAGTCTCCTCCTCCATGCATTTCACACAGAATTCGAATTTATAAGTTGACAGAGAATTTGAATTTTAGGCGCCTACGATGGAAAGAAGTGGAAATCAAAATGGTGGAATATGGCTAGCCATAGGAAAGCACTTGGTGCCTTGCTACTATTTCTTCATTCTCATCTTTAATCTTTCCATGGTAATGGATGAGGACAACCCCATCCACCACGTGGAATCTCCATCCACAGATCAAGTGTTCGAGTCCCTCATCGTTGTAGGATAGGCAGAGATGGTTGCCATTCTCCGCCATGCGAACACTGTAGGGTTCGACATCGCGACCTGCAAGAACGTAAAAATCTTCGCCCCGCTAGACGTCGAATTGTTCCCTATTTTCGGTTCCCTAGCTCTTCCCTGCCATGTGCTTTTCCACGTTGAAGTGTAGAAGCTTTTGTACAACGACCTGGTGAACAGGACGTCCAGCATTCGAATCCCCTCCCTGGATTTTGGCCACTCCATTGTTCTCACCATGGGACCTCTGACGAACCAGGGATCCACCAAGTGCGTTGTGCTCAATGGAGGCGCCAGGGTTGTTTCCCTAGATCTTTATGGCTACGCGAACATGGTAATTCACATAATCGATCGCATTCTTGATGACAAAAAATATAAGGATCTTTCAAATCTTGTCAAGTGTAAGGCCAAGAAGGGAAAGAAACGGCACAAGGAATCAGGGAGAAAGTGATCAAGAATGGGTTGTGCCTACCATCATCACCATGCCATGAGTCCAAACAGTCCCTTTGTGGTTCCTTCTCGGTCATTGGTACTCAGCTCAACTCATGAATATATTTCTTGAATCTTAAACGTTGGAAGTCTCTCTAGGCTTTTGTTTTTATTTTTTCATTGTCTTAACCAAACACTAGTTACATGGTTTAGTCATGTTTCATCGTATTTTCAAATAATTTAGATTTAAAGTTTATACATAAGTCATATCAGAAATACTTCCAAGACATGGCGGCACCTTCCAAGCATCAATGTTCATCTGCAAAACAAATCCATAGGAAATATGTTCTGGTGGCAACAGGTTCCTTAACATCCTTTTTCAAACACTTTGTGTGCCCAAAAAAATTCAAGGGATTGTCTGTCAGAAAATATGGAGCAAGCACATATTTATCTCAACGCACCTTCCAAGTATCAATGTTCATCTGCATAGGAAATATGTTTTGGTGGCGACAAGTTCCTTAACATCCTTTTTCTTTAGAATTCACTATTTGTCAGTTGCTTACCTTTCTTAACATCCCTATTTTTTTAGAATTCATTATTTACTAGTTGTTTACCTTTCTGTCACTGATGGAATAGAAATATTTTACGTATTAAGTCATTTGTAAAACATTTTTCATTAATTTTATATTTCAACCATTTCTCATTTTGCAATGGTAGTAATTTATTGGCATGACCATTTCCAAACACTTTGTGTACCCAAAGAAACTTCTGGATTAGCAATCCCTGGAAGATCAAATCTCCCACTTGGGTTTTTAGGGCTTCAATGCTCAAATCTTTCCTTGGGAACATTCAAAATTCTCATTATATTTGTAGGATAGAGCTTGTGGATTTTTTCCAGAACCCATGATAAAGCAAACTAGATCTCACATACCACTAATAATCACTATAGCCACATTGCATCATTATTGGGATGGCGAATCCACCATATGAGGAAGAAACAAAGTGCTACAAGACATCTTAGCATCAACAATCACAATAGCTTGTTTTTTTATCTCTCTTCTTCCATGCCCTTCGTTCAATCCATTTTCTCAAGTGAGATAATTTGTTTTAGGAATCAAATGTTTTCATTTCTTCTTAACTACAACACTGATTTTATTTGGAAATCACAACTCATTCTCATTTGGTCCATTTGGCTCGTTTCTTATTTTGCAAAAAGCCATGGAAATTTAAATCATTGACTCATTATTTTAATTTCTTTGCTACAATCTGCATTGAGAGTTGATAGATTAGTAGTATGTGATTGGTAGGGAATATTTAATGAAGTCATGGATTCTAGAAATTTTTATGCTAATTTTGAATGCATATATTTCTGAAATTGATGGTGATGTTTCTTGTAACAGATTGGTGTTTGGATTAGTGTGCATTTTATCACAATGAGTTGGTATTCCTCATGGACAAGTTCCCTTGGCCCTCGTGGGTGCAGTATGTGATTGGTAGGGAATATTTAATGAAGTCATGGATTCTGGAAAATTTTATGCTAATTTTGAATGCATATATTTCTAAAATTGATGGTGATGTTTCTTGTAATAGATTGGTGTTTGTATTAGTGTGCATTTTATCACAATGAGTTGGTATTCCTCATGGAGAAGTTCCCTTGGCCCTCATGGGAGCAGTATGTGATTGGTAGGGAATATTTAATGAAGTCATGGATTCTGGAAATTTTTATGCTAATTTTAAATGCATATATTTCTGAAATTGATGGTGATGTTTCTTGTAACAGATTGGTGTTTGGATTAGTGTGCATTTTATCACAATGAGTTGATATTCCTCATGGACAATTTCCCTTGGCCGTCATGGGGTAAGTGTTTTAGTTTATAGTTACACATCTATTTCTAAGTCAATTTATTGGTCCTTGAAACTCTGATAAACTTGGGCTGAGCAGTTCTTTGGTGTTTCAATATTCTTTCTTCACTATAATGTGGTTGTTCACTTTATGGAAATCAATGAAGAGCGTCATGACAATAATGTTTCTTCTCATTTTGAGTTTGTGAATCGTGCATCATACTTTTATTGTTAAATTACTTGGATTGCAGACATATGAGCATAACTATGTAGACAATGGAAGAATGTTGAGTAATGTGTTAGATGTTAGATGCCTTACTTCCCAATGTATAGAATTTACAACATATTTGTCTTTAGACTAGGGGAAAAAATTACATTGGTCCATTTGATGCACTGGAAAATAAAAATATCAGCGCCATGAGGCATCCTTTCATGAAGAGCTTCCAATATCAGCACCATGAGGCATCCTTTCATGAAGAGCTTCCAATATTCGCACCATGAGGCATCCTTTCATGAAGAGCTTCCTAGGTTCTACTTGTGCCTAATTTTTACTACAGTCTTGAGGATATTGTATTTGAGGTTACAAAGAAGAAAGGAGGATTACCTTGGTCCATTCACCATCTGACACACATAATTGGCTTCTCTCCTTGGAGCGTGATGATTTTTTTAGGAACATTGTGTGTTTACACTGTCATTTGCAAACATGAGGGGTTGTCTTTCAAGTACCCAGGGAACGATATTTCGTGCAAACAATTTATCGATGCATCTGATGCAAAATTGATTACTGAACATGAAATTTGGGTTGCAAAAGATCCTTATCCAAAGAACCAAACCTTTAATTGTTGATGCAGGTGGATATTGGTGGCCACTCGCCAAGCCCACTTGGACCCCCACCATGGTTTCTTTCAGCTTTTTGGTTTCCTTAATTGTAGAACAGTTTACTATTTTTAGCAGTTTTTTAGGTCCTGAACTTCCGGAGCCGTTTTGAGGCCCTAAACGACGTTTTTTTAGGAAAACTTGAAGCAACATGGGTCCATGGACTGATGTTGCTCTTCCCAAAGTTGTAGTTCTTAGATAGATATTTCTAACGAGATATTGTACGTGTCAAACAGAGATCGTATGCCAAAGTTACGACCCCGGGAAGTTGATGTACCAATTTACCCAAGCAGGGCCCATAGTTTGATGTTTCATCTTCTAGGGTTAGGTTTTTGGATGTTTAGGGTTTTCCATTGTTTCTCAACAATAAATAGGACTTCGAGCCTCATTGTAACACAGTTCAGAGGAATGTAGCCACCACATCTCTTCTCAGAGATAAGCTACCATCGCCCTAGCTGTTTATTTCCATTTTCTGTTTGTAAACATATCTCAGTATGCTACATTAATGAAATGAAGTATTATTTCCGCTGCATCTTTGTTTTTATGGTTATCTTTGTAATGTGTTGCATTCCTGTTTAAATCCGGATCAATGGTATCAGAACGGTCTATTTTTTTCTCTATTTTTCTTTGCATGTCCCCAATGAGGTCAGGATATAAGGAGTTAGGGCTTGAACTGGTCCAACCTTTGCAAGACTAGCCTTGTAAAACCCGACGGCCTCCCATGGTGGATGAAAAGAAAGACGAGGGGGTAGGAGATCCTATCAAAATCTTTCTCGAAGAAGCCCTCGAGCGACAAAGGAACACGATGATGGACAACTTTGCTCAGATCCTTCAACGGCTACCCAGGGGTGATGCATCGGCTTCCCACGGCTACTCTAGAAACGCCACACCATTTAAGGTACAAGTTAATTTTGAAATCCCCATATTCGAGGGTCAGATAGACGCAGATGTTGTCGATAAATGGTTAAATCTACTAGAGGGTTATTTTTCTGTTCATGATTTTTGCAGTCGAGAAAAGATTATTTTCGCTCTTCTCAAAGTAGCCCCTACGTCAAGGACTGGTGGGAAACTTACTGCGAGCAGAAGGATGAAAGTACTAGCTCACTATTTTCAGCCGTGCCCACCTGGAATTCATTACGGGATGCCATCAAGGAGCAGTACTACCCTGTCGGAAGCTATGAGGATCAATACATAAAGTGGACCACGCTGCGGCAGGGAAGGGAACAAGACGTGCCAGGGCCTACCAATATTTTCCATACCCTTCGAACAAAGTTGGGTATCAAGAATTCGGAGCAGCATTTGATACTCAAATACCGTGGTTGTCTGCACAAGTACATCTAGGAAGAAATAGAATTTCTAAACATCTCCTCACTCGGCACAGCATACCGATATGCCGTCAAGGTCGAGCAAAAGTTTAAACAGAAGAAGCGAGACTTTGGATCTGCGAATCTAAAGCAAGGAAAAGGTGCCCCCAAATCGTAGAACAAAGGACAAAGCCAAGGCAGGGTGGCCCAAGACAACCTGCCAAAGCTGCAAGCAAAGAACAGCGTCGCGAAGCCAAAAAAGGATAGGGAAAATGGTGTGAGTTCCATAAGAGCTCCACTCACAACACAAGTGAGTGTCGTGCCAAGCAGTCATTGGTTGTTGAGCTAAAGGTTTCAGAATTAGATGCACGTCCCAACTCTGAGTCAGAACCCGACAAGGGGAATGACAAAGGGAAGAAGATTATTGATGTGGAGCCTAACGCCACCATTGCCACCACGAAGATCCAGAAGGAGGAACCCGAAGATCCAGAGGAGTAGGAGTGTCTCTTCCACTCCCAAATGTGGGTAAAGGGATCCCCGCTACATTTCATTGTCAATAGCGGGAGCCAAAAGAACCTCATTTCGGCAGAGGTCGTGAAGCGGCTGGGCTTACCGACCACAACACATCCACAACTGTACACCATCAGGTGGCTTCACCAAGGACGGGATCTTCGCGTGAACCAGTAGTGTCGCCTTCCATACAACATCAAGCCCTTCATGGATGAGGTATTGTGTGACATTGCTCCCCTTGAAGTTTGTGATGTATTATTAGGACAACCATACTTGTGGAAGCGACATGCTGTGTATGAATCAAGGCCTCGTGCTGTTATTATTACTTTGGGAAATAAGTTGTACATGATACCAGAGGTAGCACCGCCTACCGCCATCTCTTTAGTTACTAAAACAATGTAGTAAGCTCATTTCCAAAACCGGGAAATTTGTTTTCCTGATGATATGCCCTCAAGGAAAGAAGAAGACGATGGCCACGACCTCCAGACAAGGCCCCTCCGCACGAAAACTACAGATGGACAAGGTCGTGGAGGAGTACGAGAACATCTTGACCTCCCCGCAGGGATCCCACAGTCTATTATCTCAAATCGGGACAACAGGTTCCTCAGTACATTTTGGTCCAGTCTCTGGTCGATGCTATACACCAAACTCACTAAGTCCACAGCCTTCCATCCTCAAATGGATGGCCAAACAGAGGTTGTCAACAGGATGATTGTACACATTCTGCGCATGTACAACTCAAAGCATCCTTGCACATGGGACGAGAGCCTCCCTTATGTTCATCACAGCTACAAACAGGCTCTCCATAGCTCGATTGGCCATAGCCCTTTTCAGGTGGGCTTGGGATTCCAACCACTATGTCCCATTGATGTGGCCATACCATTTACAACTACTCATGCAGATTCAGCTCATGTCTAGTCTGAAATAGATAAGGCAAACAACTTCATTGAGCACATCAAACATATTCACCACCAAGTCCATGACATTATGGAGAAATCAAATGCCAAGTACAAGCAGCGACATAATCAACATCAGGTGCCACACAAGTTTCAGGTGGGCGACAAAGTCTGGTTGCATTTGCAAAAGGAACGACTTACCGGAACCTATCGAAAACTCAAACCACTCCGATATGGTCCTTACACCATTACCAAGGTTATGGGAGACAATGCATTTGAGCTCAGCATTCACCCATTCCTTGGCCTACACTCAATGTTCAATGTGGACCACCTTTGGCCATACTTTCCACCATTACTAGACACATCCGACATTGCAAAACAACTCACACCCATAGAGTAAAACCTAGATTGCATGGAACAAGCTGCAACTAATCGGATCATGGACACACAGACCAAGCACACTCACCAGCAGAACATCCAACTATATCAAGTTGTCAAAACAGGCCAACTCCTTCACCAGGGCAAGTGGCTCACTAGGGACCAAGTTTAGCAGAAGTTTCCTCATCTCATGGAGGAACTCAACGCAATGGGGACCATTTCTTCCTAAGGGGGGAGGAATGATCCAGGTGGATATTGGTGGCCACCCACCAAGTCCACTTGGACCCCCACCATGGTTTCTTTCAGATTTTCAGTTTCCTTAATTGTAGCACAATTTACTATTTTTAGCAGTTTTTCGGGTCTTGAACTTCCGGAGCCGTCTTGAGGCCTTAAATGACGTTTTTTTGGAAAACTGGGAGCAACATGGGTCCATGGACCGATGTTTCTCTTCCCAAAGTTGTATTTCCCAGATAGATCTTTCTAACAAGATATTGTACGCGTCAAACGGAGATTGTATGCCAAAGTTACGACCCCGAGAAGTTGATGTACCAATTTACCCAAACGAGGCCCACAATTTGGCGTTTCATCTTCTAGGGTTAGGTTTTCGGATGTTTAGGTTTTTCCATTGTTTATCAACAATAAATAGGCCTTCGAGCCTCATTGTAACACAGTTCAGAGGCATGTAGCCACCACATCTCTTCTCAAAGATAAGCTACCATCGCCCTAGCTATTTATTTCCATTTTTTGTTTATAAAAATATCTCAGTATTTTACATTAATGAAATGAAGTATTATTTCCGCTGCATCTTTGCGTTTATGGTTATATCTGTAATGTGTTGTGTTCCTGTTTAAATCTGGATCAATTGTGCTAATGGAGACATATATAAATGGAAATGCCTCTAGAGAATACTCGCAGAGAAATTTGATCTGGAACCATTACCATATGAGGCAATGAAAGACAAAGGTCTAGTCTGAGATGCAATTGTTAATGAAAATAAGCTATTGGATTGAGCACTTGGGAAGGAAGTTGCACATGCCTCTATTTTGAGTAGTGATTGTATTACATTTAACATTAGGATTTTTTCACTCAAATTCAGTTATAGTTAGATCACATAACTAACATATGACATCTTTTTTCATCTATGCTCTTCTTCCATATGTGCTACCGACTTATGGCATTTCCTTTGCAACATCTGGTGCAAATGCTAATTTTAAAATTTATAAATTAATAGATTTACATATAATTAATCAATTCCATTACCACATTAATTTTAACATTTATAAATTAATAAATTTACATATAATTAAATAAACATTAAAATTATATATACTTAGTATATCATAAACCACTTTAAAATAGTTGAATAGGTTTTGGAATATATGTAAATAATATTTTATATTAGATATATATATTTTTTTTATTAAAAAAAACAACAAAATTTAACTACTCGTTAAAAAAACACCACACAATCCCATTATTACATTAAATATTAATTAATGAACTGTCATATTGATAGAAATTGATTTTATATATATATTCAACATGAGAATTGTGATGTTATGACCAATTTTAAAGTTATTTTCCCGAATATTCTCTTTAGAAAATTAGGTTTTGTTTTCTAACCATCATGTTTATTTAGAACTCCTAGTTTAATTTAAAATAGTTTAAATTAAAATATCAATCAATAATCATTTTTTATAATAAAAAATTTAATTTTTAATATATAATTTAAACAAAAATGCTTGGTTATATGTTTTAAAATTTCATACAAAATGTAGAAATTTCCACTGTAGATCACCTCATAATGCAATATACTAAAGCAAAATACTTGATTTATTTCTACAAACAAAATTGCGGAAGCGTAATCAATTTTGAGCAAGATCAAATAGAACACATATAACAGATGAAGAAGAAACAATCACACATGAACACAGAAGAATACTCTGGGGAAAGCCTCAACTAAAAACCCCGATCTCTGTATTATCATACAAGTGGAAATATCTCTGGATTACATAAAGCTTTAGCTCACAAGCTATCTAGCTCTCAGCACAATCCCTCAATGCTGCTCATAGACAGTAGACACAACATATGTCTTCCTTCAGTCCTCCAAGCCTCCTATTTCCTTGCACAGTTTCTCCTGGGTCCTTTGGCTTCCACTTGTGTGAATTCACCCCTCACACAATTCACCAAACTTAGAAATAATTGCGCAATCCTCAAGGAATGAATTCCTTCTGCATGCAAGAGATATCCTCAAGGGAATATTCCTACAACTGATAGTACACTATCCTATCCTCTAATCTCAATTGGGTCTCTGACTGAACTGACATGCATGAGTTATTTATGAGAGAATATTCAGTTATCTGAAGTACACTAGTTACATGCATGCATGCATTAACTAACTGAACTCACAATCAGTTCCACAAACTATTGGAACTAATCTAACTGGACTTAACTTAGTTAACTGAGCTAACTAATTACAACTCAAAGTACAAATCATCCTGATCTCCTTAATTAAGGGATAACTTCCTCAATCAAAAGGATAACCGTTACATGTCTTCACATACACTTCACGTTTGATTTTTTCCAACTAATTAACTCAAGATGAATTAATTAATTATTTTTCAAATAGCTTCTAAGATCAAATTCGAATTTTAATTCTCAATTTTAGTTCAGGGACTAACTAAAATTGGAATGTATCTTGAAATGCTATTAATATCAATGCTATTTTTAGCACTTCTATATTTAGCATTTCTTGTTGCTATTTTCAACACTCCCTCTCAACAAGAAAGGGATTATCTGTCACCCCGATCTTGTCTCTGTGGAACTCGAATTTGCATTTTGGCAATGCCTTAGTCAAAATATTTGCATCCTGCTCCTCGGTCGAAACATACAACAACAACATGATCCTCTTCACCACACAGTCTCGAAGATGATGATACCGGATATCGGTATGCTTGGAGCTGTCATGAAATACTGGATTCTCAGAGAGTTTGATACAACTCTGATTATCGCAATAGATCACAGTTGGATCCATCCTCTTATCAAACAATCCAACTAGAATTTTCTGCATCCAAATGGCCTCACATGCTGCCTGACTGGTAGCCATGTATTTAGCCTCTGCTGAGCTAAGTGAAACTGACCTTTGTTTCCTGTTGTACCAAGAAACTACAGTTGAACCAAGGTTGAAAATTCCTTCTGAAGTGCTCTTCCGATCTGATGGAGTCCCTGCCCAATCTGCATCTGTGAAGCCCTGAAGCTTCACTCCCTCTATCTGTTTGTACCATAATCCATACTGAGATGTGCCTCTGAGGTATCTCAGTACATGCTTCGCTGGCTTCCAGAACAACTTGGTAGGATGAACCATATCTTGACTGAGCCGGTTCACCGCAAAGCATAAATCTGGTCGTGTGTTCACTAAATACATCAATGAACCCACAAGCTACCGATAAACAGTAGCAGCTACTACCTCACCTGAAGTAGCATCCTCCTTCCTCCAGTTACCTTTTAGAGGAGTCTACATGGGCTTGTACTTCTCCATGTGGAATCTCCTGAGTATCTCATTGGCATACTTGCCTTGAGACACAAACACTTCCCCATCCTTCTGCCACACTTCCATGCCTAGAAAGTAGTGCATGAGACCCACGTCTTTCATCTTGAACTCTCTTGTAAGGTCCTCCTTACAAGACTTGATCAACTGATCATCACCTGTCAATATCAGATAATCAACATAAAGAACAATGATCAATGGCTTACCTTCTACCATGATGTGGTAAAGGTTCGCATCTGCTTCACTCTTTGTGAAGCCCAACCCGGTGGAATAGTTGTCAATCCTGGTGTACCAAGCATGAGGTGCTTGCTTCAGCGTGTACAAAGATCTCTTGAGTCGGCACACATGCGACTCATGATCGAAGGTCTCAAATCCTTTTGGTTGTTCTATGTACACCTCTTCCTCAATCTTGCCATTGAGGAACACAATCTTCAAAGATCTTCCAACCCATCTGTGTTGATAGTGTCAACATCGATCTGATAGATGAGTACCTTGCTACAGTAGAAAAAGTCTCATCATAGTCGATCCCCTCGACCTGTGAGAAACCACAGGCAACAAACCTTGCCTTATGTTTCTCCATACTCCCATCAACTGCTTGCTTTATCTTGTAAAGCCATCGGGAACTCACTACTGACTTGTCCTCCGATCTTGGAACAACACCCCAAAGACTGTTCTGAACTATGTGTTGGAAATAATATTGAGACGGGGGGTGAATCAGTATTATCAAATCAATAAAACTTTTTCATTTCCATACTTAGATACATATATGCTACTTCAGTTAAAGGTACCCGCGTGTATACGCAAATGTGTCTAATGCAACTAGCATATATCCAGAATACTTATGATTCAGTTAATCCATTAAATGTTGATCTTTAGTTAGTGCATCATAACTTCATTAACCATATGAACAGTAAGCAGGTGCAGTAAAACAGAACAGATCATCACACACAAGAAGCACACATGAACACCATGATATAAGGTGGAAACCCAATGTGGGTGAAAACCACCTGCTGTAAGTCATCTCTATCTTCTTTTAGTAAGAAACTTCATTTTACAATATTTCTGTACTGGTGCAGTCTTATACCAGTACACAGGCTTCTACCTGCAGAAGGCTACAACCTTCTCTCGTTCTCTAGACTCTCCTGGATGGGAGCTACAACCCCCTTAGCTCTTGTACTAGCTGATCCATTTACTAGTACGTAGGTGCCTGCCTACTGAATGCTCCAATCTTCACTTGTTCTCTAGCTGCTACTGGAAGGGAGCTACTACCCCCTTTGCTCTTGTACTAGCTGATGTACTAGTATGTAGGCGCCGGCCTACAATCTCCTTTCATCCTCCAGGGACCAAATTTCATACATTTTCAGACTGGATACTCCTGAAGCACAACACTATAATCTGAAGGCCACGTTTCATCAAATTTTCATACTGGACCCATAAATATCATTGAAGCACAAAATAATCAATACTAGCATCATCAATTTCTGAATCACTAAAACATTGAAACCCTGTCAACAACACAGTCACCAAAACACAGAGAAGAACATTGAACTCTGCAACAATATTAAGAACCAACTGTATCATCAAAATCATGCATCAGAGTGCATACGCTACTTGGAAGTGCTGAACCAGTGTGTATACGCAACTTCACCAAGGTGAACCAGCGTATATGTCATCAATTACTTACTTATAACTTGATGCACTTCCTGACTTCAGACATATCCAGATTATTACATATAAAAGGATAATATGTGTGTTAGCACCTAGATCTAGTCCATCAGATCACATAAATATGAGTCATTATGATCCTAATCCAATATTAGTTCTCATCCATCAATACTGAAGCTAAACACAATCAACCAAATAGGATATGCAGAATACTGACCCCTTTAAACTGTCATCAGAATTCATCAACAACCAGAACCACCTGTAACTTCAAACATCATAGCTCAAATGGTATACGCTACTACAATGAACCAAACATGCGTACATACGCGCTTACACCAAAGCCAACCCGCGTATAGATCTATAAATATTCAATCATGACTTGCAGTGATTTCAAACTTAAGTTATACCCAGTTCAGATTATTACATGCGTCAGTATGCAGATCTAGAATAAACATAGTCAATCATACAGAGACAGTTCATTTTAAACCATTTGATCCGATCTATCCTTAGATCTTGTTCTCCATCAACCGGTGAGATCCCTCCTTAGCTCAGATCAAGAAATGCATCATCAACCCATAACCTGCATACTAGATCTCATACTTCATCAGATATTCAAGACTTTCTCCCCATTCTTGCCTAATGATCTTCTTCTCCTTTTATAGTCGTAGGCCTTTCTCAATACCATGGTCCAAAACCATAATAAAACAATACCATGGACCCAATACTTGGGATCAACACTTCTGATGAGATACCATGGCCCAAAACCATAGGTTCAAATACCAAGGACTAAATACCATGAACCAAGCATAAGTTTACTGACATGTACGCGCTTTTCCTTGCATGAAAGTGCATGTATACGCATACGCGTATTTTCAACGACTAACCCGTGTGTATATGCGGCTCGGTCACGATGAACCTGCATATATATATCTTCTCTTCATTCTTGTAGTATGATCATCAATTCCTTGCTGCTGACCTGCTGCACTATGATCTATCATCTGTGTGATTTTCCATCAAGGAAAACACTTGTCTCATAATGCCAACAATCTCCCCCTTTGGACTTGATGGCAAAGCTAACTTGTCACACTTAGAACTATCATTTGATTCCTTTGAGTTGTCCTACATTTGATATCTCTTCTGTAGATTCATCTAGTTATATGTAAGTGAGTTGTTCTTCTACGAGAGGGTTGCCATCAAGTACAACACATGCATCATAATTCCAACACTATGGAGTCGTGCTCCTCCACCATAGCATCAACCCAAACTGGCTTCTGCACTGCTTCCTCAAAGGAAGATGGATCGGTCTCTGCACACTCCCCAAACAGGGCCATGTAACCAGTGTACCACTCAGGTGACCTCCTCTGTTTGCGCTGAGAAGATGGATGTCCCGCATTCTCTCTCACATACATCATCAATCTGTCAGCTTCCCTTGAGCGTTTCCGCCCATCTCTGGAAGACTCTGCATGAGTGGATGTCTCCACTCCTGGATCCTCTACATGCAGCTGCTCGGCATCAGTCTGAGGCTCCTCCTCCTAAGGAACCAAAAGTTCCTCCTCTGCATGCAACTTGAACTCCCTCTCAAGGGATACTAGCATGGCCTTCTGCTTGTCAAACTTCAAATCTTTGCGTACCATTGTCCTCTGATTGGTAGGCAAGAACACCCGATAGTTGTGGGGTGTATCAGTGTACCCCACAAGTATCCCTAACTCAGCTGTTGGCTCTAGCTTCTTCTGGGCATCTTTGGTCACATGGAAAAATACCGATGAGCCAAAGATCTTGAAGTGACTCACATCTAGTCTCCTCCCAGAAAAAGCCTCCTCTGGTGTCTTCATTCCCAGTATACGAAGTGAGCTTCTATTCTGCAAGTATACTGCTGTATTGCATGCCTCAACCCACAAATGTAGTGGTAGGCCTTGGTCATGAAGCATCGCCCGAGCTGCTCCCATAATCGTTTTGTTCTTCCTTTCGGCCACCACATTCTACTATGGGTTATGGGGTGTCGTCAACTCCTGTTTAATTCCTTCTGCTACACATAAGTCCTTAAACTATTTAGAGACATACTCTCCACCATTGTCACTTCGTAAGCCCCTTATTTTCTTTCCAGATTCTTTCTCAACCAAGGCTTTGAACTCACAAAACCTTGAGAAGTTTTGATCCTTCTTCTACATGAAGTAGATCCAACATCTACGAGAAAAATCATCAATGAAAATAGCATAGTACCTTTGTTTAGCGATGGAGGCTGTCGATAATTGTTATGTAAAAATTAGTTAATATTATGTAAAATTAGTTAGTGTAGTTTATTAAGCAAAAGGGTGTGATCAAAGATCATTCCCCTTCACCAAGAGGCACCTAAGGCGGTATATATCCCAGGCCTCTCACAAAAATGTAATCATCACGATTCAATTATTAATAACATATTTACTTATTTATGTTTATTACCGAAGTCTTTTACTTCATTTGGTATCAGTGCAGTTAATTCTCTCGAGATGTGCTGCGCCCATTCCACAGGGTTTCAGTCCATTGTCCTGTGCTTCCTATGCTTCCTTTTCCACTACCGAATGTCCAAGCGTGAATCAATTCCCCCATCTGCACCCACGCTGCTTCATTCTGTTGCAGCGTCCGCATTCCTCCTTCCATCTACTCGGTCCTCCCACGACAATGCTCTCTGTTTTGCGTTGTCCAAAGCCACTACCCTAACAATTGACTGCAACTACGTACTTTGCCAATAAGAGTTGTCTCGCGCCAACTGTGGTCTGGTTGAATCGGCTTACTTCACGGCTACCTGCTACTAGTCAGCTCGAATTCGCTTCCACTCACTACCGTACTCTGTCGAATGTTGTTCCATCCGCCTGTAACACAGCATTAAAATGACTACTGTTCCAACGCAACTTTTGGGAGGTGGGATGTGACTATCCATATGCCATTCTCATTACGTGTATATATATATATATATAATTATAATTACATATATAATGTTAATTTAATTAATTACTATATAGTTTATAACAAAAAAAAAAAAAAAAAAAACTTATATGTCATATAATTAAATTAATTAATTTAATTTAATTATTAAAAAAATAAAAATAAAAATTAAGCTGGCAGACAAATTTACACCCCCACAAACTCGTTCAATGTCGATGTCAATGGCTGATTTCAATAAAAAATTGATTGAATTGGAGAATAGGATTACTAACCACTCCGATGATTTCAATAAAAAATTAGCTGATTTCCAGAATAAGTTTAATGGGCACTCTGACGATATCAAGAGGCTTCAGGACACGACAAATCGAATAGAACTACAGATGGGGCAGAACCATAGCCAAACCGAAATAAATCAAAAACAGACCTTGGCATTGCTGAACCACTTGTGTAGAAAGCATGATATTACACCCGAACAACTACTCCAAGAAGATGGAGAAAATCTAGAGCACAATTCATCAGACTCAACAAAATCAACAGATTCTCAAAAAGCTGAATCTCCAAAAAAATCAGCAACGCCCCACCAAGAAAATAGTAACGCGATTTTTTCAAATAAGCAACTCTGGGATACATTTACCAATCAACATCCTTTTTTCACTCAACCATTAGCGACATACCTGCGAAGGGAAAAAGTCGAGATGCCTAAATTCGATGGAAACGAAAAATACAGTGTCGCATGGATAAATAAAGCAGATTAATACTTTGATATTTATGACATCAATGATGATGACTAAAGGCTTAGGCACGCATCCATGAAAATGGAAGGAGAAGCATATAATTGGTATATGTGGTGGAAGAAGATGACAATCGCCATTAGTTGGAGGAAATTTAAAGACGCATTCTTTAAAAGATTCCAAGGTGTAAGGGAAGAAGAGTTTTTTTCATCACTCATCAAATTACGACAAAAAGGAAGTGTGGATGATTACACTCAAGAATGGGAAACCTTAGTGACACGAGTACCTGGGTTATCAGAGTCTCGTCTAGTTCAATCATACATCTCTGGACTTAAAACTCATTTACAAGTAGAACTTGACCTTCATGACATTAAGACAATAGAAGTAGCAAGACGAAAAGCAAAAACTGCTGAAAAGAAATTTGAACAAATATTATGGTCAAAACTGGAAAAAGTATATTCAAGATGAAGAGTGCCCCAGTCTGTGGATTCAAATAGTACAAGATATGTTCCACCACATCATCGTGAAGGTGAAAAATCTAATGTGGAAATACAAAGGATAAAAGAAGGCAAATGCAAATGTTATGGTGAGAAGGGGGACACCAAACATAGGTGTGTTAAGGGAAAAGAACCAAAGAACCTATATAATTGTGAAGCAACTAATGATTCAAACAGCGAAGATTCTGACATAGAAGAAACAGAAGATGCCCTAGAATTCTCACCAGAATTAGATGACGGAAGTATTCCACAAGTGTCACTATCAGCTATGACAGGTATATCATAACCTCAGACCTTAAAGTTAAAAGGACACATAAAGAAGACATCGACTCTAATAGCACACACAAGTTTTTAGATGCAACCGTGGCAAAGAGACTCAATATTTTTTCATTTCCCTTACCAAATATGAAGGTGATGGTCACTGACAGTAAGAAGATTGAAAAGGTGGGGAAATGCCATAAGGTAAAATTGCATATTCAAGACTTTAATTTAGAATCTTTGTTCTTCACTGTACCATTAGGTGGAGTAGATATAGTCTTAGGTATCCAATGGCTACGAACTCTAGGAACTTATGCTTCCAACCATCAAGTACAGTTCATAAGATTTAAATGGGGAGGTCAAAGGTACAAATTACATAGATTCCAAGCACTAGAGAATCAAATTGTATCATCATCTCAGATGACGAAGATGATTCGAAAAGGAGCACCCGCTTATGTAGTATAATGTCACCAATTAGAAATGTTATCTGCAAATATGATCAGTGAAGAATCACCAGAGATATAAGATCTAATTCAAAAGCATGAAAAATTATTTCAAGACCTATCTATGAAAATGCCTCCTAACAGGGAAATTGAGCATACAATAGAAGTCAAAGCAGGGTCAGACCCCATCAACATCAAGCCATACCGATATCCACATCACCAAAAAACGGAAATTGAGAGATTAATCCAAGACCTTTTAAAGTGTGGGATCATCTCGAAAAGTAAAAGTCTATATGCTGCTCCAGTGGTATTGGTAAGGAAGAAGGATGGTTCATTCAAGCTATGCATTGATTATAGAGGATTGAACAAAATAAAAATTAAAAACAAGTTCCCAATTCCCTTTATCGATGAAATGTTGGATGAGCTACATGGTGCAAAATACTTCTCAAAATTGGACTTAAGGTCAGGCTACTATCAAATCAGGATCAGATTGGAAGACATACCAAAAATGGCATTCCGAACACACGAAGGTCACTATGAATTTAAATTAATGCCGTTTGGGTTAACCAATGCACCAGCAACATTTCAAGAAACTATGAATGAATAATTTCGTCCACATCTTAGGAAGTTTGTATTAGTATTCTTTGATGATATTTTAATTT
The DNA here is from genome assembly GCA_031772625.1 of Pinus tabuliformis. Lineage (NCBI taxonomy): Eukaryota > Viridiplantae > Streptophyta > Pinopsida > Pinales > Pinaceae > Pinus > Pinus tabuliformis. Next base: position 168,354,639 of record CM062815.1, on the reverse strand, counting down.
GCAGTAAAACTTGGAAGGAGCACTTACAACATCCAGATAAAGTTCTTACACTACTAAAAGAGCATCAATTTTATGCAAAAAAAATCCAAACGCACCTTCGAAAAGGAAGAAGTAGAATACCTTGGAAACATTATATCCCATGAAGGCATAAAGGTGGACCCTAATAAAATCAAAGTTATAAAAGAATGGACCAAACCTATTAATGTATCCAAGCTAAGAGGGTTCTTAGGTTTGACTGGATATTACCGATGGTTTATTAAAAACTATGCGCATATAATTGTGCCTCTGACAAACCTTTTAAAGAAGAATTCATTTCTATGGGATGGGGAAGCAGGAAGGTGTTTTGAAAAATTAAAGGAAGTTATGTCTAATGCCCCCGTATTGGCAACACCAGATTTTTCTAAACCATTTATCATTGAGTGTGATGCTTCTAGATTCAGTATAGGTACAGTGTTAATGCAAGAAGGGCATCCAATGGCTTTTGAAAGTAGGAAGCTCAATAAAAGAGAACGCCTCAAGTCCACATACAACAAAGAAATACTTGATATTATGCATGCACTAGCTAAGTGGAGGAAACATCTTTTGGGAAGTAAGTTCTCCATTCGAACAGACCATAATAGTCTGTTCTCCATTCGAATAGACCATAATAGTCTCCAGCACCTCCTTTAACAAAAAACATTTTCCGAAGAACAACAAAAATGGATTGAAAAAATTGTCGCTTTTGACATGGAAATACTACATAAAAGGGGAAAAGACAATGTAGTAGCAGATACCCTATCCAGGAAAGATGAAGAACCAACACTACTTGCAATCTTGGTTGTTGTTCCTAAATGGCTTAACGAGATTCGAAGTAAGTATGCCAAGGATCTAGAAATAACGGCCATAATCAAAATTTGAGTGGAAGAATGATATTCTATGGTACAAGGGAAGAATCTATCTAAATGAAAATTCTAAGTTTAAATTTAAGATACTCAAGGAGTCACATTACTCACCGTCAGCCGGACATGTAGGATTATTTAAAACTTACTACAATGCACGTCAATCCTTCTTTTGGAAAGGAATGAGTCATGATATTCAGAAGTATGTAGCAGAGTGTGACACATGTCAAAGAAATAAAGTGAAAATATTACGACACTTGGATTACTTCACCCTTTAAACATTTTGAATCAAAAATGGGAAGAAATTTCGATGGACTTTATTGAAGGATTACCCATATCTGAAGGCAAGGACAAGATTTTCGTAGTGGTCGAAAGACTCACCAAATATGCTCACTTTATGGCAATAAAGAAATCATACTTAGCTAAACAAATCGCTGAAATATTCTGCAAAAATATATATGAATTACACGGTTTTCCAAAAGTCATTGTGAGTGATAGAGATGCCCAAGGGTAATTTCTGGAAAGAGTTGTTCAACCACGTAGAAACCTACCTAAATATGAGTTCCGCTTATCACCCTCAAATAGATGGACAAAAAGAGGTTGTCAATAAATGTTTGGAGGCCTACCTACATTGCTACGCTACAAAAAAACAAAATAAGTGGGCTCAATGGTTGCATCTCACTGAATGGTGGTATAATTCTACTTATCATACGTCAGTAAAAATGACGCCATTTCAAGCTTTGTATGAATAAGAACCCCAAAAATGGAAGGATCTAGCTATTGTCCAGACAAATCTACTTGCTGTTAAATATCAACTAGAAGAAACCTAAAAAATCGTCCAAATACTAAAAGAAAACTTGAATAATGCGAGGAATCGTATGAAACAACAAACAGACCGAAACAGAACCGAAAGAGAGTTTGAAGTCGGAGAATGGGTGTTTTTCAAGCTCCAACCATACAAACAATTGTCCTTAAAACAAAAAGGAACAAACAAATTGGCACCAAAGTTCTACGGACCTTATCAGATCAACAAAAAGATCAGCCAAGTTACATATGGTTTAAGCCTTCCAGAGAAAAGCCGTGTTCACAACGTCTTCCATGTCTCTTGCCTTAAAAGGGCACTAGGCAACCATCAATCTACGCAAACAACGCTTCCATCCCTGGATGATGAAGGAAGGGTCATTCTAGAACCAGAAGGTATTTTATCTACTAGAGAAAGGAAGCTTCGACATCGTACAATCAAGGAATACCTGATCAAGTGGAAGGACTTACCAAAAGAAGAAGCTTCTTGGGAGAATGAATCATTTTGTCAACAACATCCATCGTTACGTATGCTTTGAGGACAAAGCATTCTTTCGAGAGGAAGGCAATGTTATGTAAAAATTAGTTAATATTATGTAAAATTAGTCAGTGTAGTTTATTAAACAAAAGGTCATGATCAAAGATCATGTCCGTTCACCAAGAGGCACCTAAGGCAGTATATAGCCCGAGCCTCTCACAAAAATGTAATCATCATCATTCAACTATTAATAACATATTTACTTATTTCTGTTTATTACTGAAGTCTTTTACTTCAATAATGGTCCACACACATCTGTATGAACTCTCTCTAGGATTACTCTAGCTCGATTGTCTCGATCCTGAAAGGAAGATTTTGCATACCTACCCAAGGTACAACCTTTGCATGTATCCACTTGCTCTAGTTTACCCTTAGGAAGTACGTTGCATGATCTTCAAGGCCCCATGGTGCAAGTGGCCCAATCGTTTATGCCATAGCTTGCCAATATCTTGGCTTTGCACCAACTTTGCTTTGAAACTCAATGCAGCACAGTCATCTACCTCTAGCTTGTAGAGATTCTTTACTCGAATCCCAATCCTCTTGGCCTATCTCGTACCGATGTGCCTCATGAATGCCTTTCCTTTACTAAAGACTACATCATAGCCTTTGTCTTCCAACATAGCGATGGATACCAAGTTCTTCTTCAGTCCATGCACATACTTTACATCAGTCAGGGTGAGATGAGCTCCATGCTCCCTCTGAAACACAATCGTTCCCTCACTTGAAACATGGTACTTTCCATCATCACCCATCTCTATGCGCATCTAGAGGTCCTTCTCCTCCAAGGTATTGAATAAACTCTTATCACCGGTCATGTGGAATGAGGCTCCAATGTCCAGGTACCAAACACAACCACCCATCGATGAAACCATGCATGCAATGAGGGTGAAATCTAATTCGAACTATGAGGCCAGTGCCTCACCATTTGATCCTTTCGAGGATCCCTTCTTGGATTTCTTCCGTGGACAATTTGTTGCATAATGGCCCACCTCATGACAATGAAAGCATTGCACTTTCAATTTGTCAATCCTCTTCCCACCATGGGAAGAACTCGATTTGGAATGGGAAGCCTTCCCTTTCCCTTTCCTCTCCTTACTCGCTACGGCTAGATTTTCTTCATCATCATGCTTTGATGAAGATCCATCTCTGGTGCTTCTCCTTATCTCCTCCTGCATCAGATCTGACCAAATTCGTTCCCAATCTGTCAGTTTCTCTCTTCCCTTCACTGAGTCTTGGTAGCTATGCTAGCTCTTAGGAAGATCGAGGAGAGCAAGACTCACCATGTCATCATCGCCTTTCGTGATTCCTACACTTCCAAGCTCATCCTTGCAGGTGGTGAGCTTGTTTAGATATGTAGAGATCGTGTCACCCTTTTCACACTTGATTTTCCGAAGCTTGTCTTTCAACGCCATCTTCCACTGATCGTTGTTGTTTTGATATAGATCCTTCAATGTTTTCCACATTGAAAACGGTGTCTCCTTCCCATGGAGACTCGAGACAATGTGGTCTTGAACTCCCTCCAGAAGAATCCTCCTCACTCTCGCCACACATTTCTTCCATTCCACCAATTCTTGGGCATTAGCAGCTACTGGCTTGGGGACTTCTTGATCAATGAAGTCCTTCAAACCGTTGTCTTCTAATACCGCTTCCATGTGATCCTTCCAGGCTATATAATTTGAGCTGCCATCCAGGCCATACTTGAGTCTCAAACCATTGACCGTCATTGGTGAAATTTGAGATATGATAAGAATTCGATTTCTATAATCAGGAACTACAAACTTAGAACTTCTCCCTTCTTTGTATATAGTTCTCTGTTTTGATCACCTTTGCTCTGATACCATGTAGAAATTCCCACTGTAGATCACCTGATAATGCAATATACTAAAGCAAAATACTTGATCTACTTCTACAAACAATCTTGCCGAAGCTTAATCGATTTTGAGCAAGATCAAATAGAACACATATAACATATGAAGAAGAAACAATCACACATGAACGCAGAAGAATACTCTAGGGAAAGCCTCAGCTAAAAACCCTGATCTTTGTATTATCATACAAGTGGAAATATAGTCGGGTTACACAAAGCTTTAGCTCACAAGCTATCCAGGTCTCAGTACAATCCCTCAATGCTGCTCATAGATAGAATAGACACAACATATGCCTTCCTTCAATCCTCTAAGCCTCATATTTCCTTGCGTAGTTTCTCCTGGGTCCTCTGGCGACCACCTGTGTGAATTCACCTCTCACACAACTCACCAAACTCAGAAATAATTGTGCAATCCTCAAGGAATGAATTCCTTCTACATGCAAGAGATATCCTCAAGGGAATATTCCTGCAATTGATAGTACACTGTCCCATCCTCTGATCTCAACTGGCTCTCTGACTGAACTGACATGCATGAGTTATTTATGAGAGAATATTCAATTATCTGAAGTACACTAGTTACATGCATGCATGCATTAACTAACTGAACTCACAATCAGTTCCACAAACTTTTGGAACTAATCTAACTGGACTTAACTCAGTTAACTGAGCTAACTAATTACAACTCAAAGTACAAATCATCTTGATCTCCTTAATTAAGGGATAACTTCCTCAATCAAAGGGATAACTGTTGCATGTCTTCACATAGACTTCATGTTTGATTTTCTCCAACTAAAGATGAGTTAATTAATTATTGTTCAAACAACTGTTAAGATCAAATTCGAATTTTAATTCAGGAACTAACTAATATTAGAATGTATCCCGAAATGCTATTTATAGCAATGCTATTTTTAGCACTTCTATATTTAGCATTTATTTTTGCTATTTTCAACCCAAACCTGTGGAAAGATCAATCTCATTTTACAATAATAATAAAAAATAATCTGAATATAACCTTTTATATTAAAAAATAGATATAATATATAAACTTTATTCTATTTATTAAAAAAATAGATGTCTCGTAGAAACTTTTGGTGATTATTGAAATGCATTTTGGACATGTAGAATGAGTTGGTAGTAAAGAAAAGTGATAAATCAATAAAATCAAAAACCATATTTTTTTTTCATTTTATATATATGGGGAAAAATTATATTTAATTTTTTTTATTATTTTTCTCTAAATTAGGTTGGAAAGTTTGCACTACTCAAAATATAATGAAATATTTTAATTAAGTATTTTATTATGAAGATTTATATTAAATTTTGGAATAAGGTATGAAATATTATAATTAAATATTTTATTATGAAGATTTATTAATTATAGAATTTTTTTAATTATATTAAATTTTGGAATAAGGTTTTTAAAATTTAATTTAATTATTGATAATTATTAGATGAATGGTAATGATTTAACTTGAATAAAATATTTTAGAATATTATTAATAGTAGTTACAAATTAAAGGATGATATTTATCTCAAAAGTAATTATGCATTTTCTACTATTTTAATTGAATTGATTAATTAAAAAAAATGTCATATGAATATGAGTGATAGGTTTTTGGGCATGTGGTATTAGTAAACCATGGTATTGGCCATGTTATTGTAACAAAGTCTATTTACAAGTTAAGAACCTCTATGGTAAAATGGGGTGAATCTTCATGGTTAAGAATATTGTTACATGCTTTTTTAAATATATATATTTTAACTTATATATTAATTTTTTTTATAATTAATAATAATAATTTAATTAAAACTATAATTTAGCTGCTTTTTTCTCAGAAGGAAAAACGTTGCTTCTATTATTAAATAAAACAATACATATACTTAGTCCATAGCTTCATCAAGCGAGTCAAGGTGTTGGATAAGAAAGGTTTCGCAGTTATATCAAAAAAATGTCTATAAAAAAATATGTAATAGTCGATATTAGCACAATGTCAACCGTATCTGAGTATTATAATTCAAAATTGCAGCTAAATGCAAATGCTAGAAACTGGATATCACCAGAATAACTGCAAATCCCACATAGAGTCTCGTTGTAGGGTGTCGAGATGTTCATGGCAGGCATAGCCTGCCCTACTCCAAGACCTTGTTTTCAACCAAGTATCAATAGTGCAATATACCCGAAGATCTACCCAGGCCAGCCTTGGAGAGGCTATTAGCCATCGTATTACATTCTCGGCATACATATGAGATGGTGTATGAGAGGAGAAAACCCAGGGCATGCTTGATCCTCCTGAGCCACCCCGAGAGAAGTGGGGGAAGAAACCAATAGTTCCCTTGATGCCATCAATTAATGCCTTAGAGTCCCCATAGATATTCATAGAGTGAATGTTCTTGTGGAGAGAAAACCAAAGCAGCCCCCATAAAGCCATAGCCTTCGCCTTGGTGTTGGAACCAGAGCCACCATGCCACCATAAATGATATTGAGTTCCCCAATCAATGCGCAGAACTGCGCCACATCCACAGTCTCCATGTTGGGCAGCACCATCAAAGAAACCAGCAGGGGTCTGATAAGAAAAGGGCCTCATCCTATAGGATTGATCAACAACTTTCTTAGTACAATAGGAGGTGGCCTTCACCCAAGATATAATTTTTTGTATGATCCAATGATAATAAAATTTTCATCCCTCAAATATGAACCTGTTTCGGGCCCTCCAAATTTCCCAAATGATGAAAAAAGGAAGGGTACTATAATTCTTATGAACATTCATCCATTCTATCATGAAATCTTCAAAATTGTTCATCCTCCTGTAAGTGAACTGAAAGGCAGCTGCGAAAAAATTCCAGATTCGATTTGTGAATGTACATAGGAAGAAGATATGTTGAGCTGATTCAGAGTCTTCCATACAAAAAATACATATACCTGGCCCCAAATGTCCCCTTTTCCCTAGATTATCCCATGTGAGGATCTTATTTCTCTAAACTAGCTAGGAAAATAGTATAATTTTTGTGGGAACCTTCCATTCCAAATTCTGGCAAACCATGATCTTTCCCACTAGGTTTCTTTTTGTGCCATCAACCACCTGTATGTATAAACGACAATGGGTGCCCCTTTTTCCAACCTCACAATCCAATGTAAACAGTCACCTCCTCTTTCAAACATAGTCCCATGCTACTCAAGTTTTTGACATATGAATTCCATTCCATATCGCTACTACCTGCCAAGTGCATTTCCACTTCATTTTTCCAAACCGAGTAGCCAACCTCCCATCTGTTTATAATTTGATCTAAGTAGAAAAATCCCCCACGTTGTATCATAGACAATGCATGCTTGCTCAAGGTAGTTCTGGAGGCAACCCCCTTTACCGGATCCAAGCCAATTAATATTTTGTGTCCATTACCAAAACCCCAGACCATCCCAAAACGCCAGCATTCCCAGACTTTTTGAAAAGATCGCCAGATCAACGATCCTCTGGAGAGACTGATGTTTGTATCTTTGTAAATATGTTCCAGGTCACAGGCCTTCAAATACTTATATTTGAAAATCTCCTGCCATATCCCACTACCCCACATAACTTTCCAGAGAGATTTAATGAGCAACACCTTCCCAAATATGCTTTGATCTAGAAAACCCCATCCCTCCTTGTCCTTTGGTAGTGTAAGAGAATTCCATTTTCACAAGTGATATTTAAAACAAGATCTATTCCCAACCCAGAGGAATTGTGCAGTGATAGAACGAAGTCGTTTTGAAATGGAGACCAATATGGAGTATAAATGTGCCTAGTAGAAAACAAGTTGTTGTAAAACAATAAGAGAGAGGATATATCTACCTCCCAAAGAGAGAAAGTGATTCATCCAGGTGCACAGTTTCTTCTTATACTTGTCAACCAGCCACATCCAATCCCCCAGTGTATAATAGTTGGGCTTGAGCCGAAAGCCAAGGTAAGTAAAGCCCGTCTGAATAGGAGTTGTCTGTACATCAAATAGATCAACAATATATCCAATGTCCTGCATATCCCCATCAGAATGATATAAAGTGGATTTATTGCCATTTGTTATCAACCCCGAAGCATCACCAAATCTGCCAAGTATCTGATGAAGGACAGTCCACTGGGATCTGGAAATAATACCAAATGTCAAGATGTCATCAACAAAAAACAGATGAGTGATGCATACCTGACTGGTGATATTGACCCCTTGGAACATTTCCAATGCTTTGGCCTCCTTGATCTTTAAACTGAGGCCATCCAAGACTAAAATGAAAATGAGAGGTGAGAGTGAGCATCCTTGTCTGAGGCCTTTGCCAGCACGAAAAAAGGGGGAGGGCAGCCCATTGATCAGAAGATCGAAATGTGCAGAAGTGCCATGATCCATTCAACATTTTGAGTATGGAGCCCAATCTTATGTAACAATAGGTGAGTATAGGACCAATCTACACAATCATATGCCTTGTGGAGATCAATCTTCATGACCACAGCCTCTTTTTTCTTTGTATGGATGGTGTGAATAGCTTTCCATGTCAAAGAAATAGCATCATGAATAAGCCTGTCACTTAAAAAGCCGAATTGTTCTCCAAAAATGTGCAAAAACAATATTTTTTTTATACGATCTGCTATCAACTTTGAGATGGTCTTGTATAAAATGTTGCATAGTGAGATGGGCCACAAAATCACGAAACTTTGAGGGGTTAGATGCTTTGGGAATAAGTGCCAGAAATGTAGAGTTGATAGCACCCGATATCACACCCTATTGGCTTATAGGGGCCTGACCCAGGTTCGGAAGAGTTATTTAGCCAAAAAAATCCCGCAGCTACCGGCCCTTTTGGCAATAGCCCATGGAGTGTAGACTGAGGTCTCACTTGAGGTAACAGGGGAGGGTGCTGGAACCAGGTTTCTGCACCCTTGGGATGTCTTGATGTGGTTTGGAAGGTAAGCACATTGTTTTGTGGCTTCGCGCCACTCTTCTCCATGTAGATCTGAACCCAAGAGATTCCTTAATACTTATTAATGCGTTATTATAGATTAGATCTACTTTTTATGGTCTTTAAGCAAACATTTAACAGAAATAACCAGTTCGCACACCCAGATAGATATAGATTTGCAGAAACTCACAACATAAGCATACGCGCATAAAACAGTTATATCAACCATAAATTAGCCAAATCCACAATAGTTTAGATTTAACACAGAATTTCATAATCAACTTATATTTATTCAATTCTCCCACTAATACATCCGGATCCACCCTGCGCACTCAGCTGCAAGGGTCCGCGCACATAGCTGCGGACTCTACTAGGCCTCTCTGCACACAACTATAGAGCCTTTATCTATCTACCAACACCCTTGACTCAGACTTACAAACACTTCAAGACTTCGTTATTAAAAACCCATTACCTTCCAGATCCAAAAATACATATCAAAAGCTGACTTCTATCCATAGAGCCTTGTTCTATTTATACATTCCCATGGTCCACAGACCATGGGTAGGCCGACTCACTTCTTATTATTTTACATTATTTTTGGGTGGACAACCCTTTGACTTGACTCATTTACAATTCGCGCTCCGCGCACTTCACGGAGCCCTTACCATACCTTTCCCAAAATTGTGGGTTTTGAACCCCAAAACTGTTATGCGGGCCCTCTGCTACCCAACACGCCTATAGTCCTGGATTCCTCCACAATGTCCAGTATGTGTTGTTCCATGATATCAAAAAAATGCAGGAAGAACTCCGTCGTCCATTTGTCAGGTCTCGGGCACTTATCCTTGGCAAATGATTTGAGGACATCCAAGACCTCCTCCAGGCTGACATGTTGAAAGAGTTCCCCATTTGATTCCTCATCAAACATCTGAGGGTACTACTCCAATGCCCACATCTGGTCTTCAAATCTCACCCCCTCTCGATATTTGTATAAATTTTCAAAATACCGGACAACCTCAGCACGGATCTCTTCCGGAGTGTGCTTTATCCCCCCATTCATATCCTCAATGTGCCAAATAGTATTAGTCTATTTTCTATGGTTTGCAAATTTATGGAAATATTTGGTGTTGCGGTCTCCCTCCCGTAGCCAGATTTCTCTACTCTTTAACTTCCATGTTACTTCCTAAATATGGAGGATCTTGTTTTTTTTGTCCTTTAAATTACTGAGATATTCCCAATCTCCCTGCGATGGTTGTCTCTACTCCATCAATTTTCCAAATCTAGCAATCTCTTTTGTGATCTGTTCTAGGTCCTTGTACATCTGTTTCTTCATGTTTTGTTCCCATACTTTGGTTTTTTCCTTGATATGTCTAAGCCTTTCCATCATATACCCCATCATAGTATCCCACTGTAGAATCTGCACCTCGTTCCAAGTCGATCTCACAAGCTTGTTGTATTCTTCGTCCTCTAACCAAACACAGTTGAACTTGAAAGGAATGTCTACTCTCCGGTCCTCCATTCTCCATTGAAGAATAATAGGCATGTGATCAAAGATATAGGTCTTGTGTATCCAAGATCTGAGATTCCCCAACTGTTCAGCCAATTGTTCCTTGATGATAAATCTGTCAAGTCACTTACCTATATACTCATCCCCCACTCTATGATTGCTCCAGGTAGGCGAAATTGGAACAGGACAAATATCCTTCATATGATGTCCATAAAAAATTCTGAACTACCTATTTGCTAGAGGGTCCAATCGAGAATGGACCCCCCATCTCTCCTACTCCAGCAAGGTGGCATTAAAGTCCCCTACTATTATAAGTCCATTGATGTTGAGAATGTTTTTGTTTTGTATGCAATCCCAAAAGAGCGATTTTTATATGAGGCGTACAAATTTAGAAGAAGAAAACGACATATATAACCATGGATATGACCCGACAACAAGATACCAACAATGAGACTATGTGCACGAAAGACAACCCTCCGCGGATCCCACATGGCTAATAAGCCCTCAGAGTGGCCGGTGGCATCCACCCCAGCAAAATTCCATGTTGGGAAGATATCCAAAAAGTATGAAATAGCCCGAGCCACAAAGGATAAGGTTTCTTGAATAAAAATGATAGCAGGACATAGAAAGCGAATCATCTGGCGAAGATCCAATTTTTTGGAGTGATCCCCCAAACCCCTAATATTATATGATAGAATCTTCATCATGGGACACTCAGAAAGGGCAGCTGAGCTCTAAGTGTCTGAGGCTCAACAGAGGATAGGATAGGAACATCAAGAAGGCTATATGAGTCTTGAAAAAGAGGAGCTCGGGAGGAGGATCTGCCCCGGAAATGACGGCTACCCTTTTTATCAGTCTTTCTGATAGTGATATTCTTGGCAGAGGCAGGGCTAATGCGAGGGGGTGACTCGAGAGCCTTTCCTTTATGAATAGTCAGAGATTTGAGGTTCAAATCTGAGTTATGAAAGAGAAATTCAATATCATTGTCCACAAAATTGCGGGTAGAGGAGACCAAATCCGGTCTATCAAGTGTGGTGGGAGAAGCCAACTTAAGTCGTGGCATGGATGGAGAAATCACCAGTGGCGGTGAGGCGGAAAGGAGGGGGGGTTCCAGGGAGGGTAGAGGGGACATCTTCAAATGTTTTGAGATAGGGTGAGGGATTGCAAGAGGTTCATTGGCCATCTCCTAAGAGTATGCACGAACAGGGGAAGAAATAGGGATGTAAGGATCCGAGGTATGAAGGGGATGTGCACCAGATAGGGGGCAGACAACAGAGCACCATGTAAAGTCGAATAAGGGAGAGTGGGGGAGGTACCTAAGGGGGATTCCCCCACCGATCCAATGTCATGTCGTAGCGAAACGTTCTGAAACTTTATCTGTTGCCCCTGTCCACGATGTCACGGCTTGCATCTACCCGGGTAACAATTTAATAGATGTCCAGTGCAGTGGCAATAGAGACATATTAAATGGATCCCCTAGTAGTCAATTCATTGATGAAATCTCTCATTCCAGATCAATTGTCTTCTTGAAGTCCACCCAAAAACCGACCTTGACCAGAATCCAAGCCACCTGTTTATCACAAGCGCGCACAATACCAGGCTCCAGGTATATGAAGCGTCCAATTGATTTGTCAATCGTCATCAAGACATTCTTAGTCCAAAATTACATGGGGAGGCCCGGAAGCTTCACCCAAATGATGTTATTTCGCAGCATATGCAATAAAGGGTTGAAACCAATGTACCATCGGTGAAGCTGAAGAAAGCATCGACCGCGTACCGAGGGGATCTTGAGAATTTTTTCCGAGTCATCGTTGTGAAGAAAATGGAAACTGAACCAGGCATTCATCAATAGACTCACCTTAGGAGTATATCCTAGCATTTCTAACAAATTTTTGTTCACCCAATCCTAGATATCCTTCTTAGTTGGGTCAGCAAAAATCCACCTCCCCACGAGTGTCCGCTTCTGTAAACTAGTGACCTGATCCCATAAAACATCATAACCAAAACTTAACAATTTAATCTCAGCACAAGGCTTAATGGGCCGAGCAACCCGCCGCCTGGTCTTTGGGAGGGTAGGCGAAATCGATAGTGAACTGAACTGTGGAGACCCAAGATGAGGTTTGTCGTCTTTGTTTGAATGTATCATGGATTCCCCATGCAACACGTCACCCACCCCCGCAACCAACCCTCAGACACGTCATCCACCCTCCAGAGTCGAGGCACCCCACCCTTCGCACACTCAACATCCATCGTGGTCTGTATGAACACCTCCTGTGTAGATACGTCCATTTTTATGATTTCTTTAGATTTTAGCAATATGAGATATATCATATGGTAAGTGTTTTGATGCATATCTACATTTAATAATCATTTAATTCATATGATTCATATGATGATTATGCTAATATTCATTTGATTGAGAAAAGAAAAGAAAAAAAAAACAAAGCTTTTCAAATAAAATTTTCCACAATATTTATGCCACACGAGAAAATAGAAAGAAAAACTATTGTCATAAAAGTAGGTCATTCACAATATATGAGAAAGAGAATGTATGGTCCCTCATTGAGGGAAGGTAATAATGTCATGCAAGCCTGCAAGAAAATATGCATATATAGATGTCTTTCTTAAAAGTTCGTATTTGTAAGATAATTTCAAATACTTGAACTCTTATTATGAAAGTTCGCTGGACAAAAGGATATGGAAAGAAATGCAAATGTATTAAAACATTGCCTAGTTCATATTTATTTAAAAAAATGGGGTGATTATAGGTTTTGTCAATGTCAATCATGCCAATGGTATGAATAAAGGTTCTGTATTGTTTTGGAATATTTACCCGACCAAACACTACCTAAAATTTTCATGGCAATAAGAGATGCAAGAACTACTGGGTTTGATCTCTACATATAAATGTATAACTTACATTTATTTTAAAAAAATGGGTGATTATAGGTTTTGTCAATGTCAATTATAAACTTACATTTATTTTTAAAAAATGGGTGATTATAGGTTCTGTCAATGTCAATCATGCTAATGGTATGAATAAATGTTTTTTATTGTTTTGGAAATGGCAATAAGAGATACAAGAACCACTGGGTTTGATCTCTACATATAAATTTATAACTTTACTTACGATTTTAAAAGACCAAGAGTTGAAGCATGAAAACATCTCGTGCTATTTAGGATATGGAAAAATGAATCTTGCAAACATATTTGGATTTTGTTTTTGGTAGGGTAATGTAGATCGATTAATTTTATGAGCAATAATGGATGCATTTCTCACTTTGTTATATTTTGATTGTTATTTAGTATAATTATTTTAGAAAGTATTTTGAAATATGTTTTAAAATTGTTTTTTATATTTATAGGTAAGGACTTGGAATTTAATACATTATAATTCAAATGCCAAATTAATAGCGAGGATAATTATTATTGATTGTTATTTATGGATGTAGAATAATTGGTCATCATTATTCAAGAAAACCATGTTAGTTGAAATAATTAGTTGATCCTTGACCATTAACTTATTTCTTTATATCCAGGAAAAATAAACTCTTAACCTAATAAAAACAATTTTAAATTATACACCAATACCTAAAATATAAATATAATTATAATTATAAAATAAAAATGTTATAATAGTAAATAAAGAAATTTAAAAATTCTAAAAAATATTCTGAAATACAATTTAGAAATTAAGCCTTTGCTTAAGAGATATGACAAATAAATTCACACATTTTAAAGGGAAACGATTTGCAAATTTCAATATAATGGTTGTGTTTGTTAAAGTAAAATTCACCAAATTGAGTTAGTATTTTGGTTTTGGAGGTTAATAGATTTGTTAGCTAGACTTATCAAGTGTGACCAATTTGAGTTGATATTTTGGTTTTAAAATTTAATAAATTGGTTAAATATTACTATATTTATAATATGTGGAGGAAATATATAATGAAAAGTGAAATTAATAGGTAGAAAGTTGTAAAATTAGGTTGATTGTTATTAAATATAATAAATAAGATGAAATATATTATATCATCTAAATCATATGTTTAATATTATTCTTTTGGGTATATAGGTATTTGTAAGGTTGGATGGTAAGAGGGACATTGTAACAATTCCAAATTAAAGTTTTATGTGATAAATGATAATAAAGTCAAAATAAGACTAAGGTCATGGGAGGCATATCCCAAACTGAATATTGGACAAACATCATAGTGAGCATCACTTGTGGTTTATTTATGGCTATGGAAATTGGCAAAGGAAAGAGACAATAATTGACATTTAATTATGAAAATAAATGAAAATAGGAGAAAAGGAAGGTGAAGAGATGCAAATTTGCATGCTAAGGAAATTAGAAGGAAAATGAAGAAAATAGAGGCATCAGAGCAACAATTCACAACTTTAGTCAGTTCAATTTTGGCTTTCTCATTTCATTCTCTCTAACTCTTGCACACATAGAGAATTCTTCGTGCACATTAGAATTCACTTGGATTTGGAGAAAACCAAACAAGCAAGCAAAGAAAGGAAAAAGACAAGCAAAGCAAAGCAAGGAGAAAGTTGGATCAACAACTTCATCAAGGAGATATTGCAGGTAATAAGTTGCATGTGTGATTTCCTTATTGGGATGAGAATGCATGGTACATGCATTTGTTTGTTTAGTTCATTTTTTGTCATTGGCATGGGTTTTGCCTAGTTTAACAATGGTTTCAACCTTGCCTTGTCATTTCCTAGATAGCGATGGTGTGATGGGTTTCAATCTTGGTTGAGCTTTGGATTGCCGAAAGGTTTTAGAACTAGGTGAGGTGGTCTTATGAAAATTCCCAAGGGTTGGGGTTGGAGATGGTTTTCTTTGGGAAGCCCTCAACAGGTGGGTGGAGACATGCAAATTCCTCAAAGTATGGTGAAGAAATTATGAGGCATCCAAACTTTGTTTGGTTTTGTGATCTCAGGGCCAATTTAGGTGAGATCAGAGTAGCTTGAGGGTGGAGGTAGTTTAACCTCTAGATTCCATGTTGCATTATGTCTTGGTTTATCCCATGAGATCCCACATTCATGCTTGGAATATAGCATGAGGGTGATTGAATAGAAGAAATATTTGGTTCAGCCCAATCTATGGTCAGGTGGTACGTGGAAGTCCCTGACTTGGCTAAATTTTGCATAAGTTAATAAGAGTTATTTCCTATTGTAATCTATGAGTGCTTGTACTTGTTATTATGTGGATTTTACCACTGATTTGTCATGGTTAATATTCTAGATTCTATGATGTGCTCTAGTTATGGCTCTTGTTCATGATTTGATAAGTATTTGAATAGTTGATGAATGCATGGGCTAACAAGTTTTGTTGCAGCCACTTGAGAGGACATTAGACCTTCATGATGATTTTCAGATGAAGTTCAAAGATTTAAGATCATATATGCATTCATGACTTGTAACTTGTTTTTTACCATATGTTTTACGAAATGTATAATGTGTATTATGCAGTCTATGTCAAGTTCTTGCTTCAAGTTTTAATTTTTGGCATTATTGTCACCTTAATCATGATTCTAGAAAGTTACAGGCAGTTCTGGGCAGTGGTCTAGAGGCTTTCCTGAAAAAGTGGCATAGAACTCATGACCATGTGCACTGAACTGGGGAAATTGAGTCATAATCTCATGGAAGCAAGCCTATGTGTGTAGTTATAGCCTCCCAACCACATGAATGCAGTCTTATGGGTGAGGTTGGGGAGTAAATTGTGTGAAAAAAGGTTCCATCTCAGAGATTGATCACCTGGGGTAGTTTTCAGGCTCTTGAGTGGTTTATAGTCCATGAGGGTTGATTGTAAGTGATCTGTTTATAGGCACCACTTCCATAAATGGAACTTGGAGGTCAGGTCATGTCATATTAGCAATCTGCTCAATTTTTCCCTGGAGAGATTGTAAAAGAAACTAGATGTGGGAGGGGGCATTTACAGGGTGGTATCAAAGGGAGGTTGCAACACTGGACCTCGAGGTAAATGTATAAAGTTAGGCATGCATGTTGATTGTATATGTGCCTAATATGTATGCATTGGGATGGTTACAATTATCATGCATGTGGTTATTATTATAGTTTTGTGTCGTCATGCATGATGTTGGGATGTTATATAAAAAAATATATATCATGCTAATTTGGATTGATTTGTGTAGACAAGATAGCCTCCCCTAAACTTCATTAAGGTATGGTTATCATGTTTTCTATTCGGTTTTATCTAACATGGTATGCTTGCAAGAAGAAGAAGATCAAAGATGACGAACATAATGGTGGATTAAAATTCACGTGACTCTCCTTACAAATCAACTAAAAAACAAGGAGATGAGTATTCTACTGACATAGCAGATACATTGAGAAGTTTGAAGGCATAAATCAGTAATTGTAAGTTAGATAATAACAGGATAATTAAGTCACATGAAAGGCTTGCCAAATCTCAAGAAAAGAAATTCGAGGTTAATGTAGTGATCCTTCAGAGCCTGTCATATTTGCAGAGACATGAACAACCAAGGAATAGTTATGGATAGGAAGAGAGGACTAATGGGGCATATGGTAGCAGGTCTCGATCATGATACAAGTTGGACAGAGATGACACAGTCAGAGGTGGTAGATGGTTGGATACACCTGACATGAGAGGTAGTGCTTATGGTTTATATTATAACTTTGGTTTAGAGAGACATTCTTTTCATCACCCCCATCATCCTTATAGGAGGAGTGAGAAGAAATATTTTCTAGATGAGTTCAAGCAAGCCAAGTCTCCTACATTTGATGGAGAGATGAAGAAACCGAAATATGCAGAAGCACAGATTCTTGGAATGAAGAAGTTATTCAAATTGAATTATTATACAGAGAATATGAAATTCAAGATAACTATTTTCAGTCTCAATGGAAAAGAAAATATTTGGTGGGAAGATGTGAAGTGGGTCAGAGGAAACAAGGTAGAATATTTGAGTTGGCATGAGTTTAAAAGACTCTTAAAGAAGAAGAAATTGTCACAGAGGTATTATGATGGAAAGGCCAAGGAATTCTATGAGTTGAAGATGGGTTCCATGAAAGATGAAGAGTACATGAATAAGTTTCTGGAGTTGTTGAGGTATGTGCCTTACCTCAAGGATGAGAAGAAAAAGGTCCAAAGGTTCATCAATGGATTTCCTTTAACATTCAAGGATCAGATTGAATATGATGAGCCTTAGTCATTGGAGGAAGTCCTTGGGAAATTGAAGCATTGTTATGAGTATTCGAAACGCAAGTCTGAGCCTAAGCGTGATTGGAAAGGGAGCGAGAAGGCTAAAGGAGAATGGACTCAAAATTGGGTAAGACCTCAATATGCAGGTGGAAAAAAAATGTGGCTCCTTGCAAGAAGTTTAATGCATCTAAGAAGGGACATGGACCTTAGCTTGGAGAGAAACAAAATAAAGGTAGCGGTAGAGAACCATTGCAATGTTGGATTTGTGGCAAGGGCCATCACAAGAAGGATTATTCATTATACCAGGGTGATAAACCTCAGATCTATAGTGCTTAGGAGGCACAAATAGATAGTTGGGTATGTTGGTCAAAGCATTCCTCATATTTATGCAAAACTTGATAATAGGCATACAAATCATCATACATCCATTATTGAAATTGAATGTAAGATTTGTGATCGAGCTGTTTCCATTTTGATTGATCATAGATCTAATTATAGTTATGTTAGTCCTGAACTGGTGGATAACTATGGCTTGAATAAATAAGTGCATGTAGAGTCTTGGTTGTTGTAGTTGAATACAAGGACCAAGAAAAGAGTTCATCATTGGGTGAGAGCTTATGCATTTGAGTTGAATGGTATGCCTACATCAGTACATTTAAATGTGTTTCCTTTGGGATCATATAGTATGATTTTGGGCATGGATTGGTTTTTTACTCATAGAAACAAGGTAGATTTCTATGAGAAGGCTATTGAGTGCCTTGATGATGATGGAGAAAAGAGAATCTTGTAGGGGAAAGAAGAAGTCTACATCAATAAGAATGGTTACAACTATGCAGGCTAAGCGTAGTTGTAGGAAGGGGTGTGTATTATTTGTGGTTCATATTTTTAGCGATAAAGGGAAAGATGTTGAGGATGATGAATTCATGAAGAGGTATCCCATTTTGCAGTAGTTTCAGGATGTGTTTCCTGCAAAGATTTTAGAGTTACCGCCTCATAGGGAAGTGGATTTTTCTATTGAGCTGGTACCAAGAGCAACACCAGCATCAAAGGCACCCTACAGGATGGGTACTCCAAAGTTGGTGGAATTGAAGTTACATCTTAAGGAAATGCTTGACCAGGGATGCATAAGGCCAAGTGTGTCACCTTGGGGTGCACTAGTATTGTTTATAAAGAAGAAGGAAAGTACTCTCAGATTGTGCATTGAGTACAGACAGTTGAACAAGGTGACTATCAATAATATGTATCCATTGTTGAGGATTGATGACTTGTTTGATCAACTAAAGGGAGCAACAACGTTTTCAAAGATTATTTGAGAACATGATGTCATCAGGTGTGCATCAAAGAAGAAAACATCTACAGGAGGTAATTCCTTTTGGCCTTACTAATGCTCCAACCACTTTTATGTGTTTGATGAATAGTGTGTTGCATGCTTATCCAGACAAGTTTGTGACAGAGTTCATTGATGATATATTGATGTATTCTAAGAATGAGGAGGAGAATGTAGAGCACTTTGCAGCAGTGTTGAGATTATTGAGAGAACATTAGTTGTATGCCAAGCTTATTAAGTGCAGTTTCTTTCAGTCACAGGTTCATTACTTGAGGCATGTTGTTTCCAAGGAAGGTATAGCAATGGATTTGGAAAAGATTAGAGCTATCATGGAGTGGCTAGCTCCTAGGAATGTGGATGAGGTTAGATCATTCATGGGACTATCATGTTATTACAGGAGGTTCATCAGGAACTTATCACGGATTTCCTATCCTATTACATCTTTGTAAAGGAAAAAAAATAATTTTGAATGGACTGAGGAGTGTGCAGCTCATTTTGAGCACTTGAAGCATTTGCTTACAAATGCTCAAGTTATGAATATTACAGATCATGATAAGGAGTTTGTGGTATGTATAGATTCTTGTAAGAAATGACTTGGTAGGGTCTTGACGCGGGAAGGACAGGTGGTATGTTATGAGTCAAGGAAGTTGAATGAGCATGAGAAAAACTATGTGACTCATGATATTGAGTTGGAAACTATCATTCATGCATCGAAGATATGGAGACATTATCTTCTTGGTAGGAGGCTTATTATGATGAGTGATCATAGTGGAATGAGGTACTTGTTTGACCAACCCAATCTGAATTCCAAGCAAGCTAGATGGTTGGCTACCCTCAATTAGTTTGACTTCGATATGAGATACATCAAGGGCAAGGAGAAGGTTGCAGATGCTCTTAGTAGGAGAGTGCAAGTAAATCACATTTCAGTTGTGATATCTTATGGGACACATTTGCAGGAGTGAATCTTTCAAGCAGGGCAACATGACGGGAGATACCAACAGCTGAGGCACAGGTTACATCAGTAGGGTGAAGTTGATAGGAATGAGGAGTATCACCTCATGACAGATGATTTGGTTCGATTTAGGAACAAGATTTATGTGTTGAATAGTAGTGATTTGAAGAATCTTACCATGAGGGAGTTTCATGTAAAGTTGTATTAAGGTCACCCAAGATATCAAAAGACTGACAACTGTTAAGAGTTTATAACATTTTCCAAATTTGAAGAAAGAGGTGGTTGAGTTTTTTGCTAGATGTTTGGACTGTTAGCAGGTGAAAGTTGAGTGTAAGCATCTAACTGGTCTATTCTAGCCTATTTCAATTCCAAAATGGAAATGGGTGGTCAATTCCATATACTTCATTACAAGATTGTCGAGAACATCGAAGCAACATGATTCTATCATGGTTGTAGTTGATAGGTTGAGTAAGGTAACTCATTTCATTGTAGTGAAGTCTAGTAATTGAGCTAGTTAGGTAGCTTAGATCTTCATCAAAGAGATAGTGAGATTGCATGGTGTTCCCAAGAAGATCATATTAGATAGAAATGTTAAGTTCACTTCGAGGTTTTGGAAGGATTTGTTTGTAGGTTTGGGGACAATGTTAGCTTTCAATACAACTTATCATCCGCAGACAGATGGAAAAATAGAGAGGATCAACAGGATTCTTGAGGACATGTTGAGGATGTATGTCATGCATAAGCAGAGGAATTGGGGGGAGTATCTCCCACTGGTAGAGTTTGCATATAATAATGGGTATCAATAATCCTTGAAGATGAGTCCATTTGAGGCTCTTTATGGGTAGAGTTGTAATACTCCTATCATCTGGAGTGATCCAATGAACAGGGTGTTGATTGGACTGGATATGTTGGATGAGATGGGGCAGGAGATACAGGTTATCAAAAGGAATTTGAACGCAGCACAAAAAAAGAAGAAGAGTTATGCAGATCAACACAAAACATTCAAGAAGTTTTAGGTTGGGGAGCATGTGTACTTTCACATCAAGCCCAAGTGGAGCTCCTTGAGGATTGGGTAATGTGCCAAGAAGGTACCTCATTATTTCAAGCCTTTTGAGATCCTTGAGAGGATTGGACCTGAAACCAACAATGAAATTCCATGATGTTTTCCATGTTTCATTTCTTGAGAGATATGTGCAGGATGTTGATCATGTGATTGATTGGTCTGTATTGCAGGTGGAACTGGAGGGAGAGTTCCAGCCTGAACCTTAGTGCATATTGCAGTGGAAACAACTCATGCTCTGAAACCGAGTAATAGAGCAAGTTAAAGTGCAGTGGAACCACCTTGGCCTCGATAGAGCTACATGGGAGATGGCTCTTCAAATGTGGGATTTGTATCCTTCATTATTTGTTGGTTCAAGAAAATGATTTTTGGTATATATATATATATGATTGTAAGTACCGCAATGAGTTGTGTTATAAAGCTTTAATAAGTGGTATGTTTATTTTGTTTTTCAGCAGGATGTCATTGTAAATATTGCATTGAGCTATGTTATAAAGCTCCATAGGCAAGATGTTTTCTTTTTAGCGGTTTGCTAGTCATAGGTATCATAGAACACTGAGGACAATGTTCCCCCAAGGGAGAGGGATTTGTAATAGCCCTAGGTTAAAGTTTCATGTAACAAAAATTAATAAAGGCAAAATAAGACCAAGGTCATGGGAATTGTATTCCAAGTTGAATGTTGGGAAAACATTATAGTGGGCATCACTTGTGGTTTATTTATGGCTAAGGAAATTGGAAAAGGAATTGGCAAAGGCATTGGTAAAGGCAAAGAGGCAATAATTGACATTTAATTATGAAAATAAAGGAAAATAGGAGAAAATGAAAGTGAAGAGGCACAAATTTGCATGTTAAGGAAATTAGAAGGAAAATGAAGAAAATAGAGGCATCAATGATAAAAAGACATTAAAGAAACAGCTCACAACTTTAGTCAGTACAATTTTGGCTCTCTCCTTTCATTCTCTCTCACTCTTGCACACATAGAGAATTCTTGGAGCACTTTAGCATGCACTTGGATTTGGAGAAATGCAAGCAAGAAAACAAAGGAAGGAAAAGGACAAGCAAATGAAATTGAAGGAAAGCAAGGAGAAGGTTGGATCAACAACTTCAGTGGGAAGAACTTGTAGGTAACAACTTTCATGTGTGATTTCCTTGATGGGATGTGAATGCATGATACACACATTTGTTTATTTAGTTCATTTGTTTTCATTGGCATGGTTTTGCTTGGTATGAAAGTGGTTTCAACCTTGCCATTTCCTGGATAGTAATAGCGTGATGGGATTCATTCTTGGTTGAGATTTGGATTTCCATAAGGTTTTGGAACAGGGTGAGGTGGTCTCAAGAAAATTCCCAAGGGTTGTGGGTAGAAATGGTTTTCTTCGTGAATCCCTAGACAGGTGGCTGGAGACATACAAATTCCTTAAGGTATGGTGAAGAAATTTCGAGGCATCCAAGCTTGGTCTAGTTTAGGTGAGATCACGATAGCTTGAGGGTGGAGGTGGTTTAACCTCTGGATTCCCTATTTTATTATGTCTTGATTTATCCCATGAGATTCCACATTCATGCTTGGAATATGGTGTGGGGGTGATTGGATGGAAGAAAGATTTGGTTCAGCGCAATCTATGGTTGGGTGGTACATTGAAGTCCCTGACTTGGTTGGATTTTTCATAAGTTAATAAGAGTTATTTCCTATTTTGATCTATGAGAAATTTTACTTCTTGTTATGTGAATTTTATTGATGCTTTTTCATGGTTAATATTCTTTTTATATGTTGGTTATAAGCATGGTTCTATGACGTGCTCTAGATATGGCTCTTGTTCATGATTTGATAAGTATTTTTATGGTTGATTAATGCATGGGATAACAAGTGTTGTTGCAACTACTTGAGAGGGCATTAGACCTTATTGGTGATTTTCAGATGAAGTTCAGAGATTTAAGATCAAATATGCATTCATGACCTGTAACTTATATGTTTACCACATGTTTAACGAAATGTTTAATGTGTACTATGTAGTCTAGGTCAATTTCTTGCTTCAAGTTTGAATGTTTGGCATTGTTATCACCTTAATCATGATTTTGGAAAGTTATTGGCAATTATGGGCAGTGTTCTAGAGGATTTCCTTAAAAAGTGGCATATATCTCGAGACCGCATACACTGAACTGGGGAAATTGGGTCATAACCGCATGGAATCAGACCTATGTGTGCAGTTATAGCCTTCCAACCACATGCATGCAGTCTTATTGGTGTAGTTGGGGAGTAAGTTGTGTGAAAAATGGTTCCAACACAGGTATTGATTAGTTGGGGTGGTTTGCAGGCTCTTGAGTGGTCTATAGTCCCCGAAGGTTGACTGTTTGTAGGCCCCACTTCCATAAATGGAACTTGGGGGTAGGGTCATGTCATAGCAACACTCCTCTAACTTTTACCTTGGAGAGCTTGTAAAAGCGGGTAAATGTGGAAGGGGGTGTTTACAAACATTCTCCTTGGTGAAATCATGTTTTTATGCTCTCAAGCAAGAGGAAGACCTTTGAGAATCTCAACAATGTTGGAAATACTAGGGGGGGGGGGGTGAATTAGTATTTCTTTTTCAACTATTATTTTACCAGTTAAGACATTTATATTCAGAGCACGAGATGAACAACAAGTATCAATGCTTCTATTAATATAATCTTTGCAATAAAATAGATACAATATATAAATGGTTGCAATCAGTGGCCAAGCACCAACTTGGACTTTTGTGAGGCTCCAACCTCTAGAGCACCAACTCTGTTTTGCTAAGGAAACAATCCTGGACTTAGGAGCACCAACTCCCAAGGACTCCAATCCTTATAGTTCTTGAGGCACCAGTCCCAAGGACACCAATCCTTCCTACTTCTGAGGCGCCAACCCCAAGGGTTCTGACCCAATATTGTCAAGGCATGTTTGATAGTAAAGTTCTGCTCTCAGAACTCTTCTTTATTAAGTTCTGTCTGTTTACAACTTCACTGTAGTCTCCATGCTACAACATCAATGACAACCAATCTTCTTATGAACGAGTCTTTACAACTCTTCATACTGTCCACACAGAGTCTGCAATAGCCTTCATGATCTATGATAATGTCTCCACACAGCTTTAGTGAGTCTACTATTAGTTACACTAAGCTCTACACAAGAATCAACTTTCTGTTCAAGCATCTATTCTTACTGTCACAGTAAATGCTTCAGCATGGCTGCTTCTCTGTTGACTACTTCTCCCTTCAAACAATGTCAGATAAACCTTTATTTATTACATCCCAGAATTATTCTATAGACTGTATTGTGTACCTAATTAGTTCATCACGGGTCTGAGTCTTTCACAGGGTAACACGATCAACAAAGATGCTTACCCTTTGAATGCCTCCCGTCCTGTTGGTCCTTCGGCCCTTTTCTGTTCTCGGCTACCTCTTTTTCTTCCAACCCTTTTTTAATGAACCTTAAACTTTTGTTATTCTCTGTTTTTGTATATTCCTGATGCCTCTGGCCGTCGGTTTCCACTTTCTGTTGGCGCTTCGAATTCCTCCTCGGTCGTTGTAGTTTCCTCTACGCTCGCTTGATCCTTTGGCTTCCCTCCTCGGTCACTGTAGTTTCCTCTGCCTATTCGAATTAACCAATGCTTCACAGACATGTTAATTCAGAAGAGAAGGCCGAATTACCTAGGAAATGATGCTTATTAAACAATATCAGAGAGATCCCTTTTTTTTCTTTAATAACGTTCATACACAGGGCTTTACTGTTTATGGAGATATTGTACCAATCAAGAGGCCCCACATGCCACATCACCATCGCAATCATAATCGCCATCGTTCAGGCCCACTGAACTATCAGAACCGTTATTTATGCATTTTGGCCTTCAAAACCCCGGGCAATACAATTATTTGAAATACACAGGAATATATGGAAAAACCTAACTGAAACGCTTAAGGCCAGACTTCAAATTCATTACACCCGCATCTATAACTGCATCGGGTCCACTCCTCCACAACGTTATCACAATCGGCAATCGCAGCTTCCGAAAGTCTTTTATAAGTCGAGCTCATTACATCGCCGATGGCCGATGGCCCTGCTGGACGCGATATAGTATTAAGTTGTGTTACAATATGACCATTGGGTCCACAACATATATCGCAATTGGCGCTTCCAATGTAGCAAGGCCTTAAGCACTTGCGATATGGCGGATGTGACATAACATTAAGTCATATTGTAGTGTTGTAGTAGTTCCACATACTTTATTGCAATCGGTGCTTTCATGGCTGACAGCCCTTTGTACATTGTGATATGCAAGTTCTGATAGGCATATGCGATATAACAATAGAGCATTTCATAATGTTGAAGCGAGTCCACAACGTATCACAATTATATATATATATATATATTGCAGTTCACATGTTTTAATGTGGCAAGGCATAGAGCCAGAATATATTAAATACACTGAAAAGCATGCATCAAAACACTTAGCAGACTTCACCTATTTATGCCCCTGGACATATATATCGTCGGTTCTGCACATGTATATCGCAGTCGGGGGTTTCGGGTAGTGGCACATAGTAGAACCCCCCGATATGATTTCTCTGATATATATGTATATACTGCCTCTGATAGTGTATTCCGCTATATATGTAAACTCTGCCTCTGATAGTGTATTCCGATATATATGTAAGCTCCACCTCTTTTAACTCTTCCACTCTTCTTTATTGCTACGCTCCTTTAAATATTCCGCTCTTCTTTATGCTCCTTCGATAGTTCTTCTTTGCATATATATGACATATATATGGCTCCTCCGATAGTTCCGATAGCGCTGTTTATGCTCCTTCGATATGTTAAATCCTCTTTTGATAACTTCTTCCTCTCGGTTCTTCTTGTTCATGTATTACATGCGATGCTCCTCTGATGTTGTTCCTCTTGCTCCAATGTCTTCTCTGATACCTTCATACTTTGATGGCTTTTTGTCTTTTCCGATATGCCTCTCTTTCTCTGATATCCTACAATACTCTTAAGCATAAGTGATAGCTTTGATATGCCTCCTTTGTTAACTCCTCCGTTAACAGACTCTTACTCATGGCTTGGCTTTCCTAATGGCCTTGCTACTATTTCTTCATGGATCTGCTCTGCTTCCCCTTCATGGGTCATCTAGTATCTTGAATATTGCCATATTGACATCAATGACAACCTAGGTCAACAATCTCCCCCTTTGTTATTGATGGCAATATTCTTCTTCTCTCCCCCTTTGACATCAATGGCAAAAGAGTGCTCTGGGACTCCCCCTATCAAACTGCTTCTATTCTTTATGAATGGTAGATCTTCATGGGTCTATGACACCCCCTGTCATAGTGCCCTTCTTTTTACTCAAGATAGAAGGATTGATGCTTTATCATCAATTAGCACATTATCCCCTCTTCATGTCTCAGAACTACTTTATCATGGCTTCAACAATGCTCAAACATGCTCTACTTCAATGCTTTCAACCAGATTGCAAATAGCCACACACCAAGTGTCCAAGTCCAGGTTTTTATGCTTCAATCCATATTGTTGTCTCCACAGTTAGAATTGAGAGGCCTTCATAGTCTGAATCAAGATAAAATGCCACTAAAATTGTCTTTCTTGCTATCTTTCTTCATATCCGAGTTCCTTTGTGTCTCTGTGCTTCTCCTTGAGTCACTGCCATCCAGTATTCAACATCATTGCATTTGGATGAAATGGTGAGAGATTGTGCCTCACTGTTGCTATATTTTCTAAGTGACCAATATTAGCTTAAGTTATATTTGACTGCGCAACATTCTCCTTTCTATGAGCCAACTTTTCCTTGTGTTCTTGTACATATCTCTACAAGTTATTTCTGCTAGCAGATTTAGATATCCAATCTGTGACTGTCTTTTAAATTCATTTTGCTGATTTGCATCTTCTTGCAATGCTTTAGTTTTGTTATATGCCGCCAGCTTCTCTTACTTCAAACTCCATTCCAGATGTATCTGTTTGTTTGAAGGTTGCCTCTATTTGTGTCCATAATTTACCTGTTCTCACATTAAATCCCTGAGTCAAGACATTTAACATCTGTAATATCAACTGTTGGGTTGTGTTATATTCTTTCCATGACTGACCCATGTAGTTAACCAGGGGATTAGAAAGGCGGCGGAGCCCCCCCGTTGTTGCGCCGATTACATGGCAGGGGGGGTGGGGAGGGGTCACAGGGGGTGGTAACCCCACTCTACGGGGTCCGGGGCAGCACCCTGGAAAATTTTGGTTTTGGACCCTATGTTAGGTTGGGCGGACCTACCTATGATTTTGTGCATGATTTTCACACATGGTTTTTGGCGCGATGGTTTTCGGTCCATGGTTTTGGACACGATGGTTTTCGGTCCATGGTATTGGATGCTTCGGCATGTATAAATATGTATTGTAACAGTGAAAGGAACATAATGAAAAATAAAGCTGGTAGTCCCAGTTTTGGGATCCAGGTGAAAATCTTTGTGTATATGTGTTATGCTCTCGCATTGTTTATTTTCTATGTTTTAGAATTCGTATGCAAGTAATTTCTGTATGGGGTTAAAACCTACATTTGGTATCAGAGTTGTTTTGGCTTCAAGGGGATGCCTTTGTTGCTGAGGGGTTTTGCTCGGGCCTGTGGTAGACCCTGTTCAATGGGAGATCTGTGAGATCGATTCTGGTTGTGAAAGAAGATGGTGAGCAGTGGAAAGATAAAGATCGAGAAATTTAATGGTCAAAGTTTTGAGTTGTGGAAACTCAAGATGGAGGATCTGTTGGTGGATAAAGATCAGTGGATTGCCGTAGATCTGGGTACTAAACCAACGAGAGTGTCCGATGAAGAATGGAACAAGTTGGATCAGAAGGCAAGGAGCACAATACGATTGTGTGTCTCAGATTCAGTATTGCTTAATGTATTAGGGGAAGCTATGGCGAAGGCTTTGTGGGACAAGTTAGGGACTTTGTACCAATATAAGTCTCTGGTGAATAAATTGTTCCTACTGAAAAAGCTGTATAACCTGAGGATGAAAGATGGAGACTCAATGACAGAGCATATGAACGCATTTAATACTATGGTAAGTTAGGTAGCATCTATTGATATTAAAATTTCAGATGAAGATAAGTGCATCAGTTTGTTGTGTTCTCTACCAGATTCATGGGATAGTCTGGTTTTTGCAATAGGTAGCGATGCAACTAACTTGCAGTTTGGTGAAATAGTCTCATCCTTGCTAACGGAGGAGATGAGGCGGAAAAATATGGAGAGCCAGAATGGTGACGCCTTTTCTGTACGAGGACGGTCCCAGAACAGAAACAAAAATAAGTCATCTAGTGGGAGATCTAAATCTAGAGGTAGATCTAAATCTCCAGGAAAACCTGTAAATGTGGTGTGCTGGAAATGCAGAAAGGAAGGGCACTACAAAAGGGACTGTAAATATAAAGCTCGCGATAAAGGAAAGGGATTTGATGATGCTTCTTCTGTAGATGCGAAAACCACCTCAGATGAAGGTGGGATGTGTACTTGGCTTCTTCAAGTACACATGTAGATCATGAGGCATGGCTGATTGACTCAGGTGCATCCTTTCACTTCACTCCCCATAGAGAGTGGTTCTGCGAGTATGAGAAATATGATGGTGGTGATGTCTTCTTGGGGGATGACAGGAAGGCTAGAATCATTGGTTGTGGAAAAGTAAACTTGAAGTTGCAAGGTGGAATGGTTAGAACACTTCCGAGTGTTTTTCATATTCCTGCATTAGCCAGAAATCTGATTTCTCTAAGCAAGTTGGATGATGCAGGTGTAAAAATAGTGTTCGAGAAGGATACCTGCAAGATGGTTCGGGGGGCACTGGTATTGATGCGGGGAGTTCGAATTGGAACTCTGTACAAACTGCAAGGTAGCACTGTTGTTGATGGGTGCAAAAATTCCGTGCTTCCTAAAAGTGGAGAAAAAAATCTAGTGGTCTCTGGAGAGAAGACCATGTTGTGGCATCAAAGGCTTGGACATATTGGAGAGAAGGGCCTTCAAATACTTCATGGTAAACGTATGAGTAATAACTCTCTGGATTTTGATTTCTATGAAAATTGTGTATATGGGAAGAAAAATCGAGTGAGTTACCCCTTTGGTGGTAAGAGAGCGAAACATATATTAGAGCTTGTGCACAGTGATGTGTTTGGACCTGTGAAGGTTCCATCACTGGGTAAGTCTGTGTACTATGTATAATTTATAGATGACTTCTTAAGCAATACATGGATATATTTCCTTAAGAAGAAATCTGAATTCTTTGACAGGTTTAAAGAATTTAAGGCTCTAGTGGAAAACCAGATACAAAAGAAGATAAAGGTGCTGAGGGCAGATAACGATGGAGAGTTTTTCAGTAAGGAATTTGAAGAATTATGTAAGAAGTGTGGTATAGCATGGGAAAAGACTACTCCATATACACGTCAGCAAAATGGAGTTGCATAAAGAATGAACAAGACGTTGATGGAAAGGACAAGAAGCATGCTCAATGGTGCCGGGTTAGGACAAGAATTCTGGGCAGAGGCAATGGAGACAGCTTGTTACCTGGTCAACATATCACCTTCATCAGCGTTGGAGGATAAGACTCCACAAGAGGTATGGACTGGTAAGAAACCCTCTCTTTCACATCTGAGGGTATTTGGATGTGATGCATATGTACATGTTCCAAAGGAGAAACAAACCAAGTTGGATAGTAAATCTAAAAAGTGCATCTTTATTGGGTATAAGGATGGTTTAAAGGGTTATAAGCTTTGGAACCTAGTAACAAGGAAGGTTGTGTACAACCGAGATGTGGTGTTCAGAGAGGTGAAATATGTTATTGAACATGAATTCCAACCAAAGGAACCTGAGAAGATAGAGTTTGAGCTAAAGGAGGAAGAATCAGACTCTACAGCAGAGGAGCAATCAGAAGATGAAGAACCACAAACTCCGGGTGTGAGAAGATCAATTCGAGAAAGAAGGCAGCCAAAAAGGTATAGTCCATCTGTTTTCTGTTAAAATCTTGCTTTATCTATTACTGATGATGATCCCAAAAATGTGGAGGAAGCAGTAGATTCAGAGGATGGAAAACTCTGGAAAGAGGCCATGGTTGATGAAATGGCATCTTTGCACAAAAATGAAGCTTGGGATCCAGTGGAGTTGCCAGCTGGAAGGAAACCCATTGGAAGGAAATGGGTGTTCAAGAAGAAGACAAATTCAGAAGGAAAGGTGGAGAAATACAAAGCTCGGTTGGTAGCAAAAGGTTATTCCCAGGTGCTGGGAATTGATTTTGGTGATATTTTTTCTCCTGTTGCCAAGGTAACTTCTATTAGATTACTTTTTTCTGTTGCTGCTGTTTTTGTTTTTGAGGTAGAACAGATGGACGTGAAGATAGAATTTCTTCATGGGGATCTGGAAGAGGAGATCTACATGAAGCAACCTGAAGGTTTTGCGGTAAAGGGTAAGAAAGATCTGGTATGCAAGTTAAAGAAGTCTCTGTATGGGTTAAAACAGTCACCAAGGATGTGGTATCATAAATTTGATACATTTATATGGGGACTTGGATTCACCAGAAGCAAAGCATATCATTGTGTGTATTTTAAATTAATTGGTGACCGTGTTATTTATCTAGTCTTGTATGTGGATGATCAGGAGCTCAGGACCAAGTGTCGTAAAATGGTCAAAAATGAAAGTGCTTAGAACTGGTTTAAACCTAAACAACCAGATAGAGCTCGTCTTCCTGATTCCGACGCCGTGAACGGTTCAAAAAACGGTTTCCATATGAGAAAGTTATGCCAAAAACAAATTGCCCAATAACCCTTAATTTTTGAATTTTTTCAAAAAAAATAAAAAAAAAAATATAGAATATTCCTTGGAATATTCTAGGGAATATTCTTTTAGGGCAGCGAATCAGAAGCTTCCACATGGCAGGCCCAGAGGGTGCCATGTGGCCCAGGGATGACGTCAGCAAAGGTTTGTTTGGGCGCATATTAAAATTTGTTTAGAGGCAGTGAGGTTTGATCCCAAGACCTCCCGTCCAACACCCAAGCGCTTTACCATTGGGTCACAAATGTTCTTGTTATATGAGTGCACTGAAGTATAGTTAATGTTTAAAACTCATTTTGGGCGGGAAATGAAGGGGGCGAGCCCCTAAGCGCCAGCCCCCCCATACCATGTCACCGGCGATCCATGACCAGGTGCCAATCCCTTAACCATTGGCACGGAATCCCATGCAAACAAACCGCCCAAATTTTCGGTCACATGCGGGATTTAATGGAGTTAACTGCTAGATAGCATGGCGGAGGAATTGGCGGAGCGCCAAAATTGGTGGGCCCGCCATATTTGGCGGGCCTATCTGGCCGTAACTACAGTTAGCTGGAGTTTTTTAAGGCCAAACTGGAGGGAATCTTTAATGAGCCATAACTTTGGCTAGGAAAGTACTTTTTGGACGAATTTGTTTTTTATTTTGGGTATCTTCGACCTTTTGAAGCCATTGGCATAGGTTTCACAGCCATCTAAGGTCATTTGCAGGTGTTTTATCTTCGTGGAAGTTCCAGGAGCCACTAGGGCCAAATCAGTTTGGGAGCTGCATTGGGAATTGTGCAACCATTGAATGTGGAACGAAGGTCATTCCTGAAGGTTTTCAGCATTCTGAATCCATTTCTACATCTTGTTTTTCCTTCTGAGGCATTCTTCTCACTATTTAGCTTCGGGGAAGCTTTCAGGGCCACTAGGGCCATTTCAGTGCTTGAGCTGTTTGGGGCTGTGTTCATCCATTTTTGGTGATTCAAAAGCCTATGTCTGCTATTTTCGACCTTCTGAGTCTAATGGCAGGGGTTTCAGAACCAATTGAGGTCATCTTCACCTCGAAATTCTCCATGCAAGTTTAAAGGGTCACCAAGGCCAATTGGGGAAAGTACTGTATAAGGTACAATTTCACTGTTTAGTGTTTGGGAAAGAGCATGTTTAGCTAATTCCTATCTTCTGATTCTGTATTTACAGTCAGATCTGTCTTTCGAGACACTCATATTCTTTTATTAGCCTTTGTAGCATTGTTAATACAAGAGGACAAGCCTAGTTTGAGAGGTTTGGTACAGCAAATGTAGCCCAGGAGGGGGTGAACTACTTTATCATTTTGATGTCTTTATTTGCTGAAGATGATATGCTAAACAAAACTGATATAAAGTGTTAAACAGCAAATATACATAACTTGCATACACACATAATCACCTATTCAGCTGCAGAAAGTTATTTGTCTTATTCCGCAAGACATCAAACTTCAAGTATGTGTATGTCAAAGACTTCTAAGTGTTTACTTCGTTATTTCTTTAGGCAGAGCCTGTAGAGGGCCAGGTAGCCTCTGGAACTCATCCTCTCTTTAGAGGTGACATGTCCGGTGAATGCCCCTACAGTCTATCTCTGTATAAGAAATAAGAAGTTTTCACATTTTCAGAGGTCACTTGGAGTGTATAGCTCACATTTGCAATTATGGGAAATGGATACCTTGCACCCTTAAACAAGTACATTCCATTTTCAGATCAATGGATGATATGTTGTTGGCTAGAAATGACAAAGAAATTATCTAGGATTTGAAGACCCATTTGTCCTCCAAATTCGACATGAAAGATCTTGGTGCTGCAAACTATATTTTGGGCATGGAAATTAAAAGAGATCGGGCAAAAAGGAAGCTCTGGTTAAACCAGAGGAAGTATGTCGAGATAATATTGCAGAGGTTTAATATGCAGGATATTAAACCGATGAAGGTTCCTATTCCTATAGTTGTAAAGTTATCTATTGAACAGTGTCCCAAGACACAAGAAGAGGTGGAAGACATGTCTCGTGTTCCATATGCAAGTGCAATCAGTAGCCTGATGTATGTGATGGCCTGTACTAGACCAGACATTTCACATGTTGAGCAGGTTTATGTCAAAACCAGGGAAGGAGCACTGGACAGCAGTGAAGTGGGTTTTCAGGTATTTGCGTGGCACTAGTGATTATGGTTTGTGCTACCAAGGAAGACCAGGATTGGATAGAGTGTTGGATATTTGTGGCTTTGTTGATGCAAACTGGGCTAGAGATCTGGATCAGAGGAGATCTACAAGTGGGTATGTGTTTAACCTATTTATAGGTGCAGTCAGTTGGATGAGTAAGAAACAATCTGTAGTGGCACTATCAACTATAGAGGCTGAATACATGGCAGCCACTCGTGCAAGAAAGGAAGCAGTTTGGTTGCAAAGATTGTGTTCAAGTATGGGGTTAGTACAGGAAGCTATAAGGATAGACTGTGATAGCCAAAGTGAAATTTTCTTGGCAAATAACCCTGCATATCATTCAAAGACAAAGCATATTGATGTTCAGTATCACTTTGTGAGGGATATGATAGAAGACAAAAAGGTGTTGTTGGTAAAGGTGGAAACTTTGAAGAATATTGCAGATGCATTGACAAAATCTATGAGCTCTGAGAAGTTCTCTTGGTGTAGAGAAACAATGGGCATTGCAGGGTTGGATAAATGACTAAGCTCTCTTGTGGCCCCCTGTGGAAAGAAAACAACAAGTGGGAGAATGTTGGGTTGTGTTATATTCTTTCCATGACTAGCCCACGTAGTTAACCTAGGGGTTAGAAGGGGGTCAGAGCCCCCCCTTTGTTGCGCCGATTGCATGGCG
The DNA here is from genome assembly GCA_031772625.1 of Pinus tabuliformis. Lineage (NCBI taxonomy): Eukaryota > Viridiplantae > Streptophyta > Pinopsida > Pinales > Pinaceae > Pinus > Pinus tabuliformis. The sequence continues at coordinate 168,320,955 of CM062815.1, read as the reverse complement.
GGGGGGGGTGTCGCAGGGGGTTTGAGGGTTGCAGGTAACCCCACTCTATGGGGTCCAGGGCAGCACCCCAGAAAATTTTGGTTTTGGACCCTTTGTTAGGTTGGGCGGACCTACCTATGATTTTGTGCATGATTTTCACACATGGTTTTGGGAACGATGGTTTTCGGTCCATGGTTTTGAATGTGATGGTTTTAGGTCCGTGGTATTGGATGATTTAGCATGTATAAATATGTATTGTAACATTGAAAGGAACATATTGAAAAATCAAGCTGGTAGTCCCGGTTTTGGGATCCAGGTGAAAATCTCTGTGTATATGTGTTTTATGTGTTATGCTCTCGTATTGTTTATTTTCTGTGTTTTAGAATTCGTATGCAGGTAATTTCTGTACGGGATTAAAACCTAATACTTAGAGATTAAGTGGAAAGCATCTTTAACAACAGTCCAAAGAATGGTTACAGGATCATGTTCTTTAATGGATAACTCCTGAGAAATGATCTTTATCAAAGAATGATTGTTAATATAGCTCAACAAGGATTTCATAAGGACCCTTTCACTAATAGCTTCTGTAATAATGATCAAGAATCATAGCCTCCCCCTAATTGTATGCATCATCTCTTTTGACAGAGTCTTCCCATCAAATGCTTAGATTGTCAAAATTTAGGCCATTAACATGTGTTGTTGGCTGGAGAGTTCAAGGGACTTTCAGATTGTATTTGCTTCCTTCTCCATACTTGTGTAACTTTCTTCTTTTGCATGGTTATAGCTTGTGTAAGAGCCCAAGTTAAGTTACAATCACGTGCCATATGACCAGTATTACGACACTTGAAGCATTCTACATTGTTAATGAATAATAATTCATGATTTCTTCTTGCAAAATTGTTTCTTGGAGATTGTTGGGGACCATAATATCTATCTTTATGATATGCTTTACAATCTTTTGCCATGTGACCAAAGTTTGTACAAGAATAACAATAACCAAAAAATGAACTTTGGTACCTGGGAGATGGAGATTTCCTTGATGTACTTCTGAAGCCTTTCTGCCTTGAGATACTTTGATGATAACCATTGTCTCTCGCATCTTTGACATCACATACATTTCTTCTTGGAGCGGGATTTCTTCCATTATTGCCTTGATTTTTCTCCTTACCTTTGTTGGAACTAGGAGCATCACCATTTCTTCCTGGCTTCTTCACATCCCTTTTGTTTGAAGCATTATCATTCTTGTTTGAGGATTCACTAGCATACCCAAGACCTGATTTATCAAATGGACATCTTTGATAACTGAGCATGTCATCCAAGGCTTGAGAGCTCTTCAAGATTTTTTTCATCCCTTCAACCTTTTTTCTGAGGAAGCCAATCTCTTCTTCCAATGTTTCACACTCATTATTCTTCTTAGCAAGTTGTTTCTCAGTTTCTTCCTTGGTACGAGTAGCTTCATCTACTTCTATTTTAAGGGAGATGATATCTGACTTTATTTTGAGGATTTCTTCATTTTCCTTTGCTAGAGTGCTCTCCATTTCTTCCTTGATCCTAGTAGCTTTACATGTTTCGGCCTTGAGAAGTTTGATGTTAGATTTTAATTTGAATATTTCTTCATCCTTTGCTTTTAGTTGACATATCATGGAGTTTCTTTCCTTTTTGCTTCATCAACCTGTCCTTTATGATTTCCAATGCTTCCATTGTCTTCTTAGCTCATTGTGCTTGTTTACTTGTTTCTTGTAGTTGAGATTTGAGAGAGGAGACCTCTACCTTGTACTGACCAATCTCTTCTTCAAGTTTGTTCAAGCTCTTGTGTCTTTGTTCAAGTTGACTTGACAAGGTATCTTCCTGTTTCTTTGCTTTATCCAATTGATTTGTCATGGATATGACTTCTTCATGATGCTTTCTTTTGCTTTGATGAAATTCCTTCTTAAGCTTGGCAAGATCTTCATCCCTTTCTTGTACTTGAAGCTTGACAAGGTCAACTTTCTCCCTTGTTTGATCTTGGTCACCAGCTAGTGCTATCTTCTTAAGTTCCTCATTTTCCTTTTTCAAATTGTTAATCTCTTCCATGGCTGCCATAAGTTGAGCGAGGATATCTTCTACAAAATCTTGTTCATTCTCTTCATCTTCTAGGTCTGCTTTAGACTTGATGTCATCATTCTCATTTTCAGCTTCAATGATGGGTTCTAGATTTCCTTCTTGATTTCCATCATCTTCTTGACTAATGGTCATGGTCAATGCTCCTTTTGAGTGAAGGTCGTGAAGTTTGTCCCATATACCCTTTGCTGATGAATATTTTCCTAGATTTTTCTTTATAGAATCAGGCAACCCATTCAAGATTTCCTTCATTTCTTTTGCATTGTACTCCTTGGATTATCCATCCATCCTGCTATCAAAAATCACTGATTTCCAGATTTCAATGCCTTGAGTTTGTAAGAAATTGCTCATTCTTGCTTCCCATATATTAAAGTTCCCATTGAACCATGGAGCCTCCTCAAATTGATTGTCTTCTATTTTAGTGGTAGAGGGAGACACATCCTCAGGAGGATTGGAGACTTTCTTCCTTGACTTTGCCATTTGTGTTCTAAAGATCAACCTTCAAGCTGTTAAGCTTGAATGAAGGTACTGGCCCCGATACCAATTGTTGGAAATACTGGGAGGGGTGAATCAGTATTTCTTTTTCAACTATTATTTTACCAATTAAAACATTTATATTTAGAACACAAGATGAACAACAAGTATCAATGCTTTTATTAATATAATCTTTGTAATAAAATAGATACAATATATAAATGGTTGCAATCAGTTCCAAGCACCAACTTGGACTTTTGTGAGGCTCCAACCTCCAGAGCACCAACTCTGTTTTGCCAAGGCAACAATTCTTTTCTTAGGAGCACCAACTCCCAAGGACTCCAATCCTTCCAGTTCCTGAGGCACTAGTCCCAAGGACACCAATCCTTCCTACTTCTGAGGCGCCAACCCCAAGGGTTCTGACCCAATCTTGTCAAGGCATGCTTGATAGTAATGTTATGCTCTCAGAACTCTTCTTACTGAGTTCTGTCTGTTTACAGCTTCACTGTAGTCTCCATGCTATAACATCAATGATAACTAGTCTTCTTATGAAGGAGTCTTTACAACTCTTCATACTGTCCACACAGAGTCTGCAATAGCCTTCATGATCTCTGATAATGTCTCCACACAGCTTTAGTGAGTCTACTATTAGCTGCACTAAGCTCTACACAAGAACCAACTTTCTGTTCAAGCATATGTTCTTACTATCACAATAAATACTTCAGCATGACTACGTCTTTGTTGACTACTTCTCCCTTCAAACAATGTCAGATAAACCTTTATTTATTACATCCCAAAATTATTCTACACACTGCATTGTGTACCTGATTAATTCATCACAGGTCTGAGTCTTTCACAGGGTAACACGATCAACAAAGATGCTTTCCCTTTGAATGCCTCCTATCCTGTTGGTCCTTTGGCCCTTTTCTGTTCTGCTAGACCCTCCGGCTGCCTCTTTTTCTTCCAGCCCTTTTTTTAATCAACCTTCAACTTTCCTTGTTCTTTGTTTTTGTATATTCCTGATGCCTCTGACCATTAGTTTCCTCTTTCCACTGGCTCTTCGACTTCCTCCTCGGTCACTGTAGTTTCCTCTGTGCTTGCTTGATCCTTCAGCTTCCCTCCTTGGTCGATGTAGTTTCCTTTGCTTATTCGAATTAACTAATGCTTCACGGACATGTTAATTCAAAAGAGAAGGTTGAATTACCTAGGAAATGATGCTTATTAAACAATATCAGAGAGATCCCTTTTTTCTTTAATAATGTTCATACATAGGGCTTTACTGTTTACAGAGAGACTGTACCAATCAAGAGGCCCTACATGCCACATCACCATCGCAATCGTAATCGCAATCGTTCAGGCCCATTGAACTATCAGAACCATTATTTATGCATTTGGGCCTTCAAAACATCGGGAAATACAATTATTTGAAATACACAGGAATATATGGAAAAACCCGACCGAAACACTTAAGGCCGGACTTCAAATTCATTACACCCACATCTATAACTGCATCAGATTCGCTCCTCCACAACGTTATCGCAATCGGCAATCACAGCTTCCGGAAGTCTTTTATAAGTCGAGCTCATTACATCGCCGATGGCCGATGGCCCTACTGGACGCAATATAGTATTAAGTTGTGTTACAATAGGACCATCGGGTCCGCAACATATATCGCAATCGGTGCTTCCAATGCAGCAAGGCCTTAAGCACTTGCGATATGGCGGATGCGACATAGCATTAAGTCATATTGCAGTGTTGCAGCGGGTCTGCATACTTTATCGCAATCGGCACTTTCAGGGGTGACAGCCCTTTGTACATTGCGATATGTGAGTTCCGATAGGCAGATGTGATATAACAATAGAGCATTTCATAATGTTGCAGCGGGTTTGCAACGTATCGCAATTATATATATATATATATATATATATATATATATATATATATATATATATATATATATATATATATATATATATATATATATATATATATATATATATATATATATGTATGTATATATATATATATATATATATATATATATATATATATCTATATATAGATATATATCTATATATATATATATATATATATATAGATATATATATATATATATATATATATATATATATATATATATATATATATATATATATATATATATATATATATATATATATATATATATTGCAATTCACATGTTTTAATGTGGCAAGGCATAGAGCTAGAATATATTAAATACACTGAAAAGCATGCATCGGAACACTTAGCGGACTTCACCTGTTTATGCCCCCAGACATATATATCGTCGGGTCCACACATGTATATCACAGTCGAGGGTTTCGGGTAGTGGCACATAGTAGAACCCCCCGATATGATTTCTCTGATATATATGTATATTCTGCCTCCGATAGTGTATTCCGATATATATGTAAACTCCGCCTCCAATAGTGTATTCCGATATATATGTAAACTCTGCCTCTTTTAACTCTTCCGCTCTTCTTTATTGCTACGCTCCTTTAACTCTTCCGCTCTTCTTTATGCTCCTCCAATAGTTCTTCTTTGGCATATATATGACATATATATGGCTCCTCCGATAGTTCTGATAGTGTTGTTTATGCTCCTCCGATATGTTAACTCCTCTTTTGATGACTTCTTCCTCTTGTTTCTTCTTGGGCATGTATTACATGCGATGCTCCTCCGATGTGGCTCCTCTTGCTCTAATGTCTTCTCTGATAGCTTCATACTTTGATGGCTTCTATCTTTTCTGATATGCCTCTCTTGCTCTG
>CM062815.1:166416763-166515513 GCA_031772625.1 Pinus tabuliformis | reverse complement strand
TGCAAGGAGCACCACATTGTACTTCAAGAAGCACCCTACTGAACTTCAGGCAACACCCCACTAAACTTCAAGAAACACCCCACTAAACTTCAAGCAACACCTCACCCCACTACTACAGGAAACACCCCACTACTATAGGAATCACCCCACTACAACATGTTGCACCCCACTACTAGACCTCCCATTAATTTTCCCTCAGTTGGACTAGTTTAACTAAATTTAACACAGTTAAACTAAATTAAATAAATTACAACTCAAAATAAACTCAACTAGTGCTCCTAATTGTAGGAGACACTCTACATGACTCTAGTTAGACCCTCAACTTGAATTAACTAGCCCTACTAAGTCAAATTAACTTAGTTAACTATTACAAGTTGCCATGAGATGTAGAATTACAATTTAATTCAAGGACAAAATTAAATTAGGATTTTCTTGTTACCTTTTCAATGCTCCCTCTCAACAAGAAAGGGATTATTTGTTACTGCGATCTTGCCTCTGTGAAACTCGAATTTTCTTCTTGATAATTCCTTTGTCAAAATATCTGCATCTTGCGCCTCTGTAAGAATGTACTCTAGCAACATGATTCTCCTCTGCACACAATATAATAGATGGTGATACCACATGTCGATACGTTTGGATCGATCATGAAAAATGGATTCTTAGAGAGTTTGATACAACTACGATTGTCACTGTAAATCATTGTAGGATCCATCCACTAACCAAATAACCCAAAAAGGAACTTCCTCATCTAGATAACCTCACAAGTTGCTTGACTAACAACCACATACTCTGCTTCTGCTGAACTGAGTGCAACTAATCTATACTTCCTGTTGTACCACGAAATTATTGCTAACCCAATGCTGAAGATTCCCCCTGATGTTCTCTTTCTATCAGATGGACTTCCTTCCCAATCTACATCTGTGAATCCTCAAAGCTTCACTCCCTCTGTTTATCTCTAACAAATACCAAACTGAGTGGTGCCTCTGAGCTATCTCAACACATGTTTAGCTTCCTTCCAATATAGTTCGGTTGGCTTAAGCATGGATTGACTAAGTTGGTTAATTGCAAAACACATGTTTGGTCTTGTGTTCACCAAATAAATAAGTGAACCCAAAAGTTGTCTATAAATATTAGCCTCCACTACTTCACCAGAAGTAGCATCTTCCTTCCTCTAATTCCCTTCTAGAGGAGTCTCCATGGGTTTGCTTCTCTCCATATGGAACTTCTTCAATATCTCGTTGGCATACTTTCCTTGAGAGAAAAATAGTTCCCCATCTCCTTGCCATACTTCCATACCAAGGAAATAATGCATGAGCCCCATGTCCTTCATCTCAAGTTCTCTTACAAGATCCTCTTTTCAAGATCTTATCAGCTTCTGGTCACCTGTTAGAATCAAATCATCGACATATAATACTATAATCAATAGTTTACCTTCAACCATAATATGGTAAAGGTTCACATCTGCTTCACTTTTGGTGAAGCCCAAACTGGTGAAATAGTTTTCAATCCTCGTGTACCAAATAGGAGGTTCTTGTTTTAGTCCATGCAATGGTCACTTAAGTCTACACACATGTGACTCTCTGTTGAAGGTCTCAAATCCTTCCAACTACTCAATATACACCTCTTCCTCAATCATACCAGTGAGGAATATTGTCTTCACATCCATCTGATGTATATTCCATCCCATCTACACTGACAGTGCTAGAATAGATCTAATTGAAGTGTACCTTGCTACTGGAGCAAAGGTCTCATCGTAATCAATTCCCTCCACCTAAGAGAACCCTATGGCCAGAAATTTGGCCTTTTGTTTCTCCACACTCCCATCTGCTACTTTATTTACCTTGTAAATCCCTCTAGAATTCACCACTGACTTGTTTGCTAGTCTCGGCCACTTCCCAAACATTATTTTTGATAATGGAGTCATACTCCTCAACCATGGCATCAACCTATACTGGTTGTTGCATTGCTTCCTTGAATGAGAATGGATCAACCTCTACACTCTCACTCATTAGAGCCATGTAGCCAGTGTACCGATGTAGTGACCTCCTCTGCCTGCACTATGATGTGGGTGATCCCACATTTTCTCTAGCATCATGCATCAATCTGTTAGCCTCTCTAGTGCGCTTCCTTCCATCTCATAAAGTCTCTGCATGAGTGGGTTCTTCCTCTCTCTATTCCTTTGAATGTCTCTACTCCACATCATCCTGAGGTTCCTCCTTTGGAGCTAAAATCTCCTCATCTTCATGTAACTGAAGCTCCCTCTCAAGGGAACATCTCATGGCCTTCTCTTCATCAAAATTCACATCTCTACAAACTTGTAATAACCCTCCTGAAAATTCCATGTAATAAAAGTTAAAATAATATTAATAATCATGGTTGATGGGACATTAATTCCAAGTTGAATGTTGGGGAAGACATCCGAGGGGGTGTTCATTAGGTTTATTATGGATAACGTAATTGGCAAAGGAAATGGCTAAGGCTTTCGAAAGAAAAAAAATGGAATTTTGGCACATTTATTTATGAAAATAACGGAAATTAGGAGAAAGGGAGGTGAAAGGTCACAGGTTGCATGTGAGGAGGAAATTGAATGAAAATAATGGAAAATGAAGAAAATAGAGGCCTCATTCATAAAAAAGGCTTCTCCAGATCAGTTGGTAACCTTTTTTCAGTTCATTTCTGGAGCACAACCGTTATTCCCTCTCTCTCTCTCACTCTTGGACACTTAGAGTATTCTTGGAGCACTTGAGCATTGAATCAAGAAAAGCAAAGAAGGCAAGGGGAAGTGAAGATCAATTAAGGAAAAGCAGGACCAAGCAGCTACAATAGGATTCTTTGTAGGTATTGATTTACATGTTTGACTTACTTGTTAGATTTGGCATGCATGGTATTGCATGTGGTTCTTTGTTTTTATGGCATCGGTTTTTCTAGGTGTGATAGTGTTTTTCAGTCTATCCTTTCCATTTCCAAATATCCTTGATGAGATGGGTTTTCATACTTCGATTGAGTTGGATTATCGAATGGATTCGAAGCTAAGTGGGGCAAATCTCCAAAATGAGAACACATTGCTTGGTGGTCCCTAAACCAGATTGTGGATCATGGTAAAGCCACTGGCCTAATAACCCCTGAGCCATATTGTGGGTTGCGGTAAAGCCATGATTGTGTACCTCGGTGGGCCTAAGAATCCTTGCTGGTGAATGGTAGGATATACGGTAAAGACAAGAGGTGGATTTCTCTCCATTGGGCTAGTAGTCCCAGGATGGGATGTATGGTAAATCCTAGAGAGTGGGTCTTGGTGTAGGGCCTAGTGATCCCTGGATCAGACTGTGGATTATGGTAAAGCCTGAGAGACTAGGAGGCACTCAAATTATACACGTTGTAAGTGGAGAACTCTGATAGCATCCATGCTTGTTTGGTTCTTTTCGGTTGGTTATGAGTCCCACGTCCATGCTTGGAATATTGCACGGGGGTGATTGGTTGAAGAGAGATTTGGCTAAGTCAATCTATGGTCAGGTGGAACATGGTAGTCCCATCCCCAGTTGGTTTCTACATTCATTAATGAGAAATTCATCCCTTTGGTTTTCATGTGTAAATTTATTGGTTTATATGTGGATTCTATGGATGATGTATTTATGGTATTTATGTTGTTACTATGTTGGTTATGTATATGTTTTATGACAACATCCATGTATGGATCTCATCATGTTTTTACTTGTAAATGAATGGAAAATGTATCTATGACCTAATAGATGATAATGCAGCAAATGACATGAGGGAAAAATGGTTCTTAGTGATTCTCGGATAAGTACGAGATCCCTATGCTTAAATATGTTGTTTACATCTATAGATTACATGTTTGTGATATGTTTGAAGAAATGCCTATCATGGCTAGTAGGGGTCTAGTTAAGGGCTTGTTCAACTAATTGCTTTTGCATCATTGTTTCCCTATTGTTTTACTGCTTTGAAGATGTCATTCCATTCTGGGCAGTGACCTTGTGCTCTGGGCCAGAAAAAGTGGCTCAAATCCCAGGGACGCTGGCACAGAACTAGACAAAATGGTTCCTAGATGCAAGCTTGCAATCCTGTGAAAGCATCTAGAGGTCCCTAGACGTTGATTTTCCCATAGCATGAGAGCAATCAGAGGTAAAGTGATAAAAAAACTTGAGTGGGACCCAAGGGCAAGCTGCCTGAAGTGTTGGCATGGTTCTCATGGGTCCTGTAACTAATGTGAAGTTCTATATGTTATGTTTTTGTCGATTCCAATTCCTTGAGGTCACAAGGAGGTTGAATCCAATCACAGTAGCCTCTCATCACATGTTTACCCCAGTTGGACGGTTGCTTGGGTAGATGTTGGAGGAGGGTGTTACAGAGTGGTATCAGAGCATGGTTCACCCCTAGGATTGGATGGGTTGTGTGTTGGTCATGCATGCATGTTAGTTGCATGTGTGTCTCTTCCACTTGCATTCCATGTGCTTGTTGCATTGCATAATGTTGATCATGGTTGTAGTGATGTTGTCATGAGGAACTTGATGTTGATATTGTGCAGTGCATTGTCATGAGTGTATGGCTAGTTACATGTTGTTATATGTCGCTTGGTTACATTCTTGTATGTTAGGTTTGCGTTCTTGTATGTTTGGTTGCATGTATCATTCTTCTAGGTTTGGTTACAAGTATTGTTCGCTTATGCTTGATTACATGTGTTCATGCATATGTGTGGTTGATTATGCATTGCTTATGCATGTTGATGGTTGCAACATAGTTACAGATGAAACGAGAACTATTACCTCAAAACAGGTACTCGAGCCCAAAACCCCAAAAAACATGAAAAAACAACCCAAAAATGAAAATTGTTTATTCCATAATGATTATTTTTTAAGGGTAAATTTTCAACAATTTTTTTAAATGGAAGTAAAATCCATTTTTTTCTTGAAAAATGGATGAAAAAAAAACCCTTAAAAAATTGTTTATTCAGGAATAACAAAAAAAAAATCAGGTTACAATTTTGACATTTTAGCAATGGAGTCAAAGAGAAAATATCTAGACTTTGAAACACTGTAAAATTCCAACAATTCTTAGACATGATGTTAAAGATAAAATATCATGTCTCAAATTTTGACTATTTCCATCCATGTTGTTAAAAATAAAATATCTTGACTCTAAAAAACCTTGAAACTGTAATTTTTTCAACCATAGCATTAAAGATAAAATATCATGACTTAGAAAAACATTAAAATCTTGACAATTTTTCAACCATGCAATTAAAACCAAAGATTATGACTACAAAAAAATCTCAAGTTTTCAAAATATTCCAAGCATGACATTATGAAAATTTTTTATGACAAAACTTTAAAAATGAACACTTAAGAGTAATTCATTTTTTAAATGCAAAATATATAGCGATTTTAAAATCTTAGCCTAAGACAACTCTATACATTGCAAAAAAATATAAATCAACCATCAAATTGACACGCGGTGTACGTGAACTCAACCCGCTGTAATGAAAACTTAAAGACCAACCATGAAATTGATACATTGTGCGGACATACTCGATTCTTTATAACGAAAATTTTAAAAAATCAACTATCAAATTGCCCATAAATGGGATCAGGTTGTTAGATGAGCATCGACACAGACCTTGTTGAAAAAAAATGAAAATAAAACCAAAATAATAGATATATATATATATATATATATATATATATATATATATATATATATAAAGAAAAAAAAATGCAAAACAAAAAAACAAAAAACAAAAATTCAGATATTGAAAAAAAAATAAAAAGGATAAAAAAAACACAAAAAATAATACAAAAGATTTTATTTTTTTTAATATTGATAAAAAGAAAAAATAATAAAAATAAAGCAAATTTTAAATAATGGAAAAAAAATAAAAACACAAAAAACAATAAAAAAAAAAAACAAAATTCAAATATTGAAAAAAAAATAGAAATTTTAAAACAGTAAAAATAATTAAAAAACACGAAAAATTAAAATATAAAAAAGCATATATATATATATATATAAAGAATAAAAAAAAAAAACTTTAAAACATGACAAAAAAACTCAACTATAAAAAAAAAAGACAAAAAAACCTAAAAAATGTAAAAATAAACACAAATTAACTTATAAATATAAAAAATTAGACAAAAAAAAAATATATCATAAAATAAGTAAATAAAAGCAAAAATAAACACAATTTACCAAAAAAACTAAATAATAAATTAACAAAATAAAAATAAAAACATTTTTTTTTTTAAATAAGAATCATTCTTTTAAATAATTATTTTTTTTTAAACAGAAAATTTAAAAAAAAAATACATAACTAAGAAATTAAATTCAATTAAAATTAAAAAAAATCAAAACAAAATAATTAAAAAAACAGTAACAAAATTAAAATAAAAAAAATAAAATAATAAATAATAAATAACTAAATTAAAAATTAAAAAAAATTAATAAAACAAAAAAAAAACAATAAAACAAAAATTAGTAAAACAAAAAATTAATAAAACCACATTTAAATTCCGCCACCCCCGGGGGGGTTGGTCGCAAGAGAGGGTGGGGTGTCGGGTTGTGTGCAGCAGCCAGCCTGCTCGTGCCCACGACCAACCCCATCCTACGAGTGGCTGGCTGATTTGGGAATTGGCCAGCCACCCCTCGGGTGGGGTTAGCCGTGGCCACGGGTGGGGTGTTGGTTGCGTGCAGCTCGTCTCCCGTTCACGCCATGACCAAGCCCACCAGGGGGTGGCATAATTTTTTTTTATATATAATTTTGGTTTTATTAATGTTTTATTAATTTTTTTATCTTTTTCCTGAGCTTTTATTTTTTAATTTTTTTTTGTTTAACTTTTGTTTTTATACTTTTTGTTTTTAATATTTTTTTAAAACTTTTTATTTTTATTATTATTATTATTATTATTTGGTTTTGATTTGCTTTTTTTGTTTATAATATTATATATATAATATATTTTTCAATTTTTTTTTTCATTTTTTTAAATTTTTATTTTTAAATTTTTATGTTTTTTTTTAGTTTTTAAATTTAACTTTTTTATATAAATTTGTTTAGTTTTTTTTTTTTTTTTTTTTTTTGTAATTTTTTTTAACTTAAAAAAATCATTATGGATGCATTTTTATTATTATTTTTTTTCTCGAAAACTAATTCTATTAGGAAAAAATATTGTACAAGAGGATACATTCCAGAGATGCAAAAAACCAGCCACCGGAAATGATAGGACTATCAACCTTGGTTCCAGAAGAAAAAAATAGCAAGCAAGGAGCTACAACGAGTCACTAGTGATCTAAAGGAGCAGTGAATCCTACCCAGAAAGGGTAGAGGGATCAACACGAATCTTTTTACCCTTCCTTTTTTTGACTTCAACCACCCATTTTGGGGTGGGTGAGCAACAATAACTTGAAGATTGGGTACCTCCCCAGGAGAACCTTCCTTTTCTGAATCAGAGGAGGAGGACAAATGGACACGTTTCTGAGCAATGGCTGTGTCAGTGGAAGGTGCCAGACCATCTGTGGGGTGTGGCTCGAAATGAGGTGATTGAAGCAAATCTTCATCACTGTTTTCATCTTCATCTTCAGAGCTGGAGGAATCAGAGTTCTCGACAGGAGGAGGAGAACAAGGAGCCCATCGTTTAGCCTTGGGCTTGGAGACGTTGGCCTTGTTCTTTCTTGCTGGGCGAGATGGGCATGTATCTTGCAAATGCCCAGATTGGTGGCAATGTCGGCACCGGAAAGCAGTATTCTCGTAGTCCAGAGTCTGGGCCATACAAAGTCGTTGATCTTGAGATTGATTTGTTCTGGAAGTCCTTTGCTCAGATCTAGTTCTGCACATAATCTTGCATATGAGTAGAGACCTTTGGATTCCCGCCAAAGATCACCATGAAGGAATCTACCCAATGAGTCTCCTATGACTCTGAAGACGCGAGTACTCCACAGGTGGGCAGGGAAGTTTGGAAGCCGGATCCATACAGGCGTCTTAGTAATGACAGCGGTGGCTAGATCAAAATCTGGAACCAAGGAGTCAAGAATAGTCCTGCAGTTCCCATGAACCAAGGGCCTTCTTCTAAGGCCTTTTCATAGTGCTTACTATTGTCAAATAAAACAATGAAATAACCTTTGGAGCAAAAAAAGATCTTACAATGATGTGTCCAGTTTGCATGGATCCATGCATAAAGATCCTGAGATCGCGGCCATAATCCATTGAATCTGCAAATGATGGCTCTTTCTGCAAATTTTTGAAGCTGGGAAGCCAGTTCATCATGTCTGAGTCAATAAAGGGAATTTCTTCAGCCTTGTCAACCAAAAGGCCTTAGATTTGGGTTTTCGGGGATTAGGGAGCTCAGATGAACAGCTTCTTTGTATGAAAAAGGCCGAGAGGTGGAAGGCTGTCCCCTGCACCTCCTCTCAAACGAAAGAATACCACTACAGAACTGTTCCTTAAAATGCTGTATGCAGAGAGGGGAACAGGGTCTTCAAGTTGTTTAAATGAAAGAGTAGTCGCTGAATGCCTACAGGGATCCCCATTCTATAATCTAGCTAAAGTAATAAATCCAGCAAAAAGAACACAATTTAACCAAAAAACTAAATAAATAAGTTAAGCTTAAAAATAAAAACATTTTTTTTTGAATAAGAATCAGGTGGTAATTTTTTTTTTTTTTAAACAGAAAACTAAAAAAAAAAGCATCTAAGAAACCAGGGGAGCAGACTTGCAAGATCTTGGCCATGAAAAAAACAGAACTTAGGAATTAAAAAGAGCAGTAACCTGTTCTAAAAAAAATCTGGGTGACCGGATCTAACTGATCTTTATCAGATCTGAAGCCAAAACTGTGCTTCGAAAACAAAAAATTTTCCCCAGATCTATACACCGACCAAGCTGACTTTGAAATCTCCTGCTCTGGTTTGTGGCTACATCGCATGGTTAACTGCCCGGTCGAGGCCATAGTGGCGTGGCAGATCTGCTAAGAGGGCATACTGAACCCACGTGAGCTTGCCGCATCTGCCCCAAAAGCTGCGATCAGAACGTTTCTTGACGCTCTCTGCAAGATCCTGCTTCGATTCAGTATGATTACAAAGTTTATTACAGGTCAACCCATGGCTATCTGTCCTTCATGGCCGTCTTGAGCATCGAGAGGGCCCTAACCTGAGCGGCCGAAGGCGAAAACGAAGAACTCAAACCCTGCGTCGTTGCTGCTGCGTCCATCTTTTTCCTCTCTCCAACCGTTAAAAAATAATCAAAAATATTTTGATATTACTAGTTTCACAAATAAATGTAGTGGGCTTGGCCCGGTTTAGACTAACTACTCGCACGACGAGCTACGACCTTGCTCGGGATCGAACACAAGACCGGTCCGTCATGACGAGGCCGACTTTTTAACTTACGCCGCCTCCACGACCTTGCATTTTTTATTATTATTAATGCTCAAGTTTTTTCTTTAAATTTTATGCTTTTTGAAATATTTTCCTTTTTTATTTTTTAATATTTTTTTTTTTTTTTTATTTTTTTTATTTTTTGTTTAATTTTTTTTATTTTTACAATTGAAATTTGTTTTATTTTTACATTTTGATGGGTATTTTTTTAGTTTTTTTATATATTTTTATATTATTTGAGTTTTTTTTGTCATGTTTTTTTATTTTTTATTTTTTATGTTTTATTATGAACATGAAAATCACAAACATTTTAAAAAAATATCCACACTTAACACATTACAAAATTTAAATTGTAACAAATAAGCCCTCTAAACAAAAAGGGTTGATGCTGCATCAACACTTTTTAAAATCAACATGAAAATCAGTAACATCGAAAAAAATGTTCATACTTGATACATGTGAAAATTTAAAGTGCTAAAAAAAAAAGTTTATTCTCGCATCACCACTTTTCAAAATCAGGTGATTTTTTGCTACCTCAAAAAGACGGGTACTTGTTCACTTTCTCATTTGAATGGTAACTATGTTTTTCATGTGGCCATGTGTATAATGGCGTAATGGTTGTTTTTGCCATGCATGAGGTCATGGTATGTGTAGTCGATATAGTCATGCATTGATGACTAGACTCTAACAAGAATGATGTTTATGTGTTGATACACTTATTTGTATATGTCAATGTGTTGCTATGATTATGTTATACATGTATCACGTTAATTTGTATGATCTTGCAGATGAGGTAACCTCCCCAAATTATACTAAGGTACGTTGGTTTGTTATGATTTGGTTTATCTGAAATATTATGCCTTGTAGGAAAAATGTCAAAATGAATAGCAAGATGATAGACTACAAAGTGTTATCGGGAAATCTAGTGTCCACTTGGATCTGCTAGTCCTACTAAGACTGGTAGCTATCTTAGAAACAAACAAACTAAAACTACTTTCATTTTCTTTTATGAGAAGTAGATAAGAATGGCATGAAGGACACCAACCTCAGTCTTGCACTTGGTTCCTTGCTCAGTTCCTCTCCCTTCCGACAGATCCTTGCCACTTCTCCTTCGTCTACCCAGCTTCAAAGAGCACTTGTGGAGTCAAAACAACATAATACTATCGAAGAACAGAGATCTACAATCACAAACAATATAGGACCAGATGTATATTAACCACACAAATGCATATATCATCAAACATACAAGAATGTGGAGGAAAACTTGAATAGCTTTATTAATATCAAGAACAAGCAAAGAGGATTACAACCAATTGTTCTGACCCAGTGTCACCCTCCAGCATGAAAGCCCTTCTTTCACCTCATGAAAAGCTTAGATCACCCAACACTATGATATTCCAACAAGAAACCAACAGCACTTCCTTACAAGATACAAAATTCCAGCCTCTGGATCTCTTGGATGAGGGATCCATATATAGATGATTGCAGGGGGGTGAGTCAGCTTCTGGGATTCTGATTAGTGTCCTCTCTCTGATAGTTCTTGATTCCACTTGGAGATTGATGATCTCTTACTCATCCCTGGGCGAATTCAGAGAGGCAAGTGTCACAAGAGAAGTCTCTGGAAGATTCCATGATCATCCACCTCACAAAGTGTCTCTGCCATTTGACCACTCTCTCCCATCGCACCCCATAGAAGGGCTTTTCAGTATGCATCGCACCTCCCGTGTGCATTAGGTGGGATGCATCGCACTTTGACCATGGAGCAGGTGAGATGGTCCAGTTTTGACCAGTTCTGAGCAGTTTTTCATGGAGAACTTCTAGGAGATGATGTAATCAGTTGACCTTGTGCTTTTAGGGTATGGAACAACACTTTTAGGGACTTAGGAGCCCTTGGTTTATGGACATGTTTGATTGGGGTTGCAGTGCCCAAAAATGTCTATAACAGTTGCCCCCTAAAGCATGAGGTCGTTAATCTTTGATGTCGGGTGAAATGCTTTATCATGAGGATCCGCAGTTTTTTCGAGCTGGAAGGCGACCTGTAATAAGATACAATACATTATCTTCATAATATTTTTCATGATCTAGCTGAGGCGGGCATTCCTATGCTTAGCTTTATAAATTCATTTCCATCTACATAAGATAGACAACCGTCTGTGCGGGAGACTGATGATTCTAATAGAGTCATCATCCTTTGATTCGGATGATCGTCTATGCAGCAACAATGTACATTTGATGTCTTTATTTTCCTGAATATATCGCAGCCCGGATGGATGAAACTAGATCTGGGGTCTTCAAACTCGTTCAATCTTCACTCGGAGTACAAATCAATCCATGTGAAAGATGTTCTGGAGTCAAACATGGAAAGACATCACTTGATTACCAGCCAATGATGTAAGTTGTTAATAGGCACGAGAGGAATCACCGATAATGATGATGACCTCAAGGTACTACAGTACAATTCGCGAGGTGTGAATAAGGGACTTGGCGTCGAACACCGCGCAAAATCTTTCGGTCGAAGGCCATTGATGTAAACCTGTCACCGGAAGTGAGAAACTTGCCATTGAGGCATGCAAGCTTCAAAGTACTGAAAGGGTTGTTCCTAAGTTGACTTCTTGGATAATGAGCTGATGTCGACAAGAAGCGACCTGCCGTAGGAGGGCCTTAATGAATCCCACATCTATGACATGGAACGGAATAAATGACTTTGGAGGTGAAAACGATCTGATGATACAGGGTTCAGGGTGGTGGACATGAAAGAATGGAGCATGAATGTATTGCAGCAGATGAGACACAGGTGAATTCTCTGAGCGTCTTCTCTTGAACATACCGGTGACACTGACATGATGGATTGGTAGCGTTAACCCCAAATGTGGATGGTGTGATGGACCAATGGTGATATGACCAGTGAACGGAACAACCCAACCCGACTCGGACGCAGAGTGAAAGTGTCATGCTCAAGAGTGACTTGCTACCAATAAAGTTTCTTCAAGTTTTCTTCCCAAGTTTTCCCCAGTCATTGCTGACTAGTACCTCTTTATTTTTGTCAAGCTTGAGGAGGATAACATATGCTTGTTCTACAATTTTCCCTTCGGGCAAACCCGTCGCTATGTTTTAACGAGCCTAGTGACAGTGAAACTCGTTCTTCTCTGTATGCATAGAAAATTTTAGGGGCGAATGTTCGCCCTTTGGCGAAATTAAGGGGTTTTAAATTTTTAGTGGGCGAATATTTTGTATCATAGTACATTTTTACAAATCACCTCAGATAGCCCACCTTATTTTAAGGGATAGGGTAAAAAAGGTAAATTTAGCCCTTGAAATTAGGAGTTACAACCTTCGATTCGCCCATTTTCAAGAATAGGTTTTATTTAAGTGAATCCTATGGGCCAAAGGCCCAAATACCATATTTATAAAAGAGGTATGGTAAATTAATAAAAATATAAATAAATGAGAGGTATGGTAAATAACTAAAACATTTTTTATATTTACTCCATAAGTCACCTTATATACATGCAAGGGTGTAAACAAATAAAAATATAAGTAAAGTGGAGGTATGGTAAATAAATAAAACGTCTTTTTTATACTTACTCAAAAGGTATGGTAAATAAATAAAAATATAAATAAACTAGACGCATGGTAAATAAATAAAACCTCTTTTTATATTTAGTCCATAACCCTTGTTCTATTTATGAAGCCTCATGAAAGAGGTTTTATTTAAGTGAATCATATGGACCAAATACCATATTTGTAAAAGAGGTATGGTAAATTAATAAAAATATGAACAAATAAACATTTTTTTATATTTACTCCATAAGTCACCTTATATTTACGAACACTCAAAAAATGCGTTATATTTAGGTGAAACCTATGGGCAAAATACTATGGGACAAATACCATGGACTAGATTGTTATTAATACCATGCAAAAAAACATTATTAACCCTAATATTAGTATTAATAAAAATAAAAATGGCACATGGTATTGACCCATGGTATTCACCTAGAATGTAGCCTATTTAAATGGGGGAATTAAACCAGCATAGATCCATCTTTACTCTGCATCTACTAACCCCCGAGAGTATCAAATATCATGATATGCAAACTAGCATAGAGTGAAAAGATATTTGATCCGACCAAGAGTAAAAATGGATGTTGTAATTTAATGTATGTTAAACATTTTAGCTTGGTTAAAATAAAAAATAAAATAAAAATCAACTATTTATTTTATTAATTTTTATAAATTACTAATAGTAATTTTTAAGCTCCAGGTTTATGATAACCCATGGTATTGACCCATGGTAATACCATGTGAGCATAGACTATTTAAAGAAATTCTATCATCTTAGATCCATCTTAAGCTACCAAGTGCTGATAAATAGATCATCCCCCAGTGGTAGATGTGGAGTTAAGATGGATATAGGTTGGTTTTTATGATAATGAAGATATTAAATAGACTTACGAAATTATATTGTAAAAACATCTTAAGGTGAATGGTTAAAGCATAGACATTGGACAAGTATATTTGTATACTTCTGTTTTAAACTGAAACAAATCCAGGGCTCAAAGGAATGGATTGATTGCACTAGTCATCCTTCCATAACTTTCCAACATATGCTGGAGTAAACAGATTGTAATTTGGGTAATTTTTCTAATTGCAAACAGGAACATACTTGTGTATTGGCAGGGTGGTTACGAGGTCCCTAGAAGTGATGAATTTGAATTTTTCTTGGTTTTATATATAGTATTAGGTTTTTTCTCATGCTTTCTGTGAATGGCACGGGTGAATTTTATCCTACACCCACTAGGTTATCGATATGTAATTTCGGTAATTTTGATTTCAAAAGATATTTTAAAGAAATGCAATGATTTCATTTGTGTATTCAATAAACACAAGATTTTATAATTGAGTAAAATATTCGCCATGCCTGGTGAGTGATTCGGCAAAAAATTATATATACATATCATATTATTGATAAAATCGCCTTCCATTTTTCCTATATACCATGGAGATTCGCCCATTTATTATACATGTAAATTTAGGGGGGGTTCTTAAAATTTTTCCTGTCTCTATGGACAAGTTTGTCGCTATTTGGTTTTAACGAGTTTAACGACAAAGATAACTCGGTATTTTTCAATTTTAGAGAGTCTAAAAGGGACGTAAAGGAAACTCCAACAATCCTTTTTCGTCATATAATCCCCTAAGTCCAAAAAAGTATAAAACAATACGAAAGGGATGAATTTTTGGTAATTTTAATGAGCTGAACAAGACAAGAGCTCGATCTTTTTGTGTAATAATCCCTCAGGTCCAAAAAGATTAAAATCTAGAGGATGGATAGCACTTCTGGTAGCTTTAACGAGCTGGAGAGGCTAATTTCTCGGCAATCTTTTCATATTTTACGAGTCAGATGAAAAGAGCTTAAAGGAGACTCGTTTTTTGAGGAACGAGTGATAATTTCAGGTAGCAGTTGATTCCAGGTAGGGTTTGGAATTTTCCAATCACGCTAGTGTCACAAGGATGGCTAACAGGATCACTCATCGCAACTGTTCCTCAAAAGGGGTAAACAATCAAATGGAGGTGAATGATCGGCTAAAACAAAGTGGAGGTGATGGTAAGAACATGACCAGGGCTCAAAAGCTGATGATAATGCATTCACAATGGTTATTTACTGGAGATTGGTTCATTTTTTAATGAGCTTAAACTCTGGGGGAAACATTTGCTCATTGCTAAGGTTTAATTTTAACGAGCTTGAACTTCGCATAAAAACTGCTCGTGGCGGGTTTATTTTTTAATGAGCTTTAACTTTGCGGTAACACTACTCGTGATAAGTTTGCATGCCCCCAGCATAATAACGCAAATCGAGGTGCATGCCCCCCAAGCTTCATTGCATTCAACACGGTGGTTAGAATGAAGGTTTACCTTCAAGATCTTTGAAAGACTCGATTGATCGTAATCAAAGACTCGATTTGGAAAGGGAGTTGTTTCATTTTTTAATGAGGTTGACCCAGGAAAAGAACTATTCTCAGAATCCACCATATTTACAGTATTTGATAGAATATCAAAAACTGAAGGATGTTTAAGGTTGCTGGAATAATCTTCGTGGTAATTTGGAAGATGGGAACAATGGTGGTAATCTTCCCACGGTGCCTCTCCTATCATCTTTGATTGAATGATTCCTTTGTCTGTAGAATATACATGTGACCAAGGATCTAAAGAGGTGCCATATTCCTTAGACCTATCTATCCAAACACTCGATGAGCGTTGATTTGGGTTTGCCCCTCAGGCCAAGAAAATTGATTGCTACAATATTTCTAATGGGCTTGGAGGCAATACCTGCAGATGATCCGTTTTAATATTGTTTTCAGAGATCTTTTGAATAGAAGATATCATATTGCAGGTTCCCACAGTTGCCACTTTTGTCAGATTTATTGGTGGCAGTAGGCCAAAAGTCCCCATTAATATAGGGTCTTTTAGTAGGCATACTCCGATATTTTGAAACAAGTGAGGGCTTCCGTGGATCATCGGAATGCTTCCCGTAACTTGTGAACTGTTGGGGAGAAATGTCTGTTGGTCGACGATTGTAATTCCTCCTTGAAAGGGAAATGTAATCTTCCTGAAATAGGTCGACACAACGGCTGCCATAGCATATATCCAGGGCCTTCCTAGTAGGATGTTGTAATCGAGGTTTCCGTCAATTACTTCAACATCTATTTCTATTGTTTTGCCCCCCAGTTCGACTTGCAAGTTACTTAAAATCTCGTATGGGGTGTATGTTCGTCCATCAAATGCTTTTAATGTTGTCGAAGATCGCGACAAGGGTGGAGATCCTAAAGTTTTCCAACAACTCATCGACATAATACATGTAGATGCCCCCTCATCAATAATTGTTCGATGAACAGTTTTGTTGAGGGCTTTCACTTGAATAAGGAAAGCTAGTTGAGCTAGTAACTGAGGGTCATATCCTTTGTGATTAAAGGACACAAGATTGGAATCCGTTAGGTCAATCCCACCTATCACTGATAATAAAGCCTGCTTTTGAGAGGGGCAATTTTGCAGTACCTCAAGTGTCGACATAGTGGATGGCGATTGGGCCAGATCCTCCACTATATTATAATGTTGTGCTGCTCTGGCACGAGGATTAAATGTCGATTTGTGTACTACTCCCTTTGGCAGCTTTATCATTAGTTCAGGAATGATGGGTGGCACAACTTCGGTCGAAGTTGTTGTCGAACTACTGGGTTGATCATTGGCCTTGTTGTCCGACAGCTGTGGATTCCTGTAATCTTTATTCCTTGTCGATATCAAAGCATCATTTTGCTGCTTTGAAACCGACAACATTAGCACTTGGGACGGGGAAGCATTGTCACTAGCAACCAGATTTGTTCCCGGATTTGGAAACGGATCAGTCAATACTGCCGAGGTTTTTGAATTCTTGAATAATTTTCTAAGCTCAGCTTTATACGGACATTCTCTTGTCCAATGATCCTCATCACATATTAGGCATGGACGATTTGGTTTCCTTTCTCCGGAAGGGTTCGCAGAAGATTTTTCAAGGGACGACTCCTCCTGTTTTTTCTTCTTCCCTTTCTTTTTCTTCTTGCCTCCTGGTTGCTTCGTTTCTTTGCCTTTGTCAGTCGACACGACATTTACTTCCGAGGCGAGAAGTTCTTCATTTTCATTTTGACCTGAAACCGTATGGGCCTTTTTCGACTTAGCCTTTATGGTTTTCATGCTGGTCGTTCCTATCATGCCGTCCCTGGCATGAGATTCTTTGTTTGATTTAGGAGATGGAGGAACGGAAAATTCCGGTCTAGGAGCATCAGGGATTTTATGGTAGAGCATGCCAGACTAAGTATAGATCAGGTCTAGATATTGCGCACGAGCAATTACTTGCTCTTCAATGATGACTCCTCCCTTTGCCACATCTTCCGTAATAGAAGGTAACAATGACTTAATAAACCATTCAGCCAATAGCTGATCAGGAACATATGTTTTTACCATTCTGCGACAACGTCGCCACTCATGAATATGATCAGATATGTGAGTCGTCGTCGTTTGCTTGAAATTGGTAAGAAGCTCTGTTCCCGTTTCATACCTTATGGGTAACTGAAAATGGGTTAAAAAGGTTGTGGCTAGGGTGTTGAAGTTATCAAACGAAGCTCTAGGCAATTCGATACACCATTTTGCTGCCGGACCAGTTAACGTTCGCTGGAAAAGGCGAAGCCTAATCGAATCATCATTTAAAGTGTTAGATGAACACCACAGGTGAAATGTCATCACATGATTCGACGGGTCTTCACCCGGATTTCCATTAAATTTAGGAATATATGACGGAAGTTTATGAGGAATCGCTGGCCACCAAGGGGCGTAAGCGATTGGATCGTTTGTTAGCTGGTTTAGATCTGGTAACTCTAAAGTTGCCATGAAGGGCAACTATTGATTCAGGTTCGGCGAAGCGTACCCAGGATAAGATGGGATTGCCTGAGCAGTGGGTCTTTGCATGCGAGCATAGTGCATTTGATGCTGATAACTTTGATAAGGTTGATGGCATAACCATTATGAAATGGTTGATGTTGTCTATTTTTAATATACGGCTGCCCATTACTTGCAAAGACTTGGTGCTCAGATCATTGGTAAACTTTTTGGAATTGTGGTTGTTGATATTGCACCAGCCATGGTTGTGAGACCATGTGATGTTGCCCAATACTGGCTGTTTGACCGAGATGAGGGGTAATGGTACCCATTTGAGCTTGGGTCACTCTAGTTAAGGAGCCACTAACCAATGATTGTGGTGGCATCGCAGGGACAAGGGGCTGTTGGATTGCGACCTAAGAGACTTGAGGTTGGCATACAACAGGTAACGCTTGTACTTGCGACACCGTCATAATAGCTGGTGTAGTGGGGATATTTGACATAGGAAAACTTTGTTGCATTGAGTATACAACTCTTGGTTGTTGAGGTGGTATTGGCATCCAACCACTAGATGTAATTCCAGCATAACCTGAATTCTATTGGGAACTCTAGTATGTTTGACCTCCTAGAGGAGACAATGAAAGGGCATATTGCCCCCCATACAGCGGTAATTCGGTGCTTAACAGAATTATTTGCCTTTGAGGACCAGACTGCCCAAATTGACATTGCGAAGGATCAATTTGCTGAGACTCAACATAAGAGATTCCATATATTATTTCGGACGAACAAACGGGAACAGACCATACCGTCGAAACAACCCCTGGATGGATCCCATCCAGTGATTGAGAGCTAGTTGCGACAGATGGTATGCCGACAAACATTGTTGGAGTAGCAACAGGAAGTTCTGCCGCTGCTGTGTCAGATGACACAGTCCTAGATGTCGATGATTGTTCAGACATATCTAGTCTATCCAAAAGGTTTCCTAGCGATTCTACAGGAACTTCCGATAACGGTAGACTAATTTCTGATGAAGAAGGATATAGAGTGACCCCTACTCCAAATTGCGATGGAGTACTAGATGGTGGATTCTCTACAATTTCTTCTATAGCAATCAAACTAGGTGGAAGAGGTAGACCGTCAGGTTCGTAAAATATTTCTGGTGTCGAAGAAGTTATAGATTCTGCAGCGATTGATGTTTGGGGAACAACACCTTCCGAATCAGCTATGGATGGAGCCGGTTCAGGTATAGAAGTGTTTACCTTCACACTTGGATCAGTTCTACTGTGCTCTTGTGGCTGCGGAACTTCTTATGTAAAGGCAGGGGTACCAGAAATGTTTGGAGTAACCGGAGTCTCCGAGGGTGTCGGAACACTTGTTCCAACCCGACCAGGGGACTTTGAGACGGTTAAACGAGTTCGCTTTGTCCGAAATAGTTTTGATTCTGGAGACAAAGACGGTTGACTCGTAAGCCTCTGTGAACGACGGGGTTTCAATTGACTTTCTTCCACGATTGCGGATTACTCGATCAACTAAAAATAAATGGGAGAATGTTTCCGAATTAAATGAATTTTAGACGCTTTGACACAACTTGTTTTTTCAATTTTTAAGAGTCGAGAAAAAACAAAAGATGACTCTAGTCGCCTTAGATTTTTAATGAGCCTGAAGTGACAAGTGCTCAGATGGACCTTTTCCTTTAAGGAGTCTGAAAAGGAACGAAAGAGACTGCTCTGGAAATCTAGACAGAGGGATTACCAAACCAATCGCAAAACTGCAGAATACTTTTTACGGTACAGCAGTCAATCTTCCCAAATGTTGTGTTCAGTGCATTGCGATCGATAGGGCGGCAGGCACAGCTTCCTATGGATAAAGGATATATCCTATTGTGGTCTCCCAATATATACTCGACAGTATGTGGGAGCACAAGTCCGTACTGGCACTTGTTGTCTCAAAGAGGAGGAATCACCCAACCAACAGTGAAAGCGACAGTTACCAGGCTTTACGATGCTGGAATACGTCTCTAGCCTAAACTTCTAGATGTTGTGCGTTAGGTTCCAAAGCAGTTTTAGGTTCATTAAATTTATTTTACAGTTGATTTTTCTTAAGAAATTTTCCTTTCAGGTTCACCGCGTGATGTAGATGTACAATTCCTAAAATGCAATCTAAGATGATAAATAATCGTTTAATCTTCTTTTTGCAATGAAAATCCTAGCTACTAAAGAAAGAGAGACAGTATTCTTTCAACATAGAGTAGAGAGCACACACTAGATGCACTGTCCTAAATCAAACCAACAAGCAATCTAAATGCAAATGCACATGCATGTATTTGTTTTCAGCTTTCTTAATGTGTGAATGACAAGAAGAATGCTAAGTACAAATCTGAATTATCTTTTCAAAGCGACAGTACTAACAGATTTCTCTTCAAAAACGAAAGGAAGATAATGACGACACTTTACTATTTTGAATTGAAAACTGCTTTCGACACTTGAAAAACTACTAATTCAAATCAAATACAAGAGTAACTATATAATCGACCATCAAGAGCAATAGAATTCTTTTCTTTGACTGAAAACGACACTTGCGACACTTTCAAATAAAAAGACGATAGTACGACTATGCTACTACTTTGCAAAAGAGAACTGAAAATGGCGGAAAATACATAAAAAAATTCACAGTTCTTTGCACAATGGAGGCGGAATGATGGAAAGGAAGGGGGTTTCCATAGTGGTATACTGATCACAGATAGAAAAACTCCAGAAAGAGTTGAAAAGAGTGAAGAAAAAACCAAGACCTGGAGGCAAAATTAGCCTTTTCTGATCATCACACTTGTAACACAGGGAAACAGGGATGCATCCCACCTACTGCACATGGGAGGTGTGATGCATACTAGTTTCCTTGAAGAGAGGGTGTGATGGTACCAGGACGAGACTTTACTTGGCTCTTGGTCACAGTTTGCAGCTTAGTTTAGGGATTTAGGCCGAGCAAATGATGTACAGTAAATAAAAATCACAGGGGCTGATCTAATGAGGTTACTAGAGCCACCACTAGGGCAATTAGAATCTTTGAAAATCAATTGTTCAGTTTATAAACAAAACCTAGAGATAGACTGAAGCAACATTGATCTACTTTGCACTTGCATAGCAAATGCAGTTCAAAGGCTAGTTGGCTTGACTTCAGGCGCCGTCTGTAAGTTTATAAAACAAACAAATATAGACAAACAAACAATCTATTTGCTCCCTAGCGGAGTCGCCATTTTGTTATCGGGAAATCTAGTGTCCACTCAGATTTGCTAGTCCCACTAAGACTGGTAGCTATCTTAGAAACAAACAAACTAAAACTACTTTCATTTTCTTTTATGAGAAGTAGATAAGAGTGGAATGAAGGACACCAACCTCAGTCTAGCGCTTGGTTCCTTGCTTGATTCCTCTCCCTTCGGACAGATCCTTGCCACTTCTCCTTTGTCTACCCAGCTTCAAAGAGCACCTATGGAATCAAAGCAGCATAATACTATCGAAGAACAGAGATCTACAATCATAAACAATATAGGACCAGATGTATATTGACCACACAAATGCATATATCATCAAACATATAAGAATGTGGAGGAAAACTTGAATAGCTTTATTAATATCAAGAATAAGCAAAGAGGATTACAACCAATTGTTCTAACCCAGCGTCATCCTCCAGCATGAAAGCCCTTCTTTCACCTCATGAAAAGCTTAGATCACCCAACACTATGATATTCCAATAAGAAACCAACAACACTTCCTTACAAGATACAAAATTCCAGCCTCTGGATCTCTTGGATGAGGGATCCATATATAGATGATTGCAGGGGGGTGAGTCAGCTTCTGGGATTCTGATTAGTGTCCTCTCTCTGATATTTCTTGATTCCACTTGGAGATTGATGATCTCTTACTCATCCCTGGGCGAATTCAGAGAGGCAAGTGTCACAGGAGAAGTTTTTGGAAGATTCCATGATCATCCACCTCGCAAACTGTCTCTGCCATTTGTCCACTCTCGCCCATCGCACCCCATAGAAGGGCTTTTCAGTATGCATCGCACCTCCCATGTGCATTAGGTGGGATGCATCGCACTTTGACCATGGAGCAGGTGAGATGGTCCAGTTTTGACCAGTTCTGAGCAATTTTTCATGGAGAACTTCTGGGAGATGATGTAATCAGCTGACCTTGTTCTTTTAGGGTATGGAACAACACTTTTAGGGACTTAGGAGCCCTTGGTTTATGGACATGTTTGATTGGGGTTGCAGTGCCCAAAAATGTCTATAACACAAAGACTTTCCCTATGAATCAGATGAGCAGCGTGGTGGGAACTCTTTTGATTTGCAGATACATTGAGAAGCTTAAAAGGAAGAAATAAGAAGTTGTAAGGAAGACAATGACAGGATCATACAGGCGCAAGAGAAAAAAGCAGAGGTTAATTCAATACTCCTTCAAATTTTGTCAGAACTGTAGCAACAAGGGCCACTTCAGATCAACCATGGATAGGAGGGCATAACTAATGGGGCATATGGCAGTAGGTCTCCTAATAGAAATAGGTCTGATAGAGCTAACACGATGAGAGATAGCAAGTTGTTGGAAACTTCAGATAGGAGTGTTGATGAGTACATGTACTATTCTAGTTTTGGTTCTGATATGCGTCATAATCGTCATCGTTATCATCCTTACAAGATGAGTGATAATGTATACTTGCGAGATGAATTTAAGAAAGCAAAGCCACCTAATTTTGATGGAGATGTGAAGCAGTCAGTAGATGTAGAGGCATGGATACCTGGGATGAACAAATTCTTTGAGTTGCATGAGTACATAGATAACATGAAGGCCAAAATTTCTATGTTCAGCTTGAAAGGTAAAGCAGACATTTGGTGAGAAGATGTGAAGCGGGTTAGAGACATTAGGATAGATGACTTGAGTTGGCATGAGTTCAAGAGGCTTTTGAGGAAGAAGTTCTTGTCATAAAGGTACTATGACAGTAAGGGAAAATAATTCTATGAGCTAAAGATGGGGTCAATGACAGATGAAGAGTACACAACCAAGTTCCTGGAGCTATTGAGTTATGTATTGTATCTTACAGATGATAAGGCTAAAGTTTAGCGATTTGTCAGTGGTTTTCCATTAACATTTAGAGATCGGATTGAGTATGATGAGCCTCGGTCACTTGAGGAAGTTATTGGGAAATTGAAGCATTGCTATGAATAGTCAAAGCGTAAGAATGAATCTCAGCAAGGATGGAAAGGAAAAGACAAAGGTAAAGGTAAATGGAAACCTAAGAGAGAAAGACCTCAGAATGTAGAGGAGAAAGAAAACGTGGGACCTCCAAAGAAGTTTAATGTAGCTAGAAAAAGACATGGATCACAATAACAACATAGAGGTAATGGTACTGGGTGGTTTGAGTGTTGGCCATGTGGTGAGGAACACCTTAGGAGAGATTGTGCACAGAATCAAGGTGGCAGGCCTAAGATATACAATGCAAAAGAGGCACGGACTGTTGGGGATGTGGGGTAGAGTATTCATCGTATTTATGCAGTCGTGGACAACAGACAAGTAGAGCACCATACATCTATCATTAATATGGAAAATAAGCTTTGTGATCAAGTTATTTCTATTTTGATTGACCCTGGATCTAACTATAGCTATGTTAATCCTGACTTAGTGGATACATGTGGTTTGAGTAAGGAATTGCATGAAGAATCTTGGTTAGTGCAGTTGGTTACAAGTACAAAGAAGCGAGTTCATCATTAGGTAAGAGCTTGTGCATTTGATTTAAATGGTATGCCTACTAGAGTACATCTGAATGTATTACCATTGATATCATACAATATGTTGTTGGACATGGATTGGTTGTACCTTCATAGAACCAATGTGGATTGTTATGACAAAACCATTGAGTGTGTGGATTACAATAGAGAACCAAGAGTATTACAGGGAAAGAAGAAAGCCACATCACTTAGGATGGTGATAGCTATGCAGGAAAAGTGTAGTCGTAGGAAAGGGTGTATGTTATTTGCTGTACACATTTCTAGTAACAAAGATAAGCAGGTTGAGGATGCAAATATTTTGAGAAGGTACCTAGTTCTACAATAGTTTTAGGATTTATTTCCTTAGAACATTACTAAGTTACCACCACACAGGGAGGTGTACTTTTCTATTGAGTTAGTGTCAGGGACAACTCCAGCATCAAAGACACCTTACGGGATGAGCACACCAGAGTTGGTTGAGTTAAATTTGCAGTTAAAGGAAATGTTGGACAAAGGATACATTAGGCTAAGTGTATCACCTTGGGGTGCAACAATGTTGTTTATGAAGAAGAAAGATGGTACTCTCAGATTATGCATTAATTATAGGAATTTGAACAAAGCGACCATCAAGAACATGTATTTTTTGTTGAGGATTGATGATTTGTTTGATCAGTTGAAGGGATAAACAGTGTTCTCAAAGATTGATTTGAGATCCGGATATCACCAGGTACGCATCAAAGAGGAAGACATTTACAAGATAGACTTCCAGACCAGGTATGGGCATTATGAGTTTGTTGTAGTTCCATTCAATTTGACTAATGCTACACCTACATTTATGTGCTTGATGAATAGTGTGTTGCATTAATGTTTGGATAAGTTTGTTATTGTGCTTATTGATAAAATATTGATATATTATAAAAATCAGGAAGAGCATGTCGAGCATTTAGCAGCAGTGTTGAGATTGTTGAGAGATCATTAGTTGTATGCTAAGATCAGCAAGTGCAGTTTCTTTCATACTAAGGTACACTACTTGGGACATGTTGTGTCCAAGGAGGGCATTGCAGTAGATCCATAAAAGATAAGGGCTATCATGGAGTGGGTATCTCCTAAGAATGTGGATGAGATGAGATATTTCATGGGGTTGGAAGGCTATTATATGAGATTCATTAGGAACTTCTCACAGATTGCTTATCCTATCACATCATTGTAGAGGAAAGGTAAGAATTTTGAATGGACGGAGGAGTGTGAGGCCATTTTTTAGCGGCTTAAGTATTTTTTGACACATGCTCCAATGTTCAAGATTGCAGATTCAGATAGGGAGTTTGTAGTATGAACATATGCTTGCAAGAGAGCACTTGGTGGGGTCCTTATGCAAGATGGACAGGTGGTGTGCTATGAGTCGTGAAAAATGAATGAACACGAGCAGAAATACCCAACGCATGATCTTGAGCTAGCAGTGATCATACATGCATTGAATATGTGGAGACACTATCCTCTTGGTAGGAAGTTTGTACTTATGAGTGATCATATTAGGTTGAGGTATTTGTTTTACCAACTGAATCTAAACGCCAGGCAGGCTAGATGGCTGGCCATGATTAGTGAGTTTGATTTTGAGATCAGGTACATCAAAGGAAAAGAGAACAGGGTGGAAGATGATCTTAGTAGGCAGATATATGTAAATCACTTAGCAGCTATGAGCTCCTATGGGACAGACTTACATGATAGGATCTTGCAAGCAGGTCAACATGATGTTATATATATGGAGATTATCCACAGGTTGTAGCAGAGTATTGGTACAGGTACAGGGGCACGGGATATTAACTATTTCCTTACAACGGATGGACTGGTTATATTCAGACACATGATATATGTGCTTGACAGTGGTGAGCTCAAGAAGGTTATCTTGAGGGAGTTTCATGCAAAACCATATTTGGGTCAGCCAGCGTATCAAAAGACATTGACAACAGTGAAGAGATTTTATTATTGGATGAACCTAAAGAGGGATGTAGCAGAGTTTGTGGCTAGGTGTTTTTTTTGTAATCATGTGAAGGTAGAGTATAAGCATCCAGGTGTATTGCTACAATCGATTGTGATTCTAGAATGAAAATGGGAGGTCTTTTCCATGGAATTCATCATAGGGTTTTTGAGGACGGTGAGGCAACATGATTACATCATCGTGGTTGTGGACAGGTTGACCAAGGTTGCACATTTCATCCCAGTGAAGTCTACATTCTCATCTAGTGATGTAGCACAGGTATTTATCAAAGATGTGGTCCAATTGCATGGCATTCCAAAGAATATTATGTCAAACAGGGATGCAAATTTCACTTCCAAGTTTTGGAAGGAGTTATTTGCAGGTCTGGGCACAGAGTTGGCCTTAAGTACATCATCCAGAGACATGTGGACAGATAGAGAGGTTCAACATGATATTGGAGGATATGTTAAGGATGTATGTGATGCATCAACAATGAATGTGGGAAGAGTATCTTCCACTAGTAGAGTTCGCTTACAACAATCGGTATCAGGAATATTTGAAGATGCATCTGTTTGAGGCATTGTATGGGAGGAGTTGCAATACTCCTATCAGTTGGAGTGATCCAGTTAACATGGTGTTGATTGGACCAGACATGTTGGAAGACATGGAACATGGAATGTAGGTGATCAAGAAGAATATAAAGGCAACTCATGATAGGAAAAATAGTTATGCAGATCAGAACAGGTTGTTCAAGGAGTTCCGGGTTGGAGAACAGGTGTACTTGTGTATCAAACCAAAGAAGAGCTCCTTGCAGATTGGATCATATGCCAAGATGGCACGACAGTTTTATGGACCCTTCAATATTGTTGAGAGATTAGGCCAGTAGCCTATCGACTTGCACTGCCTCCGACAGTGCAAGTCCATGATGTTTTTCATGTGTCATTACTTAAGAAGTATGTTAAATATGTTGATCATGTGATTGGATGGTCTATATTGTGGGTGGAACCAGATGTAGAATTCCAGTTGGAGCCTCAGTGTATATTGTAGAAAAAGGTGCTCATGCTCTGGAATCGAGCAATCGAGCAAGATAAAGTGCAATGGAAACACTTTGGGCCCGATGAAGCTAATGGGAGATGGAAAATCAGATGCAGGCTATGTATCCTTCCTTATATGTCAGTTGAGGCAAAGAAGTTTCGGCATGGTGTTTTGGTATGACGTTTCGGTATATGTCTTGGTATATGTTTGATGATGTTTTGTTATATGCACATATGTATTTGGATGTAAATACCACCATGGGATATGCTATAAAGCTCCAATAAGTGGTATAGGTCTCATGTTGTCACGCTATTATGTTTTCATGCTATTATGTTATCCCATTATTATGTTGTCATGGTATCATGTTTTTTTGTTGTCATGTGGATTGGCATTCAACAGGGTGATCATTGTAAATACTGCATCGAGCTAAGCTATAAATATTCATGAGAAGTATGTATTATTTCCAACGGTTTTGCTAAGGTATATGTGTGATTGAGGATTGAGGGCAGTGCCCCCCAAGGGGGAGGGTTCTATAACAACCCTCATGAAAATTCCATGTAATAAAAATTAAAAAAAAATAATAACCTCGGTTGATGGCACACTTATTCCAAGCTGAATGTTGGGCAAGACATCCTAGAGGGTGTTCATTTGGTTTATTATAGCTAAGGGAATTGGAAAAGGTAATGGCTAAGGATTTCGAAAGAAAAAATGTCATTTTGGCACATTTATTTATGAAAATAATGGAAATTAGGATAAAAGGGAGGTCAAAGGTCAAAGGTTTGATGTGAGGAGGAAATTGAAGGAAAATAATGGAAAGTGAAGAAAATAGAGGCCTCATTCATAAAAAGGCTAATGAGGATTAGTTGGTAACCTTTTGTGAATTCAGTTTTTGAGCTCTCTCATTATTCTCTTTCTCTCTCTCACACTCTTGGACACTAAGAGTTTTCTTGGAGCACTTAGGCATTGGATCAAGAAAGGAAAATAAGGCAAGAGGAAGCAAAGATCAAGAAATGAAAAGTAGGATCAAGTAGCTACAACATGATTATTTGCAGGTATTGATTTACATGTGTGATTTCCTTGCTACATTTGGAATGCATGGTATTGCATGTGGTTCTTTGTTGTTATGGGATGGGATTTCCCAGGTGTGACAACTTTTTTTAGCCTAGCCTTGCCATTTCTTGATAGTCTTGATGAGATGGGTTCTCATACTTCGATTGAGATAGATTACCAGATGGATTCGAAGCTGAGTGGGGTGGATATAAGAAATGAAAAACACAAGGCCTAGTTGTCCCTAAACTGGACTGTGGATCATGGTAAATCCACTGGCTTAGTAACCCTTGATCCAGACTGTGGGTTGTGGTAAAGTCAGGATTGTGTGCCTCGGTGGGCCTAGGAATCCTTTTTGGTGAATGGCAGGATATACGGTAAAGCCAAGAGGTGGATTTCTCTCTGTTAGGCCTAGTATTCCCAAGATGGGATGTACAGTAAATCCTAGAGAGTGGGTCTCGGTGTAGGTCCTAGTGATCCTTGGATCAGAGGATTATGGTAAAGCCTAAGAGACTAGGAGGCACTCAAATTCCTCACGGTGTAGGTGGAAAACTTTGGTAGCATCCATGCTTGTTTGGTTATTTTTGGTTGGTTATGAGTCCCACATTCATGCTTGGAATATGGAACAAGGTTGATTTGTTGAAGAGAGACTTGGCTCATCCAATCTATGGTCGAGTGGAAGATGGTAGTCCCATCCCCGGTTGGTTTCTATATTCATTAATGAGAAAGTCATCCCCTTGGTTTTCATGTGTAACTGTACTGGTTTATATGTGGATTCTATGGCTGATGTAATTATGGTATTTATGTTGTTACTATGCTTGTTATGTATGTGTTTTATGACAACAACCATGTATGGCTCTCATCATGTTTTTACTTGTAAATGAATGGACAATGTATATGTGACTTAATAGATGATAATGTAACAAATGACATTAGGGAACAATGGTTCTTAGTGTTTCTCAGATAAGTACAAGATACCTATGCTTAAATTTGTTGTTTACATTTGTAGATTACATGTTTGTGATATGTTTGACGAAATGCCTGTCATGGTTAGTAGGGGTCTGGTTAAGGGCTTGTTCAACTAATTTCTTTTGCATCATTGTTTCCCTATTATTTTATTTCTTTGAAGATGTCATTTCGTTCTGGGAAGTGACTTGGGATCTGGGCCTAAAAAAGTGGCTCAAATCTTGGGGATGTCACCACAGAACTAGAGAAAATGGTCCCTGGACGCTAGCTTGCAGGCCTGTGAGAGCATCCAAAGGTCCTTGGACATTGGACTTCCCATAGAATTAGAGCGTCCAGAGGTCAAGTGATCAAAAAATTTAGTGGGACCTAGGGTCAAGTTTCCTGAAGTGTTGGCATGGTTCTTAGGCATCCTATAGCCAATGTGGAAGTTTTGTATGTTATTTTTCCATCGATTCCATTTCCTTAAGGTCACATAGGAGGTTGAATCCAATCATAGTAGCCTATTATCACATGTTTACCCCGATTGGAAAATTACTTGGGTATATATGGGAGGAGGGTGTTACAAAACCACTGTCATCCTGTTGGATGACAGGTACACCTGATAGTTGTGAGGTGTATTAGTGTACCCCACAAATAGGCCCAACTCATTTGTTGACTCTAGCTTTTTCCATGCATTTTTGGTAACATGATAGTAGACTGATGAACCAAAGATATCAAAGTGTGCCACATCTGGTTTCTTACCTAAAAATTCTTCTTTTGGTGTACGCATCCAAAGAATTCAATGAGGGATTCAGTTCTGCAAATAAACATTTGCGTTGCATGCTTCAACCCACAAGTCGATGGGACTTGATCATGTAACATCACTCATGCAACTCCCACAATACTTATGTTCTTCCTTTCAACCACCCCATTCTATTGTGGTTATGGGGTGATATTAACTCTCAATGAATTCCTTCTAATGCACATAAGTTCTTGAATTCATTTGACACATATTCTCCACTATTATCACTTCAAAGAGCTTTAAATTTCCTGCTAATATATTTCTTGACAAGTGCTTTAAATTCAAAAACTTTATCGAATGTATGATCTTTATTATGCATGAAGAAAATCCAAAATTTACGAGAAAAATCATCAACAAATATTACATAATAAATGTGCTTGGTTTTGGAGGCTATCGAGAACAGTCCACGCACATTTGAGTGAACTCTATCAAGGATCGCTTGCACTCGACTGGCTTTATCATGAAAGGAATCTTTGGTGTACTCCCCCAATGTACACCCTTTGCATGTGTCTCTTTTCTCTAATGTACCCTTTAGAAGTCCTGTAGAATTTTTTTGCATGATCTTCAAAGCTCAGTGGTGCAAGTGACCCAACCTTATATGCCACAAATCACCGATGTCTCAGCTCTGCAACTTCTCTTATTTTGTGCTCAAAGCAGTGCACTATTCTACATTCAATTTGTAGAGTTTCTTTAGATGAACCCCGATCCACTTCACCTGTCCTGAGGCTATGTGACGAATTAAATCCTTTCCCTTTCTAAATATCACATGGTAGCCATGGTTATCCAACATGGCAACTGAAAGCAAGTTCTTCTTCAAACCCGGAACACACATGACATATTTTAATGTGAGAGGATAACCAAACTCCCTTTGAAAGGTAATAAGATCGATGTTTTTCGTGTTATACCTCCCATCATCTCCCATCTTGATGTGCATCTGTAGGTCCTTCTCCTCCAATTCATTGAATAACTCTTTGTCGTCGATCATATGGAATGAGGCTGCACTATCTAGGTACCACACACTACCCATCACTGATGTCACCATGCAAGCGATGAGGGAGAAATCCAGCTCGAATTTTGAAGCAAGAGCTTCACATGTCGCTCCTCCTGAGGTATTCTTACTGGCCTTCTTGTGCGGACACTTTGTGGCATAGTGTCCCAGCTCATGACAGTGAAAACATTTAATCTTCGACATGTCCTTCTTCTTGCCACCATGACTGGAATATGATTTGGAATGGGATGAATTCCCCTTTCGTTTCTTCTCCTTTCTGGCTAAGGTACAATTCTCCTCATCATCATGCTTTGATGAGGATTCATCTCTGGTGTTCCACTGAATCTCTTCTTATACCAAGTCGGACCACAATCGCTCCCACTCTAGTAGCTTCTCCCTCCTATTAATAGAGTCTTGGTAGTTGTGCTAGCTCCTGGGAACGCTTAAAAGTGCTAGGCTCACCAGATCATCATCAACAATTGTAACATAGAAACTTTCAATCTTATCCTGACATTGGGTGAACTTGGTCAAGTACTTTGGTATTGTGTCGCCCTTCTGCATCTTGATTTTTCTGAGCTTGTCCTTTAGTGTTGGCTTCCTGTTATCACTGTTGTTTGAAACAGGTCTATCAAGGCCTTACACATTGCAAATGGAGTTTCATTATCGTAGAGTTTTAAGACAATATGATCTCAAATTCCTTATAGGATAATCCTTCTCGCTTTTTTCACACATTTTCTTCACTCTTATAGATCTTGAGCATCAAGTAGCTTAGAAATATCTTTGTCTATGAATTCCTTAAGCTTGTGTCTTCCAACACTGCCTCCATCCTGTCCTTCCTAGCAATATATTTAAAAATACCCTTAAGGGAATATTTGAGTCTCAATCTGTAGAACAACATCCTGCTAGCTTTGAAGTATGATACTGCAAATTATGTTTCTCTTGCAAAAAACAAACTCGTATTCTCCTCTTCTATAGTGATTTCAGCTCTGATGCCATGTAGAAATTCCTTGTAGATTCAAACTACATATTTTAATATGCTAAAACAATTGAATTGAATCTACTCTACTCATCAGCAGAAACAATAAACGATCAATGAAATCATGAAGCATATAAGAGAAAGAATTCAATCACACATAACACAATGATTTTCTAGGGAAAGCCACAACTAAAAACCCTTGCTATCTGTATATTTCATTAATCAGAAAATATGAGAAGATTACAATGCTTTTCTCAAGCCCGAGAAACCTCTACACTATCTCTATCTATCTCACTGCTTCCCAGACAAGCTCAAGCCAATACTTAGCCAATTTCTTGCTTGCCCAAGTCTTTATTTCCTTGCATTGTTCCCTTGGGAATTAGCCCCTATTTAATTGGGAAATTCCACAATTATGAA
This sequence comes from Pinus tabuliformis, assembly GCA_031772625.1. Lineage (NCBI taxonomy): Eukaryota > Viridiplantae > Streptophyta > Pinopsida > Pinales > Pinaceae > Pinus > Pinus tabuliformis. The sequence goes on along the minus strand of CM062815.1, from coordinate 166,483,792 downwards.
TTGTACAATCATCATATGCCTTCCTCTGATTGCATGCACCATCAGTTTAGATTTTACAACTGATGGTACACTTTCCTTGAAATCCAATCTCAACTAGGTCTTTCTCTGATCTGACATGCATGAGTTAATTATGAGTGAATCTTTAGTTTAATTGTTGATCACTTCATGCATCACCACACTATACTTCAAGCAACACCCCACTGAACTTCAAGCAACACCCCACTACTACAAGAATCACCCCACTATCACAGGTAGTACCCCACTACTGCGGGATGCACCCCACTACTGCGGGATGCACCCCACTATTGGACCTCCCACTAATTCCTTCATCAGTTGGAACCAGTTTAACTGAATTTACCTTAGTTAGACTGAATTAAATAATTACAACTCAAAATAAACTCAACTAGTGCTCCTAATTGTAGGATACACTCTACATGACTCTAGTTCGACCCTCAACTCGAATTAATTGAGCCAAGTAAGTCAAATTAACTTAGTAAACTATTACATGTGGAATTAAAATTTAATTCAAGGACAAAATTAAATTAGGATTTTCTTGTTTCATTTTCAACATATGCTACATAGACACATATACTTATTAATATCAAGTATGGGGTGAGTTTTGGCTAATCTCGGGAGGAGTGGGACTGCTTCATGTAAAATTATAAGTATATAGAATGTGTTTCCAGGTTGGGATGAAGCCATATAAGCTCAAAATAGATAGTGAGGTGCATATCTAAATATATGCACAAGTATATGTGTGTGTGTGTGTGTTTACCTACATAAGTTATAAGAGGTTAAGGACATGTCAACTTTATGTAAAATGTGAGAGGGTTAGCTCGATGAGCTTGCAGACATGTTCATATGTTGTTGTACAAAAGGGCCTAGGAGAAGGACAATGATTCCATACTAAGACTACATGGGAGCCAGAAAAATTCTTAAGGCTTCGAAGAAATGGAATTAAGCCCTATTAATTCATATGCACAACCGTTGTGACCATGCGCATAACCAAAAGAGATCAAGGCCATTGAAGGTTGCAAAGTTTTTCTGTCATTGGATGGACCCTAGCAAAAATTCCTCAGATATTTTGATGGAAGGTCAGGAAAACCACGCCAATATTGAAATTTTGGGATGGATTGGAGCGGTGGGGTTGGATGTTAAGCGTTTGGCACATAGAGATGGATGACCCCCAAATCACATATTATGTGAAAATGTATTTTTACCCTGTTCTGGAGGACCAATGGGACCCACGGCTTGTGTGGTAGGTGATGTGGCCTCAAAGTCATATGGAGACTTGGGAGGCAGGGCACATGTCACACAAATTCAGGGATTTTTGTGGGGTCATGTGACCTAAAACAAGTGACATTGACATACTTAGATTGGATCCACATGGACGGTAATGTCACCCCAGTGGAAAGGGACATTGAAGTCACCCCAACACCTTTTCGTCATTGATTCCCTAAGGAGACAGGCACAATCCTTCTAGGATTTAATTCTCAAGGTGAGTTGGCAGTGGTGGGCCCACTTGCACAGTTGTAAGGGAGCGGATTTGTTAGACCAAAGTTGAGGTGGAAACTGGCCAGGTGGACCTCCACGTAACCCTCAATAGTTTGAAAACTTTGCAAAATAAAATGGGCTAGGACAACTTGGCGTGGTGGAGCCAAAGCGTGCTGCGGTAACTAATGGCATTTGACACATGGAGGAGAGACCACCAGGGAACCACGTAACCTTGAAAGGTCATCCATCACAGTTTCAATGAGGAACTACATTGGAACCTGCCAAGATTTTACTCCCAAGGTGATGTGACCATGGAGGAGGCCGTACCCATGTACATGGTGTATATAATATATATGTGTTATAGGTTAGGCCTTATGAGTCGTAGAAAGGGGTTAACGCACAACACAATGTGAATGAATTAGCAGTTGTGTAGAATTTCCATGTGGGTGGTGACATGATGCATGACTAGGGTAGCCACATGGGGATCATATGGGCACCTCGTGACCTGTTAGGTGACATGGCATTATCTAATAGGTCAATCTTTGAATGACCATATATTTCTTTTCTAGTAGTCGGATTGAGACAAATTTTATAACATTGGAAAGGTCTCAACAAGAAGAACACAATGATGCCATCCATTTTAATTTTGAGGAAGTTGAAAAAGATAAAAAAATTTAGACCCCGATTCCATAATTGGAGTTTGAAGGTCAAGTTAGTATAATAATTTCCTTCTTCTAACCTTCGTAGAGGCTAGGGAAGGGGTATGATAAAACCCTCCTTTAATATGTGTTTTCCTTCCGAGATCCCTTTGATTTTAGGGAAGAAATATCATGAGAAGCTTTATCGATTATGTGAAAACCTATCTCAAGTGCAATACACCAAATTTGATTTTGTTACATTCACACGTAATCATAGCACATATATACTTTAGGTCTATAAGATTGTCTTTTGTTATTTATGTTTGTTGAATGAAATATGTCTTTTGTTATTTGTGTTTGTTGAATGAAATATGTTATGTTTGTGATAAACGATGAACGAGATATCTTATGTGTCCCTGGAAGAAATTATAAGTATAAGAATAAATGGTACTAAAAAAAAATTGATTGAAAAAATATCATTAAATATAAAAATAAATATTTTTTATTTTTTATTTTTTAATAAAATTGTTAAAATAAACTAGGACCATTATTTTAAATTTAATTTTAACTTTATTTTAATAATGTTTAATTAGTTAAAAAATTAAAGGATTTAATATAAATAGATATATTTAAAATAAAAAAAAAGTTTAATATACTTTGGTTTATTTTGTTAATTTTTTTTAAGTGATTTTAAAGTCTTTATGTGAACTTATATCATTTGTTTTGTAAGGTGAATTGTATTAATAGCAAAACTGAAAATTACATAGAAGTGTTGGATGTCTTAGGTTAGCCTTTTGCAGGGGAGACCTGATAATCATCAAAACTAAACTCTTTGAAGAAAGGTACAAGATAACTAAGTATAAGAGTGTTCCAAAATTTTATAACAAAGAGCGTCAAGCCTAATTGGCCAAAAGCAAACATCAAAAGAAAAATACCAACATGATGAAGTCATGATATACGATCAGGAATATGGGTATGAGTTAGTAGTAACAACCTAGATGGGATCTTTTTCATCCCCCACTGTACCCCCAGATGGGTGCGATATTCTGAGATGCTACTCTATATGCTCCATCCTATGATCTTGGTCCTTCATATGCTAGTGCAAGTTCTTAAGAGAGTGAAGAATATCTACTTAATGCTAATGTTGGTCCAAAAGAACCCTACCAAATAAAAATTTTATGTGCGAGTAAATATCAATTGCCTTCATGTATTGGTTGTACCTTCCCCAAGTGTGCTTAGTATTAGGTACCCCATCTGCCATCTCTACAAGAACTTTTGTGTCAAAGAGATGAGGTCTTCGGACAAGGCCCTCTCCCTCATCATGTGTGAGTTCTTCCTATATGAGACTTGGGGTGAGGTCTTGATATTTGGTGGTGTTTCCTCCAAACAATGGTGCATCCCTGTACTTCCCCTGTGGTCCCTCTCTTGGTATTAATTTTCCCCTCTATGCGCATGAGCTCATTGGCATGGCATAAGAATGGGAGTCGAGAGGCTAAATAATCATACTCCAAGGAGGGGTATAAGGAGTTGGATAAGTTCCAAAAAGACTCCACATCGCAAGGACACAAAAGGGGGAGACATAACTAAAGGAATATGTTGAAATTATAGCAAGACAAGGCTTCATTTGACTAGTGCCTTAGTCAAATGGAGAAAACTTGATTTTCCACATCAACAAGATGACTTGGATTGCAGTTAACTAGAGTGACATCGCATTGTCTACTACTTAAGTCATTAAATTCGTGTTTGTAGGCTAGAAGTAGAGTTGTCCATGGGTTGATTACTAAAATTTAGCAATCTAGTGGAGTTATTGTTAGTTAAAATCTGTTATCTGAGCTCTAGTCTTTAGTGGAATTAATAAGATTTAAGTTGAGTAGTTATAGCAGTTGTTAACCCATAGACTTTTAGGAGCTTAATTCCTCTAGGATTAAGAAATAGGAGGTTGGATGAGGCTTGAATTGGCTAAGTGTTTTCCATATAAAGTCAAGAAGTAGGAGAACACAATTGTAGTGTAGGGTGTGCTTCAAGTTGAAGCAAGAAATTGTAATTGTTTCTCTTTTCATCTGAATTAATGCAAAGCAATGGAGGGGTTTTTCCCAGTTGGGTTCCCCTAAAAATCATTGTTTTCTTGTGGTTTTTATGGTTGCATGTCATTGTATGTTTTTTTTAATTGTGATTTCCTTTCCACATAATAGTAGAGGAAATTTGCAATCTCTTATTTTAAGTTCGAATTGATCAATAGTAGAAAATTACTATTGATTTCTACATGGCATCAGAGCAGAAATCACACTAGAAACTAGTCAATAGAGCTTCTCCTTCATAGATTTTGATTTGTAGATTCAGTGGAGCATTTTTTCTTCTGTGTGGGAAAATGTCTTTCAACGGAATGAGATTGGAGTATGCCCTGGTCAAAACCTTGAATTTCATAGCTTGGAAGGACATGATGGAAATTGTACTTGATGATAATGAAATGTTGGAGTATAGAAAAACTGACATTTCAAAACCAACAGTATCAAATGCATAACAGTTAGCCCAATGGAAGAAGGATAACACAAGAGCCAGGAGGATCATCCTAGAGGGTGTGAGAGACCACATAGTCTCGAAGTTATATGGCAAGGAGACTCCATTTTCTATGTGGAAGACACTCAATGAGTTATTTGAAAATAACAGTGATGCCAAAAAACTTGGGTTGAAGAAAAAATTGAGGATTGAAGACAAAGGGTATGATGTAGTCTTTAGTAATGGGAAGGCCTACCTCAAGTAATTTTTTTTAGGTCAGGTTAAGCATATTGGTGTTAGGATCGAGAGTCTCTACAAATTAGAGGAAGATGCATGTGAAACCTTGAGGAGAAAGGCAGATATTCCTTATAGTAGAGATGTGGTGGTTGAGCGAGAGCAAGATAGATCTCTCAAGATGGAGCCTCAGCTAGTATCTCAGTTTCAATCTAAGCTAGTTGGTAGTTGGGCTGACTAGCATGATGAGGAGGAGGAGGACCATTCAGAGACTTCTAGTATAAAGAGAGTTCAATCCAAGTGGGTAGAGGACTTAGTTAAGGGAGCTCAAAAGAGAGTTGATTCTCCCAGAATCAATAAGGATACACCTAGATACATAGGGTACATAGCACCTTCTAGTTCAGAGGGGGCAATTGTAGCCATACCTCTAGGAATGAGGTGGGGCGATGTAGAACCTTAGTCCCATAGTTGCAAAAATTGAGCAGTGTCCATAGAAGAGGAATAGTATTTGCAATATACTCTTCTCATGAATCATTAACCTTGTTATAGGGGTCCATAGTATTCAGTAGCAGAAGGATCAATTTCATTTGGTGTAGTAAAATGTTGAGGAGCACGGAGAAATGTTGATAGTAGCGGATGAGGCACAATGCAGAATCAACAAGAGTACAATTTTTCCAGTAGACAATTGCAAAGACACAAATGATTCAATGCCTTGAATGCTTCTCAGTTGTAGTTGTTGCAGTAGCAACAAAAATAGTGAGAGGTAGTGCTACAGTACAATCCACAGGAGTAGGATCAGGTTTGTGCAAAGAACTTTTCTTGCTAAGAGGGAGTGTTGAAATAGTGTCAAGAAAAGGCTTCAGGAGCAGCACAGAGCAATGTAGGAGGCAAAATGCAGTATCAACAATAGTGCAGTTTTCCCAGTAAACAGTTGCAGAGACACAAGTGATTCAATATCTTGGATGCTTCTTAGTTGCACTTGTTGCAGTAACAGTACTTTCCACAGGAGCAGGATTAGGGTTGTACATAACCCTTTTCTTGCTAAGAGGGAATGTTGAAATTGTAGCAAGAAAAGGCTTCATTTGACTAGTGCCTTAGTCAAATGGAGAATATTTGATTTTCCACATCAACATGATGACTTGGATTACAGTTAGCTAGAGTGACATAGCCTTGTCTACTAGTTAAGTTAGTAAATTCGAGTTAATAGGCTAGAAGTAGATTTTTCCATGGTTTGATTGCTAAAATTTAGCAATATAGTGGAGTTATTATTAGTTAAACTTATTTATCTGAGCTCTAGTCTTTAGTGGAGTCAATAGGAGTTCAGTTGAGTAGCTATAACAGTTGTTAACTCACTGATCTCTTGGTAAAATGATCAATTTACAAAAAATAGACTCAGTCATGCATGGAATTTCAATTTCCTAGTTGAGTGGATGGAAAAGGAACATTTGTATTTATAATGTTATATTGTTGAGTGTACAATTCTTTTGCACTGAGCAAGTGATCAATTCCTCAATCTATTGTGCAAGGAAATGGGGGATTTCCTTATTTTTTAGGAGCTTAATTCCTCCAGGATTGTGCAAGGAAATAGGAGGTTGGTTGAGGCTTGAATTGGCTAAGTGTTGGCCAAAGCAAGGTAAGAAGTAGGAGAACAGGATTGTAGTGCAAGGTTTGCTTCAAAGTTGAAGCAAGACATTGTAATTGTTTCTCTTTTCATCTAAATTAATGCAAAGCAGTGAAGGGGTTTTGCCCAGTTGGGTTCCCTTGTAAATGATTGTGTTCTTATGGGTTTGATGGTTGGCATGTCATTGCACATGTTTATAAATTGTGGTTTCCATTCTGCAAAATAGTAGAGGAAATTTGTAATCTCTTGTTTTCAATTTGAATTCATCCATAATAGAAAATTTCTATTAATTTATATAGAATAATCATTGGAGGAGACTATCAGCCTAGCCCAAAAAAGGCGAGCAGTCTATAGGCTACGAGATGTCAACTTCCAATTGTAAAGGGTTAAGAAAAGGATGACTGCAGAACCCATAGGGGGAGGAAGGGCGCAGGAAGAAAGGAGGAGGGGAGAACAAAGAAAATTTTAAGAGAGGGAGATGGGGGCTGAATCGGAGGGATTGAAGAGACCAAAAGGGGGCATGCATAGAGAAGCCTGGAGACCAAAGACTTGAGTGCAGAAGGGACCACACAGAGGCAAGGGTGATGAATCTCAGGGCCTCTTATAGTCTAATTAGCCCGCAAGAGAAAAATACTAGCAAAAAGGGAAACAAATAATAGAGGGGGAAAACGACATTGTCCTCTGTGTGCTGCAAACGGAGCAGAAGTTGAATACCTGCCAAGAAAGATTAGAATTCTAACTACATGGAGTGTTGTTTCCTTAGCCTGAGAGTTGAAGATTCAGGAAAGGCCAGTCTACTCAAAGAGCTAAAGCTAGCTTTGGAAATTTCCCAAAACCAATTGCGAACCCGACCAAGCATAAAGACACTAGAGGTAAATTGATCTGCATACCCTATTGCCATAAATAAATGCCCGTTGTGTTGGAAGACATGAGCGAGTAGGTGAATGACCACTGAGGTGATATGAGATACGTTGTGGGTTGGCTGCGTGTTGAGCTACATAATGGTTGGCATGCTCCAACTCTGAGCCATTCACTCAATCACGGGGGTGTGTTTCCACGTCCCCTGGTGCTTCAACCAAGTGAGACAACATCAACCGACCACCCTCCCCCTTTGTATTGATAACACTCCATCTGGGATATGTGAACTTATCATCATTGTATGTAAATAAAATTTAGTTACTTTTACAATGAGAAAAAACCAACAAGATTTCAATTAGATAAAAGTTGTTTACATATACTTACTTATCAGTATCACCCTCATATTTCTATATTCCCAATTTTTATTAAAAATAAAATTTAGTTACTTGAAATAATTTATTAGTAGTTTGTAATTGACTAACTTCTAAATATTTCTTAGTTTTGAATTGTTAATATATTTCTTTACGTCCAAAAAAATTAAACTCTCTACTAATTAATTATAAACACTTTAAATCATACTCTAACCAATTAAAAAATTTCATTTATTTATCATATTAAATTAATAAAATAAAATATTTACACTAACAAATATTGAATAACTATTAAGTAAATTATTAATAAAAAATGTTTTATTAAAAAATTTAAAAATTAAAATTCATAAAATGTGGAAACTCAACCACTAGAACGGCCATAATGCTCCTCTCACGCGTACACTATAATTACATTTTTATTAATGTTTTTCTCACATAAATATGATAACCCTTTTTATTAAATATGGTAAACATATAGTTGACCAAATTTTGTTATGTTCAATTGTAGGCTAGGGTTCAATGAATAAAATTGATTATTGTTATATATAGTAAACATAGGGTTAATCAAACTTGATCATAATCAATTATTATTGTTAGGATATTTTTCAGTATTAATCATATTAGAGATTTTTTCTCAGTGCAATTATGGATGAAGAGATAATCATTTTGACCGTTAGAGATTAATGGCCAGTTTTGACTAATTAATTAAAAATATTATAATGAATGAAGACTTTAACTAGAAAATGGCTATTAATTTTAATCAATTTTAAGACTTTTTTTTTAATTATTAATACCTCATAAATAACTAAAATTGACTACTTAAATAAATAATTATATAACTTATTTTGACTAAATAAATAAAACATATTTTAATTTTAATTTATAACTAAGCAATAAATAAATTAGAATTAACTAAATAATCAGATAAATATAAAACATTGACTAATCAAACTTTTAGAATTAACTAAACCAATCATTCATTTTTACAATGATATTATAATTATGTTTAAACATTTTAATTATTTAATAATATTATAATTATTTAAACATTAATTATAAAAAATAATTTTATTTAACTATATTTAATTATTACTATTAAACTATAATATTATTTAAACAAAATTGAAAAATATTAATGTAAAACACACTCAACCAATGTTTACTCATTTTGAATTATTACATGAATTATCTACCATTTCCATGACACCCTAAAGTGATAACACTTATTCTTCCTTAATAATTTGATGGAAATTCTTGAAGCCCCCAAAGTGACCACACTTATTCTTCTTTAATAATTTGAAAAAAGTTTGTACGTGTTTTTCATAATAATTGTTACCTCTCACAAGGAAGCTTGTACCTAGTTCTCATGATATTTCCATTTTTTGCCACACGTATATGGAGTGAAAGTCGTATCTTTGATGTGTCAATTAGGCAATAATGATTTCGCTGCCATGGGACACAAATTTTCAAGAAATTGGAAGAATACAGCCTCATCAATTAAGTGTTCACGAGAATATGTAAGCTTATAGCAGTGGAGCTCTACTACATTAACACAACATGCATTTTCTATTACCTTTCAACAACCCTTCCACCATACGTGGATACGAATGTATACCTTAAATGAAATCCACGACTTTTGCCAGATTATTAAATGTCGAGGGCATATTCCAATGGTTGCAGCGCATAGTTGTATAGAAATATTTAATGAGTACAACTAAATATTTGATTGTATATTAAAGTACAACCAATAAATTAAATTTTTAAATAAAAAATAAATTATATATTTAATTTGGAAAAAATTAAATTTTTATTATTTAATTATTATAGAGAATCAATATATGAGTTATATATATATACATTTTGTAGTAAATATCAAAACACTTAGTTTATGATATTTCACATTACTAAAATTAAAAAGCTAAATTATAACTTTATTTTAAATTATTAGTATTATGAATTATATAGAGAATTAATATATGAGTTATATATATATATATATATACATTTAAAAAAACATGTAACAAGATTCTTAACTATGGAGATTCAACCCTACTTAACCATGGAGATCATTAATATGAAAATAAATTTTGTTCTAATACCATGGTTTATCAATACTACATGCCCAAAAAACCAGAACTCTTTTCATATGGCATTTTTTTTTAATTAATCAATTTGATTAGAAGGACAAAAAGGACATAAATACTTTTGAGATGAATCTCAACCTTTGATATGTCAATACTACTAATAATATTTTGTGGAGGTTAAATCCCTACCATCCACCTAATAATTATTGATAATTAAATTAAAATTGTTGACCATGATCATAGTTTACCACAACATGACTTACTATTGATGACTATGACTATGCTTGACCATGTGCTTGACCGTGACTATGTTAACCAGTACCATGGTTGATTATGGCTGATTAAGGCTGTCCATGACCATCATTGATCTTGGTTGGCGATGATCAAAATCGTGGTTGAATATAGTTGCCCATGACCATGACTATGCTTAACTATGACCATTGTTAAATATGGTTAATCATGGCTGACCATGACCATGCTCATGACTAGGACCATGGTTGATTATGGTTGGCCTTTGTTGATCATGACCATGGTTGACTATGTTGAAGTTCTTGGCAGCTTCGGAAGGTCTTCTACATGACTTTGGTGTCTTAACATGTAGAATATGGTTGATTGCCTCTTTAGGTGCTTGCTTGGTGGAGTAGGTGATTTATGACTTCTTTTGTAAGTCTAATTTTAAAAAGCACAATAATTAAAGTCAATTAATTATTGTGGACTATTAAGCCAAAGTATTAAGGATAAATAATAAGATTATTTAAGTGACTGATATATGATCTCAATAGTTGATCTCAAGTGAGGCGATTTCTAATCTCGGTCATCAATCGCTTAGGATATTAGGGTTAGGGATAGGGAAGTTATAAAAGAATCTTAATGGAGAGGCAAAAACACAACACAACTACACATCATTGGGAGTGCAATTTTCTCAAGGGGAAGAAGTGATTTTCTTTAAAGTGAAAGGCTTAGCTGGACTGAAGAGAATGGAGGAAGAGTGCAGGGAAATTCTAGAAGTATTTACAAGAGGCTAAGTTTAGAAAATCAAGAGGCCAAGTAACTGAAATGCAAAGGAGATAGATCTGCGGAGAGGTTGATTTATCCAGTGGATTGATTCCCTTGTGTGCACAAAGGTCATCAGGGAGTAAAAGAGAGGGCCTATTTGCTAGTGGAAAGGGCTAAGTTTCTACAAGGTTTAATTATTCAGTAGGTTTATTTTCTATTGGGTTGACTTCCTTGGTTAATTTTTCTATTGTTCTTACAGGTTCGAGCAGTGCATTTCTCTTGTGTATTTTCTCTATGAGCCTAGGCCCATATTTTCTTGAGAATTTTAACGAGGGGAAATTTTTATGGGTGTATACTTACTATAGTGATGTGCTTGATCTCTCTATTTTTATTTTTCCACTACATAATTTTTTTTTGGTGTTAAATACCAGTGATTTTATTTTCCAACAATTCATAATTTTATTTTAAGTCATAAGATATTTTTTTAGGAATAAGTAGTTGTTGAGGTATAAATAAATCTAGGAATACATTGGAAATTTAATATAGTATCAAAGCTTCATAAACTCTAAGGGAAAGCTCCAAGATCACAGGAATTTTACAGCATCAAGTTATTCCTTTTTTCGGCAACAAAAAAATTATTTTGCAGCTATGGTTTTGTGACCAAGATCGATTTTTGAATTGATATCAATGAGCTAGAGATACAAAAATTAATTTTATTCCATGGAAGGAGTGGATCACTATTGTTATAAAAATGAATGGTTTGTGGTATTTTGCAAACACATATATCCATGTTCCTTCTAACCCTACCCAAGCAGTCAAGCACAATATGAAGGACGTGAAAGCGATGGGTATTATCTTGTATGGTGTGAGGGATTATACAATTCCTCACATAGCAAGGAAGGAAAAAACACATAAGATGTGGGTATCGTTAACCAACCATTATCAGAGTAAAAATGAGAATAGGATAATGGTGCTATGGGATAAATTGAAAAACATCTATATGAACAAAGCAAAGACTATAACCTCATGTCTCACTAAGATCCAGTGGGATAGTGATGAACTATCAGTTATGGGAGAAGTTGTGAGTGAAGGTAGCTTTGAAGGGATGTGATAAGAAATGGATCACCTTTGTAGAGGGGATTCTTGCTAGACAACGGCTTCCTGATTACATTTGGTTGTGGGATTACTTTATCTAGAAGAAATATGCGAGAGTTCAATAACTAGTGGACAACCTAGGAGTGGTGGCGGGGATGAGGAACTTTCTCTCGTTATACAATTGAAGAAGGGAAAGAGGAGTGCCAAGCATAACCAGGGTGGAGGAGGATCTTCACAAATTAAAAAGGAGAAGCACATGAGAAAAGTAAAATGATTTTCAAGTCACAAGTTCAGTTGCTTTTCCAAACAATGTCCAAACAAGAAGAAGGGCAAGGGAAAGACATATGAAGCAGCTACAGGAAAAACTACTTTTTCAACTCGTATTTTCAACTTATCTCCCTACATTTTTACTCAAATTTTGAGCCGGAGCACTCGTTGGATGCATAACTTAATTCCTCATCCAAGGAGTACCCATGTTGCATACTTTTGATAGACCATTCTACACAAAAAATGAGAAATACATGAAAATATGTGGTTGCAATCATGTTTTACTTGTATTTCTCATTTTTTTGTATAGCAAGGTCCATCGAAAGTATGCAACATGGGTACTCCTTGGATGAGGAATTAAATTACGCATCCAACGAGTGCTCTCAATCGAAATTTAAGAAAAAACATAGGCAGATAAGTTGACAATATGAGTTGAAAAAGTAGTTTTTTGTTTTTTATTTTTATTTTTTTTTTATTTTTTTACTCCAAAAATGGTGAATCATCCCCCATGGTTTACATATCATCTTGAATCCTATTGGTTCTTATAAAGTTGATTTTGGTTGTACATTTCTATTTTGAGGCCCATTTTAGACCTCAATTTTTCTCTAATGATACTTCCTAAAGACTAAGGGTGAGGTCTTTGGTGAGTTTCAAGAGTTAAAATCTCCTTTGGAGAACCAAACTTGGAATAAGATTAAGGTACTAAGATATTATAATGGGGGGAAGTATACCTCCAATGAGTTTCAGAATTTTTGCAGGAAGGTAGGGATTAAGAAGAAACTCACATTACCTTACAACCCTCAATAGAATGAGGTTGTTAAAAGGAAGAATATGGCCACAATGGGAGAAATGAAGGAAATGATCTATAATAAAGAATTTCCTATATTTTTATGGGTAAAGACTTGTAATACAACTAGTTATTTGTAGAATAGGATTCCTCACAGAGTATTGGAGGACAAGATTCTTGAGGAGATGTTTACAGGAGTGTTATTGGAGATAATTCATCTGTGTGTCTTTGGCAGTTTAGTTTAAGTACACATTCCTTCAAGGAAGAGGACTAAGTTAGATGCCTCATTAGGGAAAGGAATTTTGTGGGCTACAGTGAGATCTCAAAGGCCTACATGGTTTACATTCAAGGATAAAAGAGAGTCATCATCAATCAGGATGTCAAATTTAAGGAGGGTAGGACCTTTAGGAGGTCTTCTGATATGGATCCAGAAGGGGTATAGGATCAAGAGAAAGAGTCTCTTAATGTTGAGTAGGGACAAAAAATGATAGAAGTAAGGGCACAACTTGTAGATCTCGAGAAGGAACGAGATGTTCCTTCGAGCTCTAGCAAGAGGAGGACAAGATGAGCCCAACATCTTAAAATTGTAGCTAAAACATGTGTCTATGCATAAGCCCTGTGTGTAGGCATGCAAAAGATATTGTTGGTGTTCAGATATGAATTATGGAATTCACCTTTCCCTGCATTAATTGTCATCCCGAGGCTCGTTATTTGTTTCAAGGCTACCGTGAAAATTCTATGCATGCCACAGGTTTCCTACCCAATATTGAGCAGTCAATAAAGCATAATAATTAAATAAAAACAAGTAAATAATAGTAACAACAAATCATAGTAACAACAATATAAATTAATAGTAATATAGCCAATAAATAATTACAGCAATAAAGCAAAGCAAACATAACTAACATAAATCTACACACACAAATAATCCAACACCACCTCATCGGGAGAGTGGGCCCAACTCTCCGATCACGGCTGTGGCAAAAGATCGAATATTATTTGGTGCTAAGGAAATCAAAATTTCATTAATCAAAAGGAAACACAGTAAAGTTTGTTGTTACACTTCTCGGATCCAGTCCCCACATTTCTGCCTCCTTAGCCATTACTTATACATTACCTTGTTACATAAATAGTACTAACAAACTCAAAGATTCGACAGCTCTATTTGCCCGCAAATATACAAAGCAGAAACAAAATACAAAATATAGCAATAATATTAATCCATCAGCTTCTTGTTGTTTAAACATCGTTGCAATCCCTATCCCAGAATAGCACTGCCAACTCATCAACAATCGTGCACTGATTTGTAGCTTGCTGGTCATCATTATCTTGATTTTGCAAGAAAAATTTAGTTAGAAAGTTGCATAGGCAGTGTTCCCCTTAGGACTATGTTTCATTAATCAGTATTCAAAAATACATGCCAATTTATCATACCTTCATTGGTGAGACATAAATTAACCTTTCAAAAAGCTATGGAAGGGTTAAGGTGAAGTGGATAAAAACATGTTAAAATGAGCAAATCTATCAACCAACATCTCCCCCCCAACTGGCTTATATGCATGTCCTCATGCAACTCGTTTCATACGAAGGTCTATATTAGATCCACTATGACTGAAATGGAGTTGTGCAAGATCATATTGTGCGACCATATCTGTCCCGAGAGGTTTAAATCCATCTGAGCAAAGGATATCCTTCCACCAATCCTCTTTTGCCACATAAGCTAGTGTGTATTTCTCATAAGGAAACCAAATGATGGGGAATTGAAATCTTAGCCCTATCCACTAGACCCCACAGTGTCGTATGCATGTGATATAACATGGAATTCTCTTCAAAGCCCTGGAAAAATTGGGGGCCCCAAAAGGTTCTCTCACACGAACTGCTGATGATGACAACATCCAATGCTTCTGACAAGCATCCTGGGCTTCCTCCTGACAAGTACAAATTTTCCTCATACACATGTCAACACACCACTTCTGTGTTGTCAACATTTGGTCCTTTCGTCCTTCCAACTGTAGGAACGTTTTATGTTTGTTATAAATATCCATAGATTGAAAATGTTCCATTCTGATCACAAGTGGCCGATTTGCTTGATTTTCTTCAAACATGTCAAAGGAATTTTTCCACTTGACCTGATTAATCACGAAGGATGTGAATTCTCTCATCTGAATGTCTCCCACATACGGTACTGGATTGAACAACTAATCATTCTCTAAGATGTAATTATGCATATAAATCTCACACATCAAATGTTGGTTTAATTGATTGTGGGTTCTCAAAATCCTCAGGAACTGCATGGAGTCTTCCATATCATGGCTTATCTCCTGATGGGTACTCTCTAGGCATAAGAATAGGTATTGTTCGTGGAGGAACATGGTATAAAAATTAGCAGGAGGTCTACATGCCATGATCTGCTGCATCAGGGCAAACATCATGTCTTTGTCTGCTTTTAGTAACTGGACCTGCCCTTGCAACTCCTCAATCTTCTTCTATAGATTTTCCTGCATCTGCTTGGCCTTCTCCACCTGAGTGATATGATTAGCCACCACTCTCATTGCTTGCTCCCGATTTTCCATCATTGCTCTCTGGTGAGCTTCTACAGGAATAGATCCACGCCAAAGGCTGGAAGAAGTAACCTTCCATTTTTTAATCTCCGTTGTCAACAAGAATCACCGAGCCTCTTCCAAATGGAGAAGTGATTTGGTCTACGTGGATGTCAAGGCCATCTTCTTGTCTTTTGTTTGCAGTGCTGTTGAAGTTGTTCTATCGGTTCCAGGAGTTACGGTAGCTTGATCGGCATTACTTTTTCAATTTCTTTCCCTTCTCCGTGACCGTATCACATGTTTTCTCAATTTAGTAATTTCCATTTTTAATTTAATGTTTTCTCTAAACAACAATTGATACTATTTTTGGATGGGGTCTTTCTTTTTCATTCTTTGCTTGATAAATTATTGTTTTATAACGACCTCATATGCTTGTCTTGTGGCCAATGTTGGGTTTGGTGGATTGACATCAACAAATTTGTTGGTTGGATCCTACTTTACTATCACTTCCTCCACTCATTCAACTACCGATATCCGTGGAGTGACTTCAACACCACCTACTTTAGGTTCTAGTATCACCGAATTTCTTTCTAATGATTCAAGAGCTCGTACTAGTTCCTAAATGGTGGTACCATTAACATCTCCTTCCTGCAGTTGTTCTGAGGCCCTGATTTCTTCTCCTACTTGCTCGGGAATTGATATTGGTCCTTGCGGGTCAGAATCAATGACCACGTCTCTTTCCATCTGCTCAGTAGTTGACACTGTCTCTTGTAGAACGGTATCTATAGTAACCCTCTATTCTATCCATTCATCGGTTAACACATGTTCTTTTGGAGTAGTGTCACCTGTAGTTTCCTCTTCTATTTTCTCATAATTTGATACTGGTTCTTGTGGGACAATGTCACGATTAAATTCCTCCTCCATTGGTTCGACAGTTGACACTAGTTCTTGTGGGGCAGTGTCAAGAGTGGGTTATTCATCCATATGTTCAACACTTGACACTGGTTCTTGTGGGGTAGTGTCATGGGTGACTTCTTCCTCCATTTTTCCAATAGTTAACACTGGTTCTTGTGAGATAGTGACAACAGTGGCTCCCTCTTCTGTTTGTTCAACCATTGACACTGGTTCTTATGGTACAATGTCAATAGTGGGCCTTTCCTCTGTAATTACTCAAACAAATCTCAATTCTGGAGGAAAATTATTTTCTTTTACTGTGCGGGTAGGATAACGAAATTTCCTTGCCTCCCTCGGCAGGGAAGTAGGGAGTGGATAAAGAGGAGTAACATCTTCAATTCCCACCCCAATAACACCTTTTGCCTCAGTTTCCTCAGCTTCAACCATATCCCCCGCATCATCTGACTAGTTTATTGTCTCTTCATCCCTTTATTTCTCCACTCCCTTTGGTGATTGTTACGTTACTTCCTCCATAGGTTCAACAGTTGACACTAGTCTTGTGGTTCAGTGTCAACAATGACTTCCTCTTCTACCAACAATTCTTCTTTGACCCTTACTCGCATCATAGATGCAACCTCTTCTTCTTCTAGCTCAACCAATTGTTTCCAAGTTAGAGGAGTTTGTGGCGGGGCATGAATAACTAACCATCTGACAAGTCCATGATTTGTGAGGACTACCAATGCTTGGCATGACCGGTGCTCAGACTGTGCCATTAGTTGAAGATTGTTCCAAAGAAAGAACGAAATATCTAAAGGATGAACTCGACGAAACTAGAGACATGCCAAAAGCTTAAAATGATACTTAAAAAGGGTAGAGAGGTGACCTTCATAGGTAATGTACCACATTACGAAGTATGCAACCTTGGCCCATGGCTATGGCAACGATTTTCAATCATATCCTTTCCCTTTTTGTACCACATTTTCTCCTTCCTGTAGAAATAACTCTGAAAGTTCTGGCATGGGTGTTTTCCTGGTGAACCACTTTTTTCCTCCTTTAGAAATCCACTAACAACCGAAATAGCTTCTTATATCACCTGAATTTCTAGTCTGTGGAATCTGGAACGATTCCCTTCCAAATTCAGCGTGAAATCCATTTTTACCCCTTCGTCAAACCCTTGTAACATTTCAAAATAGATATGCCATCTTGCATCTTGAAAATTTTTCCATACATTTGCTTGACACCAAACTTGCACTGTGTTTTCTGTTTCATGCCTAATGACCTAGTCACCTATTCTATCCATTGTTCTGTAGTAGCACTCGGAGTAGAAGAAGTCGTTGAGGGGGTTGTTAGTCGGTAAAGTTTGAACTAACAGGGATGATAGTAAATCCAGGCGAGGGTTGCAATAGGATTGATGGTAAATGTGTTATAGTTATGGTAATTAATTCAACACATTAGAAAATACAGAAAATTAATGTAGGCCTACATATTCGTACATAATTTCATTTCTGATGTGCATGGATATAAGTGAAGGATACAATGGGAATATAAACGGATCGTGGTAATGATGAGCGATTAAAGTGAGGTTTAATAATAATGATGAAATTACATCATTATTATTAAATACAAGATCTCCCCCAAACTAAGTTATGACAGTCCTCGGTCATGATAGGTCACGTCATAAATGAAATACCAATCAAATTCACAGATTCGTTCGGGGACGTCCCTCGTGACTTACCTTAGTGGAGTAACAACACCAGTAGAGTATCAGCATTGACGGAGTAACAACACCAATGGAGTATCAACATCGGTGGAGTAACAACACCAGTGGAGTATCAACATCGGTGAAGTAACAACACTAGTGGAGTATCAGCATTGGTGGAGTAACAACACCAGTGGAGTATCAACATCGGTGGAGTAACAACACCAGTGGAATATCAACATCGGCGAAGTATTAAAATATGCAATAAAAAGAGTGCTACTGATGGAGTAGTAGTAGAGTTTTAACTTTACTATATATATATATATATATATATATATATATATATATATATATATATATATATATATATATATAATGTTTTTTTTAATCAATGTGTGGTGCAGAGGAAGTGTTCTCTGCACAAATGATTTCAAAAACAAAGTTATCAGAAATATGCTTAATAAAGGAGTCCCTATAGGTCGGGCGATGGTATAATCTAAGGCGATGTCCATTTACAAATAAAGGAGTGTGTGCCTTGTCTATTGTTGTAAGTCTAACAGTGCCATTGTCAAATACTGAATCAAATTCATATGGTCCCATCCATATAGAGTAGAGCTTTCCCTTGAAGTCCTTGAATCAAGAGTCATAGAGTAATGCCCAATAACCTTTTTGAAACACCTTTTTCTAAATGAATTTGTCGTGCCACTTGGTTCACTGCTGCTTAATTGCAACAATATTGTATACAACTATCAAATGAATTTCATATAACTCATTTAGCTATTATAGTCGGTGTTTTTGGGTTGCAGTAAGATCCAAAATTACTTCAAGAGCTTTCCTAAGTGTCTTAATTTCGAATTCCACCAAAAAAAAGGGTATTTTCCATACAAAATCTCATATGGTGAAAATCCTATTGTATTCCGCCATGTCATTCTATACATCCAAAGTGCTTCAGGAAATTTTTCGGCCTAGTTTCAGTGATGGTTAGCTACAGTCTTTGTGAGGATATTTTCTGGTACCTTATTTGTGCTCTTGACTTGATCATTTTCCTGAGGATGATATGGAGATGTCACCCTGTGTTTGATCCCATATTTTTCCATAAGCAATGTTATTAAATGTGTGTGAATTGCGACCCTCCATCTAAAACTATCTCTCTAGGAGCTCTGTACCAAGCGAAAATTTCTTTGAATAAAAATTCTGAGAGACGCTGTTCAGTGGCTTTTGCAACAACTTTGGCTTCCATCCATTTTGTCACATAATTTGTGCAGACAAGAATGTGGATTTTCTGATGAGAAAGAGGGTTAAATGTCCTGAAAAAATTGATAGCCCACTTTTCAAAAGGCTCCAGGACTAATTGAGGCTTTAGTGGCATTTCATTTTACTAACTAGGCTAACCGATCCGTTGGCAGTTGTCACACCCCCAAACATATTTCCTGGCATCACGGAAAATAGAGGGCCAATAGTATCCCATCTGCAACACCTTATGACCAGTTCGCTTATCTACAAAATTCCCTCCGCAAGGACCATCATGGGCAGCTTTTAGAATATCATAAATCTCGTCCTCCCCTACACAACAGTGGATTTTGATGATCTGGTCCAGTGTAGAAGATATATCCCTCTATCCATGTATAATGGGCACTTTGCTGAATAATTCTTCGTTGTTCCCTGTATGATAAATGATGAGGTACCTTTCATGTAGCAAGATAGTTAGCAACATCTGCATACCAAGGGGCGTGAGTAGAAATTGCAAAGAGATTCTCATCAAGAAAATTATCCTCTATAGGTGTATCTTCATCATTAATATTTAGCCTAGATAAGAAATCTGCTACCACATTACCTTTTCCTAGTTTATCTACAATAGTAATATCACATTCTTGTATCAATAACAACCACCTTGTAATTCGACTAGGAGTTATTGTTATTTTCATCAAATACCTAATGGATGAATGGTCTCTATGCACAAAGGTGGGGTAACTTGTAATATAATGCCAAAATTTGTCAATAGCATAAATAACAGCCAAAAATTTCTTTTCAGTTACCATATAATTGAGTTCAGCGGGAGTTAAATTCTTGGTGACATAGTAAATCACATACAATTTCTTTTCCTCCTGTTGTCCCAAGACCGCCCCTACTACTATATGAGAAGCATTTGTGAAGATATAGAATTGGATTTTCCAGTTAGTGCCTCGTAATATCATAAATTTACAGACTAGTTCCTTGATTTCTGAAAAAGCTTCTTCCCATGCATCAGTCCACAAAATTTTTTCATCTTTAGGTAATAATTGGAAAACTGTAAATGCTATTTTAGAAAAATTCTCTAAAAAGCATCGATAATACCCAACATAACCAATAAAGCTACATACCACTATCAGTGTCTTTGGTGTAGGAAAATTTAAGATTACCTCAACCTTTGAAGGATCAACCCATATTCCTGCAACTGAAAGTAAGTGCCCCAAAACTATCCCTTCTTCCATCATCATATGACATTTCACTGTACTAAGAGAAGCATGAGCTTGTTCGCATCATTTAATTACCTTTTCTAAATTCTCCATACCTTCTTTGAAAGAATCTCATATGGGGTAATGTCATCCATATAAATCTCAACATTGTCATTAACTAGATCATAAAATTCTCAATATTTCCTGTTGAAAGATAGCAGGCACATTACAGAGGCCAAATTGAAGGACTCGGTATGCAAAAGTTCCCCAAGGGCTAGTAAAAGTAGTTTTATCATGATCCTCAGGAGCTATCTGGATCTAGTTATATCCACTAAATCCATCCAAAAAGGAGAAGAAATTCTTCCCGACTAATGTGTCGAGGACCTGGTCAATAAAAGGTAAGGGAAAATGGTCTTTTCGGGTTACTTTATTCAATTCCCTATAATCAACAAAGATATTCCACTTGCCATTTTTCTTTGGAATAATGACTAATGGCGATACCCATTGACTGTCTGAGATTGGATAAATAAACCCAACATCTAATATCTTTTGCAGTTCTTCCTTGACAATGTTCTTCAAAGTAGGATTCATCCTTCTTTGTGGTTGTTGAACAGGTCAACATTCTTCTCTTATGTATATATGATGGGTACATAGATCAGAAGGAATCCCTTTCATATCTGTATATTCCCAAGTGAAGGTTTCCTTATGATCCCGAAGGACTTTCGAAAATTGTTCAACCTAGGAAGGTGAAAGAGTAGGATTAACATTCAGTGTTTTCCCTCGATTGATTTCTACAGAAATACTGTTATGGGGTGAAGTGACATGAACGTTTTCAATTTCTATTTCTGGTTCAATAGTTTCCTGAGTGGTGCATCTCATAATAGATTCTAATAGCTTTCGGGTCAAACCATAAATGAAGTTGGGACTACTAATAAATGTGCTAATAACATCATCTTTCGTTTCACCCTTAAAATAAAGAGCTTCACTAATGGTAAGAATTGGTCTAATATCTTCATTTCCAAGTTTAGGCTCATTCGAGGGTGGAAATGTTTGTGCTAAGGTAAACCCTAGTTTTATCGACGTGTTTGGTTCTCTCGGTGGTTAAAGAACAAGGTTCTTTGTAATTTCCCCATTGGATATTACCATATTTCCCAATCGACACCCAATGTAAGCATCTACGATAGCAAGCCAAGGTCTACCCAGAATCAAAGGATGCCCCCCGGTTGGAGATTGAGTATGTAGCACCAGAAGATCGACGGGGTATTGCCATGAGTCTACAGAAATAGTCACGTGTTCCAACTTCCCTACTGGTATCATAGTGGATCGGTCTACAAGTTCTAGTACAATAGGAGTTGGTTTAAGATCAAGTAGGCCCAAGGGAAGTACAATTCCAGAGGTTATAATATTAATTGTAGATCCTAGGTCTCCCAACACATTTGGGATGTCAACTCCATTAATTTGTAGTGTGACAATTAGGTTTCCTTAGATCACCATATTTGACGGACCTAGTTTTTCCCAACATTTATGATAATTTTCCCATGACATGAACAGTGGGTGGGTCTTTCGGTTTTCTTCCAGGATTTTTGGAGCAAAATTTCTTAATCGTTTTAGAATAAATCAACACATCCTTCATAGCCTGTAGTAATGGGATTTTGACAAATAAGTTCTGTAATTCCCCCAAAAGATCAAATTCAGGTTTGGGAATTTGTTTGCTCAAGGATAGCTCTCAGGGTACGGTGGGCCAATTTGGAATCCTTGAGTGACAAATGTTTAAGTAGGGGGTTGTTGTTCCAAGGTAATATGTATTGAATCACCCCCTGATCCTTCTAAAGGAGATCCAAGGTTCTAGTTCTGAGGCTTCATCATCAGTATGTTTAACAATTATCAGTGAAGTCTTACCATTTAGCACCCGACCGGACCGAAGATTCAATTCATTTCATTTCGCAGTGGCAATACTGTATGCAGGAAGGTTGAGTGTCTCAACTTATTGGGCTTCCCTATTGTTCGGATTCGAGTTGGATTGAACAGGCAGTTGTGGACGAAGAGGAGGATTTCTGGTGGAGGCATTAGAGGGAAGTTGTAATTGTTGTGGCGACATAGGCTAGTAAAATTAACCTATAGGAAGAGGAGGTCTACGCCAGCTCTAGGACCATGAAGGTTTTGGACAAGGTTGGGGGGACCATGATTGCCAGGGCATTGGATACAACAGTATTGTGGTTGCGAAGGTGGAAATGGTACAGGCTAAGGCCCAAAATTAAAATTATTAAAATACTGAGAAGGATCTTGAGACATACCTCGATTCATGTTTTGTGGTCATGGTTTCCATGACTTCTTTCATCCCATGTAGTGAAGCTGATCTACTTCTTCATTTTCTACCTGAAAAACTTCCTTGAGCCTAGGAAGAGATGGACACATGTTAGTAGAATGACTATGCCCATATATTGCACAAGTTCCAATAGTATTGAGTGGGAATTCCTTCAGCGGGTGCTTCTTCCTGCATTGAGGGTAGAAAATGGCCATTTCCTTCTTGACTTCCATATGTTTCTATTCTTCTTGTAGAACATCCAATTGCGAGGACAATGTGCTTAGATTATTAGCCCTAAATTTATCCAACAAGTTTCCAATTTATGCTTTTGTAACCCCACTGTTGGATTTCTTGAGAGATCGTACTCCCTGCTTATGCCTCACAGCTCCACATGAACATTTGATACACAACTCACAGATGGTATTGAATTCTTCCTTTGAGATATCTCCCTTTCCTACCACGTTCAGGAGTTCCAAAGACTCCTCCCTTAGTGCCCAGAGAAAGATTATCTTTAAGATATCCTTATCCAAATCACTATGGCCCAATATTTGCAGATTGTATTCAAAGTGTTCCACAAAGTCCTCCATGTTCTCATCCTCTTTCTGTACAATCTTAAAGATTTCCTCTTTAATATCTCGAGATTTGCAGTAGTCTTGATATTTTTCAAGGAAAATTTTCTTCATGTCATCCCATGTTGTAATAGATTTTCCCCCTAAACCCATAAACCATCTCAGAGTTGTTCCTTTTAGAGTAGCAGGGAATAT
Organism: Pinus tabuliformis; assembly: GCA_031772625.1. Lineage (NCBI taxonomy): Eukaryota > Viridiplantae > Streptophyta > Pinopsida > Pinales > Pinaceae > Pinus > Pinus tabuliformis. Next base: position 166,460,214 of record CM062815.1, on the reverse strand, counting down.
CTTCAATTTCTGAGCATCAGAAATATAATCATATCCCCGACAGATAACGTTGAATTCAAAGAGGAATGTGTCTGGATCTTCAAAGGAGAGACCATGGAAATTAGGTAATGTTGTTAAAGGAATAGGTTTCATAGGTGCATCACCTCTAATACATAGAAAATTTTAGGGGCGAATGTTCGCCCTTTGGCGAAATTAAGGGGTTTTAAAGTTTTAGTAGGCGAATATTTTGTTTCATAGTACATTTTTACAAATCACCTCAAATAGCCCACCTTATTTTAAGGGAGAGGGTAAAAAAGGTAAATTTAGCCCTTGAAATTAGGATTTACAACCTTCCATTTGCCCATTTTCAAGAATAGGTTTTATTTAAGTGAATCCATTCGCCCATTTTCAAGAATAGGTTTTATTTAAGTGAATCCTATGGGCCAAAGGCCCAAATACCATATTTATAAAAGAGGTATGGTAAATAAATAAAACATTTTTTATATTTACTCCATAAGTCACCTTATATACATGCAAGGGTGTAAACAAATAAAAATATAAGTAAAGTAGAGGTGTGGTAAATAAATAAAACGTCTTTTTATACTTACTCAAAAGGTATGGTAAATAAATAAAAATATAAATAAACTAGATGCATGGTAAATAAATAAAACGTCTTTTTATATTTAGTCCATAACCTCGTTCTATTTATGAAGGCTCAAGAAAGAGGTTTTATTTAAGTGAATCCTATGGGCCAAATACCATATTTGTAAAAGAGGTATGGTAAATTAATAAAAATATAAATAAACGAGAGGTAAAGTAAACAAATAAAACATTTTTTTATATTTACTCCATAAGTCACCTTATATTTACGAACACTAAAAAAATGCATTATATTTAGGTGAAACCTATGGGCAAAATACTATGGGACAAATACCACGGACTAGATTGTTATTAATACCATGCAAAAAAACATTATTAACCTTATTAGTATTAATAAAAATAAAAATAAAAATGGCACATGGTATTGACCCATGGTTTTCACCAAAATGGCACATGGTATTGACCCATGGTTTTCACCTGAATGTAGCCTATTTAAATGGGGGAATTAAACCAGCATAGATCCATCTTTACTCTGGATCTACTAACCCCCGAGAGGTATCAAATATCGTGATATGCTAGATGCAAACTAGCATAGAGTGAAAAAATATTTGATCCGATCAAGAGTAAAAATGGATGTTGTAATTTAATGTATGTTAAACATTTTAGCTTGGTTAAAATAAAAAATAAAATAAAAATCAACTATTAATTTTATTAATTTTTATAAATTACTAATAGTAATTTTTAAGCTCCAGGTTTATGATAACCCATGGTATTGACCCATGGTAATACCATGGTATTCATGTGAGCATAGACTATTTAAAAGGGAAATTCTATCATCTTAGATCCATCTTAATTCTGGGTCTACCAAGTGCTCAGAGGGATAAATAGATTTCATCCCCCTAAGAGTGGTAGATGTGGAATTAAGATGGATATAGGTTGGTTTTTATGATAATGAAGATATTAAATAGACTTAGGAAATTATATTGTAAAAACATCTTAAGGTGAATGGTTAAAGCATAGACATTGGACAAGTATATTTGTATACTTCTATTTTAAACTGAAATAAATCTAGGGCTAAAAGAAATTGATTGATTGCACTAGTCATCCTTCTATAACTTTCCAACATATGCAACAGATTGTAATTTGGGTAATTTTTCTAATTGCAAACAGGAACATACTTGTGTATTGGCAGGGTGGTTACGAGGTCCCTAGAAGTGATGAATTTGAATTTTTCTTGGTTTTATATATAGTATTAGGTTTTTTCTCATGCTTTCTGTGAATGGCACGGGTGAATTTTATCCTACACCCAAAAGGTTATCGATATGTAATTTCGGTAATTTTGATTTCAAAAGATATTTTAAAGAAATGCAATGATTTCATTTGTGTATTCAATAAACACAAGACTTTATAATTGAGTAAAATATTCGCCATGCCTGGTGAGAGATTCGCCAAAAAATTATATATACATATCATATTATTGATAAAATCGCCTTCCATTTTTCCTATATACCATGGAGATTCGCCCATTTATTATACATGTAAATTTAGGGAGGGTTCTTAAAATTTTCCCTACTCTAATATATCCAATTGGGAATTAGATCATGGAAGTTGTATGGGCCTTGAATATATTCCAATATTCACTTAGAATATCAACAGGTTCTGGTTGTTCTATAACATAGGGTTGAGTTTGTCTAACAACACTTCATTGATCAAATGGTGGATTTAATTCCCTCAATTCTTCTTCTTCCTCTTCTGAACTTGCAAAGCTCAATTCCTCGGATCCTCTACTTCCTATTTCTTCTTCCCTAAGTTCTTCTTCTATTATTTGGGTAGGTTCTGGTTGTGAAACTGACTGCCCTTCATATCTCATATGAGATCTAACCTTAACAACAGCTTGTGATGATACTCCTAACTCAGCTCTTGAAATGATTTCTTGGATATAGGTAATTATGCATAGATCTTTCCTTCTTCTTTTTGGGGGTCTTCCTCTACCCCTTGTATTCATGTCTATGTTCATGCGATATGAAAGCAAAGGAAAAACATCCAAATAAATCTAAGGCTTAGGTCCTAGAACAGGGTAAAAGAAAAATTGCTTTCCCAAGACTAGAGGATGGCCCCTATAATTAACAGAAAAAAAATAAAAAGTCCATCAAATTAATCTTGGGCCCTGGAAGAGGTTTAGTGTTGACTTCGCCTAACCAGGGAGAGAGAGTGTTCCTAAAATCGAGAAAACAAAGAAAGAAAAATAACCCAATCACATAATTTAAAGCTCAGGTCCTGAAAGAGGTAAAAACTACCCAATCAGGATGAGAGAGTGTTCCTAAGAGAGCAAAAGAAAATCACAAAATCTGAGCTCAAGCCCTGAAAGAGGTAAGAACTACCTAATCAGGGCAACAGAGCATTCCTATGGTCAATATTGGTTGTACTTTTGCACCTTAGATAGCCTCCCCGACAACGACGCCAAAATGTTGGTGTTCAAATATAAATTATGGAATTCACCCTTCCTCACATTAATTGTCAACCCGGGGCTCATTAATTTTTTCAGGGATACCATACAAAGTCTATGCGAGCCACAGTTTCCCTACCAGTATTGAGTAGTCAATCAAGCATAATAGTTAAATAACAACAAGCAAACAACAATAACATCAAATCAGAGTAACAACAATCTAAATTCATAGTAATACAATCAATAAATCATTGCAACAATAAAGCAAAGCGAACACAACCAACATAAATCTACACACACAACTAATCCAACAACACCTGATCAAGAGAGTGAGCCTGAATCTCAAATCAGGGTTGTGGTAAAAGATTAAAGATTATTCAGTGCTCAGGAAATCAGAATTGCATTAATCAAAAGGAAATACAGTAAATTTTGTTGTTACACTTCTCGGATCCAATCCCCACATTTCTACCTCCTTAACCATTACTTATACATTGCATTATTACCGAAATAATACTAACAAACTCAAAGATTCGGCAACAATGTTTGCCAGTAAATATACAACAATAGTTAAAGCATAAACAAAATGCAAAAGATAGCAATAATATTAATCCATCAACTTCTCATTGGTTAAACATCATTGTAGTCTGTGTCCCAGAATAACACCGCCATCTCATCAACAATCATGTGCCGATTTGTAGCCTGCTATTCATCATTATCTCGATTTTGCAAGAAAAATTTAGTTAGCAAGTTGCTTAGGCATCGTTCCCCTTAGGATTACATTTCATTACTCAAGTTTCAAAAAGACATGCCAATTTATCATACCTTCATTGTTGAGAAATAAATTAACCTCGCAAAAAGCTATGGAATAGGTAAGGTGAAGTTGATAAAAACAGGAAAATCTATTGACAAACATATACCTTAATAATTACTTATTTCAATGGTTTTTTTTTTCTAAGGAAAAGCATGGTAATTAATTTAATTGGTTATTATTAGCTTTGTCACTCAAATTTCTAAAGTTTATAGCTTTCAAACTATTTCCATTTGACATTTAATTAAACAAAGTGATAAGATCAAATTTTGGCCTTTGATCTTTTCTTTGAATATCTCAAGGAGGAAATAGGGTTATGAAAAAAATTATAAATTTATGGAATGAGTGGGTGAAGGACAATATTTGGAGCACACATCAAGTGAGAAAGAAGAGGGCCAATTTGGGTGAGAGGAAGGAAGGTTGAGCATCTGAGGAGAAGGGACCGAGTTTGTAGAGAGATGGGTCATGTTCAAGTCATCATCTACCAAAGAGAGAGGCCATTCCCAAGCTGAGTTCATAAGAGAGAGAGGTCAAGTATTTAGGGTTGAGTTCTCTGTTGAAGGGGAGGCCATGTCTTGGGTCGAGATCTGTTGAAGAAAAGGGGCCATACTCTACTGGAGAGAGGTCATATTTCAAGTTGTACCATTTAATAGGAGAGAGGGCCGATTTTTGTGGCCATTCTTGGTTGTATATTCTCTAGATCTATTATTGTCTTGATTATTTTCTCTGAAGCTTATTAAAATACCTCGTTAATAGTTTTGCCTGACACTGAGGTTTTCTAAGGTAAAAGTTGTATAAAAGTTTATGTGCTTGTATTTATTGTTTATTTTATGTATAATTTGTTAGAAACTCAGATGTGTTTATTGTATGCAAGTTTTAGATCTAAATTTTCTGTATTTTCAATAAAGGATATAAAAATTTGTTGACACGTTAATCATTTTGTTGAGCTTAGAGATAATTAAATTGTTTCATAACAAAGTGAAAATATTAGAAAAAGTATCATAATTAAATGTTAATTAAAGAAAGTTCTAAGTTGCAAATTTTCCCGAAGCAACCATACCATATTAGTAACTTAGTTCTTCAAAAACACATTATGATCTAGAATATTAGAAAGAGGAAGCACAATTAAAATATATTACATGGTGGTAGTGATATAGAATATTAGAAAGAGGAAGCACAATTAAAATATATTACATGGTGGTAGTGATATATGAATATACTTGACACATAAGTGCCATACATCATAGAATATGAGATTATTGGTATAAGTTTTGATTTTGATGACTAGAAATCTTTACTATGAGAGGCTTGGAAAAACATGGAAATAGAGATTGATGGAGTTAACCAGATGTGGAATATCATAGAGAACTTTGCATCTAAATACAACTTAGCCTCTTTGGGTTCCATTGGTTATTTATGTCAACCAAATTAGGTCACAAAGACACCAGAAGATACCATTGTTTATGAGAGACGCATCGCGTGTTCTAATTATGTGGTCATTCTTAAAAAATTAAGAGACTACGTAAAGGTTCCTTCAAAGGATATCATGGTCCTAAAGGCCATCTCAAGTGCAATGAAAAATTAAAGAGGAACATGGTTCTACTTAAGAATTTGTTAGATCAACATCGATTTCCTAACCACTTATGTTAATACTATTTTTGAAGCTTAAAAGGCATACAATGATAGGAAGAAGTTCAAAGGATGGATTTTGATTAGTCAAAGTCCAAGTTGTTGAAGAAAATGATTCTAATTCTATTCAATGCTGAGGTTTTCAATTTTGTGGTATAAATAAGATAGACATGATGCAAGAAAGTTTTATGTGATTTAATTATATGGAATTATTTTCATGTTGTTATTCTTATAATCATATTGGCTTTTTTTTTTTTAAGGAGATGTCAATTTTATTTTTATATGATTTGTTGAATGTTTTACCTCTATATAAGTTAATGGATTTATAAGTGATAAATTATATTTCTGTTCTTTATTTTATTGTAGGATGGAAATGTGCAATTCCTTAAGTGGTTGCATAAATTTAGAAAGTAACATTTAAAAATATATTAATAAAAAATATTTTAATATTCACCATAAAGAAAATATTTTAATATTCACCATAAAGAGAATATTTCATTTTTTATCTCATATATATATATATATATATATATATATATATATATATATATATATATGAATTGGAATATGTTTTTTTAAAGGATATTTTTTTACATCACAGTATGATGGAGATGTCTAATTCTTTTAATACTTAATATGGAGTTAACACATAATATTAAAAAAAGTATTACAATGTTAACCATAAATAAATTATTTCAACTTTCCCTCTTTTATATATATAACATTAAAAAAAAATATTTCAATATTTGTAATAAATAAATTATTTTAATTCTCATTTTAATTAAAATATTTAAATCTCTTTTTATAAGAGGAGCTAATATAAATACAAGAGATTAAGTGTTTTTTTCATTTATTATGAATTTTTTTTTTAAATGTAAAAACTTGAGGAAAAATTTGCTTCAAAAAATTTAATTTCTCTATTCATATTAATTTCAAAATTAAAATGAATTTACACTAATTTTACTGGTTTAAAAAAATGAAATTATACCTATTTTTTTTGTTTTGTTTTTGTTTTAGTAAGTTTCAACCATTGTATTACTTTAAAAAAGATAAATTATAGTTTATTATAAAATGATACACCAACCTTTATTTACAACGATTCTTTTGAAATTTGTATTTATATAACTCAATAAATCATTCCATGGTTATGGTTATATTTATTTCACTTGATTTTGTATTTATTGTTTTATTTTTATATTGTATTTATATTAAGAAATTATTTTAGATTTTCTTTTGCATAGTATATAATTAATTTTAGAATTAATTTTTATGTCAACATGTGTATCTATTTTAGAACAAGCTAAAAACTAACTAAATTATAACCTCTTTTTAAATTATCATTATTATTAAAAAAAATTAAGAAATGGGTAAGGATTTTATATTAATAATGACTCATTTATGGGAAGAACCCTTACAACAATTTTATGATATTTGACAATAGAGATATACATTTGTCCATACAAAAAGTATGCCAGCTCTAAAGTCACATTTCTTGCTTATACAAAAAACACTTCTACTGAGAATTCAACAAGAAGACACAAGGATTAGTCTATATTTGCAAGATAACATAAGACAACAATGGAGATTAAGAAAACCAACAAAAAACCATCATTGAACCCAACCATCAGCTGTGACGATTTTCAAGAGAATCAACTCTTTTTGGATGGCAAGATTTTTTTTTCTTAGGAGTAACATTGGAACCAATGCCTCCTAAGCCAAACGTAACACCAGCAAACATGATATTTTCCAAGGGAAAGACCCGAGAAATGTGATAAAATACCCCCTTGTGCAAACCATTCAAAGAATGCTCCATATTGCTTAAGTGACGAAGCAGAAGTTGAAAATATTGATGTTATTTTTTTGCCATAGCATCCTACCACTTCCTATATTCCAACAAGCTTTGGCCAAATCCAAAATCCCGTCAAGTATCAAATCATCATTACCATGCTCTGGAATTAACGGTGGTTTTTCCATGTCAAATGAAAGCCACTGAATGTGACTAGATAACACACCAACCAGGTTAAACCATTCTCCAAAACTAGGAAGAAGCAATGTCCCATTGAAGCTCAAGGAAGCCCAAGGGACCTTTAAATAAGCCAAGCTAGAACTCTATCATGAGTTGGATTGAAGCATAGAATCCATTGCTAGACCCAAATCCTCAAGAGGACATTGAGAAGATTGATGATAGAAGAGGACATTCAGAAGATTGATGATGGGAGCCACATGACGACGATATTAAATTCATCCCTTTGCACAATGAATGTACCAGTATGTCAGCAGTATTCCTCAACAACTCCAACCATTTCAGAAATAAATAGAAAAACCACCTCGAGCAGAGAAGAGATATATTTGCGTTCCACTGGAAAATTTCATGGAAATTTGTGGTCAGAAATTGGAATGTTGTCGGACCATTGTGCCCTTCACTCTCTTTAATTGCACAAAGGGTTGGGCTAAGTGGGAGGTAGATGACCTCGACCTGAAATGAAGTAAATTTCCAATGATGACATACTTATGGATGGCACTTCGACGTCTTGGAATTTTGAACATGATTAAGGGATAGGGGCATAGTTAATTATACCTCCATCCATCTCAATTATGCCTTATCCAAGGGTGGATCATTTCTTTTCTAACACATCCACCACAGAATTTAAGTGCCTATACACATGAAAATGCTTCGGTTGCTTGAACTAAGAGGTGATTAAAAAAATCCTTTGTAGAATGGGAGGGTGCTCTAAACATGACACATTCTTGGTCTTGATTACTTGTCAAATAACCATTGAATCACAAAAAACCAATAAGTTGTAAATTTTCTTTGCAAGAGCTAGTTCCAGACCTTTCCACAAAGCAAGGAACTCAACTTGATTGTTGGCCACAGTATCAAGACCACAAGCAAATTGAAACACAATTTTTCCATCAAGGCTAAATAATGCCCTTCCCACTCTTGCCTCCCCTTATCATTATTATTCTTATTAATTGTAAAAAGAATTGATATATATATATATATTCTTTTTACAATTAATAAGAATAATAATGATATATATATATATATATATATATATATATATATATATATATATATATATATAAGATTGACCTCCACTTTACCATGGAGATTCTTAATTTACAAATAGGCTTTGATACAATACCATGCGCAAATTCGATGGCTTATCAATACCACATGCCCAAAAAACATAACTCACTTTGTATGACACTTGTTTATATGACATTTATTTTAGTTAATTGATTTAATTAAAAGAGTAAGAAAGATGATAACTATTTTAGAGATAAATTTCAACAATTGATCTGTGTATTACTATGAATATTCTAGAATATTCTATGGAGATTAGATCCCTACCATCCACATAATAATTATTGATAATTAAATTAGATTTGTTGAAGCCCTATTCCAAAATAGATACAATTGTTGGTGTAATTAGGTGAGTGGTAGAAATTAATCTAGATGGAATATGGTTAAGAATTTTGTTATATGTTTTTTAAAATGTATGTATGTTTAATTCATATATTAATTCTTTTTAAAATTAATAACAACAATATTTTAAAATAAAGATATAATTTAGTTAATTTTTATGAATTTTTAAAACTAGACAATATGAGATGTTGTAAGTATTTTGATGCTTATCATGGATTCCTATTGGTGTTTACCAAACATTTTTCATTTTATCAATTTTAAATATTAAAGGGATAAAAAATATTTTTATTTCAAAAAGGTTTTGTCTTGTAAGGTGGTTATGGTTCAAAACTAGTCAAAGTTGGAAAGAAACATTAAGAAAAACCTAACCATGCTAAACCTAATGTGACTTAGACATAATACAATCCCCAATGCCTTGAATAGGCCCAAATTATAATTTTTTAAACAAAATATTTATCTCACAAATCACTAAAACACTAACAACCAAATACTTTTGTTTTTATATGTTTATTTTACATTTCTAAATAATAGAAATTTTACTTTAAACCATTAAAACATCACACATTACACTATAGAAATTTTATTTTAAACAATTAAAACATTACACTCTTATATATAGAGTACCACAAAAGAAAAAAATAAAATGAAAAAAAAAACTCAAGGCACTCCATGCCCAAAGAATGCCTTGCCACACCGACCAAAAATTCGACAAGATGCATATTTTTTTATAAGTTGAGAGTGGAAATACAGCGCCAAGAAAGTGAAATAATTTTCAAAGGGAAAAAGTGCTCAAGGCCCCCAAAAAAAAATGCTCTGCCACAAGTCGAGAGTGGAAAATACAGCTCACAGCAATGTGAAATAATTTTCAAAGGTGTCCTTCCAGTGAAGCAACTAAATTACATCATCATAATAACTAAATTGCATAATAATAACATAGTAGCAAGCTTGTCATTAGATGAAGTGCGATGACACAAATCTACTATACATGTTTTGCACTTCTATTTTTTGCCCATGGGTGTATCCGTCCGGGCTTTTTGGCAATTTTATTTATAATAAAAGACTGTGCCATATATAGGTCCTAGTGCTTTACGACTTGAGGGCTTGTTCGAGGAAAAGCGCGCTAGTGTCGTCGATAGGAGGATAATGAGGATAATCCTCTATACAATCCCGCCATGGATTTGGATTTGGATTTTTGGGGAGCTGGGGTTGAGTGCTCAACGCCTTCCACACGGCGCTGTGGCTCATGAATCCTGCACCGTACGTAAGCTGCCACACGCGATCTCCCCTCTTCACCCTACCCTTGATTTCATGGTATGCCAGCTCGTACCAGATAGCACTGCTCGACGTATTCCCAAATCTGTGGAGAGTCATGCGAGAGGCCTCCATTTCACGATCACTTAAACGCAGATTCTGCATGAATTCGTCCAAAACCGTCCTCACTCCGACATGAACGCACAAATGCTCGAATGCCAGTCGAAAATCCGGCATGTACGGCTTGGAGTCCGGCCTCCTCCTTGAAAGTAGCCTGTACAGGATGTACAATATCTGTTGTGAGAAAGGAAGAAACAGGGGGCTTAGGGTTTTTATATTTTGCTTCATTGCATGGCTGGTTGCCTCCTTGACATCACGAGAGATAATGACACCTGGATTTCCAGCCTCGTCATCATCCATGAAGTTGCCCCTGTATGACATATTTTTTTCCCTTAGAAAAAAAACATAATTTTATTTATTATAAAATTACATTCTCTAAAATACATTCTCTAAAACCGTGTTGAGTATGTATTTTGTAAAGTAAATTCGTTAAGTTGATTACGTATTTTTAACTTGATTGGCCATTTCTATATTGATTATGAATTTTTGGAGAATTTTAATTTATGTATGCATTGCCAAAAAATTCTCACATGTAATTTTTCCCAAAAACTTTGTTTAATTCATTATGAATCACAGAAAACTTGAATACAAAAATCACATTTTAATTTACATCCCAATATTCCAGAAATCTACCATCCACTCACCTTCAAAGAAACTAAAACTAATCTGGAAAGTGGCACATGCCATGTCTAAAGTCAAATTACAAACACATACCTGTACGACATATCATCACTTGCAGTGTTAACCGAAACAACGTGGGAAAGTTGATATTTGGCTCTGCTCCGATCTGCTCTTCTGTTGGATAGAAGAATGGCTGCACCACCTACACGAAACAAGCAATTGGGCAACAACATGGATCTGTTAGAGCCTGTATAGAAATTCAGAGTAAGAATCTCTGTGCTCACCACCATGGCATACGAATCCCTGAGGCGTCCTGATCTCAGCACATTTGTGGCCAAATCCAGAGAAACAATCCCTGCGCTGCACCCCATGCCTGAGAGATTGTAGGTGAGAATACCCTCTCCCATTTTATAGTGATTGACGATCATATCGGCCAGTGAAGGGCTGGGATTGAATGCGCAGCAGTTGACCACCAGAATCCCAATATCCTCAGGCCTCAGTCCTCCACATTTCTCAAACAATTCATCCACAGCACCGAACATTACCATCTCTGCTTCTCTTCGAGCCTCATCCAAGGTGGGCCTGGGCGGCGAAGCTAAGAGAGCTGCCGGAGCGCAGGCTCTCTCCCCAATCCCCGCTGACTCCATTACTCTCCTTTGAAACTCCACGCTGTCCTCATCAAAATATCCGCATTTCTTAGCACGTGACACGAAAATTTCTCGGGTTAGTTTCAACTCATCTGGAGCCTTGAAACAAGCAAAGTCCACCAAGTATATTGGAGACCCAGACCGCCTGGTTAACATAAAGTAGCACAGCACGAACAATCCTAGCGAAGCTAACAAGGTTACAGTGCCATAATTAAGCTCCCGTGCCCTCCATAACTCTGTAAACATTCCCCTCCATGATGGAATGAATAACATGTTTATATCGTTCACCATGTTGCACCAACACCTAAGAACACACTTATACTATATCAAATCAATCCAGAGATAAGATTCAAGCTTCAACAAATTTATATCCAATCAATCCAGAGTCAAGATTCAAGCTTCAACAAATCTAAAATCCGATCAAAATATGATAGAAGTTCTAAACGATATAATAGGAGACCTAGCATGTAACAGAACAACCGAAATAGAAAACAATCAAGGCCATGGGGCCGGACAGAACTACTATATTGACCATTTACCACCGTTCCACCTAACCAATAGAGATGGGTAGCTATATCCATGTGCGTATGGTCACATTTTCAAGATGCTAGAAAAGATTATTACACTATTAACAACCAACGCCATGCAATCTTGCAAAGTCTGTCTCTCTCAAATCATTAAAAGTAGCCATTATCCACATGCATATTTCCTGTTCACAAGCATACTTCTTTTTCTGAATGATGTCATCATTTTCTAGGATTTTGGTCTCAAATCATTAAAAGTAGCCATTATCCACATGCATATTTCCTGTTCACAAGCATACTTCTTTTTCTGAATGATGTCATCATTTTCTAGGATTTTGGAAAAACAATGGATAAGTACATTTCTATATAGATGGATAGATTTATATGTGTTCCTTTGAATTTTATATGGATGGACAGATTTATATCTGTTCCTTTGAATTTTATATGGATGGATAGATTTATATGTGTTTTATTGAATTTTGATCAGGGTATATTTTGGCTTTTTTGTACTTCTTTGTTTGGAGATGGCGGTAGTTTTTTTGGTTGTGTGTTTGAATCTGAAAATTCTGATTACAGGGTATTGAAATTTTACTAGATGTTTATTGTAAGGTGTATGGCTGTGTGCAAAATGTTGAAAGCTGGTATTATCTATCTGCTATATCAAACATTTTTATTAATAAAGATGTTATGTTTTTTTTTCTGTTGAAAAGAAAAAGTACATTTCATCTTAAATTATAAAAGGAATTCACAAAATTTGCTCATTTTTTTTCCTTTCCATATCTATTATACATGTGGAGTACATAAGGAGTTCATCTATCTATTATACATGTGGAGCAAGGAAATAGTTTATCTTTATTTTCACTGTATATTTTAAAATATTTTGGAAATTTAATTGTTTTAAGAGGTATTATTCAACACACTGTAAAAGAGATGTTGTAAAATCTTTTATTGTCTTGTTTTATAAACATTTTGACTCACTCAAATTGCATTAAAAAAATAATAATAATTATGCCTTGATTTGTTCTCCAACATAGTATGTAACAATATATTATGTAACAGATATCATGTTCCATTAAACATGTAATGTATTGTTAAACATTTTAAGTCAATCAAAAAAAATATGTAAGAAATGTTGTTATGTCTTAAACATGTATAAAACAAAATTGAATTAAATTAAAAAAAATTAATAATAATTATATTTATATTTATAATTATCAGCCTATATCTATTTTAACTCCAGATATATTGTGCATTGAGAGGAATCAAATATCTTTAAAAAAATTTGCATTTCAAAATATTTGATTTCTAATAGATAGATAGATCATGAATGAATATATTCTCATATAAAGCATCCATACCCCAAATCAAAATTTGAGTTCCATATTTCCTTGTGAACATATATTTAGAAGAATAGGGTTGTTATTTATTGTTTGTTTTTAGCGTGTAGTTAGAAATCTGTGGAGAGGATCGTGGATCTAAGATATCCATGATATTGTATTTCTTTTATATGTGAGCCTTCGGGCGTTGTGTAGGTAGAGTGACAAAATGTAGATCGGGCCAAGGAGACGGCCAAGTACTGAGCGCCCTTACTATGTAATCGAATTCATTTTAATAAAATCATGTGCATCTTGTGTGAGTAAACCCTGTGTAATTATGATTGTAAGCGTAAGGTCGAGAACTTAATGTTGCAGGGCCGCGGTCATGTCTAAGAAGAGGATCTCATTAGCACCAAGAGTCGAACGATAAACCTAACTTCCAGCAGGGATGATCCATCATTGATCACATGATGGATCAACGATGATACATTAACGATGGGGCGATTGTGTTCAAGACATGACGTAGTCGGGCCGCCACAGACGAGTTTGAATGATTAATTCCCAACTAACCCAACAAGCCCGACCTTCCTTCTGACTAGCCGAACCCTGACTAGTCTCGACCTGCCGACCTGAGGTGTATTTTGCTTGAAGGCGGGCCACAATGCAATCAGCGCTTGTTTAATAATGAGAGGCAACCATAGATAATCCAACCTCGAGATAGGAATTGAGGCACTGTAGAACCGAATCTTGTTTGTTGCTTCATTAATGCGTGAATGTGGAAGGAAACTTGGAACTTTTTTTAGGTTGCGGGTTTGTTGCTGCAAATTAGGTGAAGGTTTGTGAATTTTTGTGGGCCCATAACCCATAGGAAATTGACTTTGAAGGACCCCAGAATTGGTCACTATCAGGTGGTATGAGAGCAGGGAAGGAGATCATGAAGATTTCCTAAGTCAAAATTTGAGTTCCAAACCTTTGAGAAGGCGTAGCTGTCAAAAGACGTGCCCATGAGGATGAGATTTCCTTGTCAACGGATACTCAAAAGAATAGGGTTGTTATTTATTGGTTTTTTTAGTGTGTAGTTAGAAATCCGTGGAGAGGATTGTGCACGATACTGTATTGTTTTTATAAGTGAGTCTTTCGGCGTTGTGTAGGCAGAGCGATACATTGTAGATTGGGCCAAGGAGACGGCCAGTGTAACGCCCTGAGGTCGTGCCGGGGCACGCGCTCCTCCAACTCGCAAAAATGACTAAGTGTTAGTCACCATCGCATAGAGGCGCGCGGAATAATATAAGTTATGGGCGTGCGAAGTATGTTTATATGCGATGGAAGGGTGAGCGATGAACATAACCAAGCCGACGTGTGAAACAAAGGCAAGGGGGCGTTCATCGTTGTATTATGTAGTGTCGGCCAGGAGACTACGCATAGTTAGGAGGCGTATATACTTAGGGCGACCTGCGGTTCATTTGACATCACTCTCACATCGCACAAAGAGTAGTGCGCACTTGGAGAAGGGCGCAGCTTACTGCAGTTCGGTGGATGAGCCCGCCGAGCCGGGCGAAGGGCGAGTCGAAGGTCGAGTTGAGGTTCGGTGGTGCGCAAGGGCGCCCACACTATTATTGCATTAGACCGGGTTGTGGCGTGGGTAAGGGTCGTGCACGGTGAGCCCGCCCGCCCAACGCCGAGTTGATGCGCTCTTGGTTATTACCTCTTATTGTGTGTTGGCGGTGGGTTCGTGCACGGGTGCGCCCGCCCGCCCGCCCGACGACACGAAGGGTGTACATGTTATATGTTGTAAATTTGTATTCGGTGGAGTTTTGGCAAGCGGTCTTGCACGGGCGGGCGCCCTCCTGGTTTTGTAACTTTGCAAATATAATAAAAGAGTTTATTATTATATTGTCGAGTTGATTTATTATTGTATATTGTTAATGGTTTCCGCACATTAATAATATGAATTCATGATGGTTATGAATTGTTAAGGCGTAGTTCGTAAAGTTTATTAACGATGGAACATCTTAATAACTTAGGCGGTGCCGCACCCGCTCAATTAAACGAAAAAAGAATTGGGGGCGTGACAGTTGGTATCAGAGCAAAGGTTGCTCGTGACGAAGGTGAAATGGTGAAGCCTGATAGAGCAGGGTTGCTCATGAAAGGTGAAGCTGATAAGGTTATGGAAAAATCATGGATGAATAGTCTGGGTTTCGTGGACTTGATGGTTCATGGCAAGACCATTCAAGCTCTGGTGGACACGGGTGCCACTCATAACTTTATGACGACATGGTTGGCAAAAGAGGCTGGGCTGACGATCACCCCATCGAATATGGAGGTCAAGGCAGTGAACTCTAGAGCTAAGGTGGCGGGGTTGGTACATGATGTACTTGTGCAGATAAAAGACTGGAAAGGTCAGTTGGACTTCACGGTGATGGAGATGAATGACTTTGATATGATACTCGGACAGGATTTCTTGAAGGGCAACAAGGCTATTGTTGTCCCCCTTCGTGATGAGGTGGTGCTGGTTAGACAGTCACAAACTTGGACTTTGCCCACTCATAGGCAAAGGAGAGAAGTCAAGGTGCAGCATGTTTCGGCACTGAGTTTGGAGAAGGCTATGAAGGATTCAAATATGGAGACATATGCGGTGATGTTCAAGGATGTTGAAGGTGATGGAGTGGGGACGCCTGTTCCAGCTGAGATATCTGATGTGCTTACCAAGTATGCGGATTTGATGCCTGATGAGCTTCCAAAGAAACTTCCACCAAGGCGTGCAGTGGACCATAGCATTGAGCTTGAGCCAGGAAAGCAACCCCCAGCTAAAGCACCTTATCGATTGTCAGGGCCTAAATTGGAGGAATTGAAACGCCAGTTAAAGGAGTTAACTGAGGTAGGTTTCATTAGACCTTCAAGGTCCCCTTATGGAGCTCCGGTATTATTCCAGCGGAAGAAGGATTCGAATGAGCTACGGATGTGCTGTGATTACCATGCATTGAACAAGCAGACGGTAAGGAATAGGTATCCTTTGCCATTGGCTGCTGATTGCTTTGACAAGCTTGCGAAAGCCCGAGTGTTTTCCAAGCTGGACTTGAGGCATGGGTATTATCAGGTGCGGATAGCTGAAGGAGACGAGAAGAAGACCGCGATAAGAACAAGGTATGGTAGCTTTGAGTTCCTTGTTATGCCATTTGGTTTGTGCAATGCTCCTGCTACGTTTTGCACTTTGATGAACGATGTTCTACGACCATACTTGGATTCGTTCGTAGTAGTGTACTTGGACGATATAGTGGTGTTCAGTGACAACATGGAGGATCATAAGAAACACTTGGCGATGGTATTCGAGGCACTGAGGACAAATCAGTTGTTCTTGAAGAAGTCTAAGTGTGTGTTCGCTCAGACTGAGATTCCGTTCCTTGGGCATATTGTTGGTCAAAGGTACATACGGATGGAGCCGAGCAGAGTGAAGGCGATTGAGGACTGGGTTGAACCCAGTCATGATCATGAAGTTCGTAGAGGGGTACTCCAAAGTGACATCGGCACTGATAGAATTATTGAAGAAAGACAAGAGGTGGAGTTGGACGAGCAAATGTCAAGAGGCATTTGATGACTTGAAGAAGAGGATGGTTACAGCATCGATACTGAAGTTGCCTGACTTCGAGAGACCGTTTGAGGTACACACTGATGCTTCATATTTTGCCATAGGAGGGGTTCTTATGCAGGATGGGCATCTGGTGGCATATGAGAGTCGGAAGTTGCAGGATAGAGAACGGAGGTATCCGGTTCATGAGAAGGAGATGACTGCGATCATTCATTGTCTTCATGTGTGGAGGCATTACCTGATTGGGAAGCCGTTTGTTGTCAAGACTGACAACATTGCAGCAAGTTATTTTGCATCACAACCGAAGCTTTCTGCAAAGCAAGCTCGTTGGCAGGACTTCTTGGCAGAATTCGACATGACTATCGAGTATAGACCGGGTAGACACAATGCGGTAGCAGATGCCCTTAGCAGGAAGGGACAACTTGCAGCATTGGAGGAGGAAGAAGACCGGGAAGCAAGGAGTAGGATTCGAGTTCAGATGTCAGAAGAGATGCAGAATAAGATCAAGGGAAGTGTTGAAACCGATACTTTGGCGCAGAATATAGTGAAGCAGATAAAGGAGGGGAAGACACGAAAGTTCTTTCTACGAGACGGGTTCTTGTTCTTTGGAAACCGACTCTATGTTCCAAAGTCATCCGGACTCAGGAGGCACCTTTTGAAGGAATGCCACGATTCTCTGTGGGCTGGCCACCCAGGGCAGCGTCGTTCTTTGGCATTGTTGGAGAGAGGATTCTTTTGGGAGAAGATGAGAGAGGATGTGGAGGAGTATGTACATACGTGCATCATTTGTCAGCAGGACAAATCGGATACTTAGAGACAAGGAGGACTGTTGCAGCCTTTACCGATTCCAGAGAGGCCATGGATGAGTGTCTCGATGGACTTCATCACTCAGTTGCCACAGGTTCAGGGGTATAATGGGATAATGGTCGTGGTTGATCGTTTTTCCAAGTATGCTGTCTTTGTTCCTACAAAGATACCTTGTGGAGCCGAGCAGACAGCGGAGTTGTTCTTTAAGAACATAGTGAAGTATTGGGGGATGCCGTTGAGTATTGTGTCGGATAGAGATCCGCGTTTTACAGGGAGATTTTGGACCACATTGTTCAAGTTGGTCGGGACAGAGTTGTTGATGAGTTCGAGTTACCATCCGCAGACAGATGGGCAGACCGAGAGGATCAACGCATTGCTGGAGGACTACTTGCGACATTATGTGACGGCTGATCAGAAGAATTGGCCCGAACTCTTGGATATTGCTCAGTTTAGCTACAATATTCAAAAGAGTTCCGCGACAGGGTATAGTCCATTTGAGTTGGTGAATGGGCAGATGCCGGTTGCACCTCATACCGTAGTGACGGGAGGCTTCTTGAGAAGTCCTCATGCAAGAAAGTTCATGAAGGCTTGGGAGGAGACCTTGGAGTTAGCACGGTTACGCTTGCACGATGCTGCAAGGAGGATGAAAAAGTATGCTGATCGTGGAAGACGGGAGGCACACTTCAGTGTGGGAGATATGGTGTTTCTCAGGATTACCGGGGAGCAGTTTCAGCCAGCCAAGGGGACGACGAGCAAACTGACACGGAAGTATGAGGGACCATTCTGAGTGAAGAAGAGAGTGGGGGAAGTTTCTTACGAGCTGGAGCTTCCACGCCATATGAACATGAAACACCCAGTTTTTCATGTGAGTCAGTTGAAGAGATGTAGACTTGATTCAGACCATCCAGAGAGGGTTGAACCGACGAGAGGACCAACCGGGATTGTGGACAGACCAGGACTAGAGTTGGAGAAGATTTTGAGTCTCAGAACTACAGGAGTTGGTTGCCACATGCGACGGGAATTTCTTTGCAGATGGAAGGATGCACCGGAGGAGGACAGCTGGGAGACAGAGGATTCACTTTGGAGATGGAAGGACAAGATCGCGAAGTATGACAGGAAGTTGAAGAGAAGAGCAGGAATTGTCGGGACGACAATGACTTCTGGTGGGGGAGGATGTAACGCCCTGAGGTCGTGCCCGGGCGCGCGCTCCTCCAACTCGCAAAAATGACTAAGTGTTAGTCACCATCGCATAGAGGCGCGCGGAATAATATAAGTTATGGGCGTGCGAAGTATGTTTATATGCGATGGAAGGGTGAGCGATGAACATAACCAAGCCGACGTGTGAAACAAAGGCAAGAGGGCGTTCATCGTTGTATTATGTAGCGTCGGCCAGGAGACTACGCACAGTTAGGAGGCGTATATACTTAGGGCGACCTGCGGTTCATTTGACATCGCTCTCACATCGCACAAAGAGTAGTGCGCACTTGGAGAAGGGCGCAGCTTACTGCAGTTCGGTGGATGAGCCCGCCGAGCCGGGCGAAGGGCGAGTCGAAGGTCGAGTTGAGGTTCGGTGGTGTGCACGGGCGCCCACACTATTATCGCATTAGACCGGGTTGTGGCGTGGGCAAGGGTCGTGCACGGTGAGCCCGCCCGCCCAACGCCGAGTTGATGCGCTCTTGGTTATTACCTCTTGTTGTGTGTTGGCGGTGGGTTCGTGCACGGGTGCGCCCGCCCGCCCGACGACACGAAGGGTGTACATGTTATATGTTGTAAATTTGTATTCGGTGGAGTTTTGGCAAGACCGCCGTGCGCTCCTGCACGGGCGGGCGCCCTCCCGGTTTTGTAACTTTGCAAATATAATAAAAGAGTTTATTATTATATTGTCGAGTTGATTTATTATTGTATATTGTTAATGGTTTCCGCACATTAATAATATGAATTCATGATGGTTATGAATTGTTAAGGCGTAGTTCGTAAAGTTTATTAACGATGAAACATCTTAATAACTTAGGCGGTGCCGCACCCGCTCAATTAAACGAAAAAAGAATTGGGGGCGTGACAGTCAGGGCCTAAGCGCCATTACTGTGTAATCGAATTTGATTTTATAAAATCGTGCGCATCTTACGCATCTCTCTGTGTCTAAACCCTATGTAATTATGATAATAAGTGTAACGTCAAGAACTTAATGTTGCAGGGCCACAGTCATGTCTAAGAAGAGGGTCCCGTTAGTGCCAGGAGTTGAAAAATAAACCTAACTTCCAACAAGGATGGATCAACGATGATCCATTAACGATGGGGCGATTGTGTTTGGGACAAGACACAGTCGGGCCACAAATGAGTTTGAACTTTGAACATGGAATGAAGACCGACTTCCAACTACGCCGACCAGCCCAACTTTATAACTAGTCGAACCACGAATATTCCTGACCTGCCAACGTGAGGTGTATTTTTCTTGAATACGGGTCTTAATGGAGTCGGCGCTTGTTTAATAATGAGAGGTGGCCATAGATAATCTGACTCGAGATAGGAATTGAGGCATGTAACGTAGAACCAAATTTTGTGTGTTCGTTGAGGTTGTGGGTTCGTTGCTGCAAATTAAGTGAAGGTTTGTGAATTTTTGTGGGCAGTACATAACCCATAGGAAATTGATTTCGAAGCCACTCTAGAGTTCGTGACTATCATATATATAATGAGGCTAGGTTCATTTCCACTCTAGATTTATTAAGCGTTGAGAGGGATCAAATCTCTTGAGGTGCAAGCTTCTTTTAGAGTTAAAAAAGATTTGACCTTTCTCAAACCTTGGTAGATCCAGAGAGATCGAAAGAGATCCAAAGTGTAAACGAATCTAGACTAATTTTAAAATATTTTGGAGATTTAATTGCTTTAAGAGACGTTCTCCAACATAGTATAGAAAAGATGTTGTAATATCATGTATTGTTCTGTTTTGTAAACATTTGACTCACTCAAATTACATTAAAAAGATAATAATTGCACAACTAGGTGCCCTCGAATACAATATGCAATAACAGATGTTGTTATGTTCCATTAAACATGCAATGTCATGTTAAACATATTGACGGGTCAAAATAAGACAAAATAAAATAAGTATGTAAGAGATGTTGTCATGTCCCGTTAAACATGTAATATCCTATTAAACATTTTAACTCAATCAAAATAAAACAAAATTAAATTAAATTAAAATTAAAAAAAATAATAATTTTATTTATAGTTATAGTTATAACTATAATTATTTATAATCCTAGATCTATATTAACTTCGGATCTACTAAGTGAGATCAAATATCTTGAAATGCAAACTTCTTTTATAGTGAAAAGAGATTTGATCCCTCTTAGTTGTTGGTAGGTCCAGAGATAAAATGGATCTAGGATGGTTAAAATAAAATTAAAACAAAATAGTCAATTTATTGTTACAATACAGATAGTATTCTTATGTAAAAAGAAATTATATCTAAATTCATTTTCACTCTAGATTTACCAAGCATCGAGAGGGATCAAATCTCTTGAGGTGCAAACCTCTTTTCGAGTGAAAAAATATTTGATCCCTCTCGGCCCTTGGTAGATCTAGAGTGATATGGAGTGGAGACGGATCTAGACTAATATGTGGTAATTTCATATGTTTGTGTATTAATTTTTTAAAATATTTCAAAATCTACAATTAAATTAAGTTTAAGTTAAGCTCGCTCACTGCATTGTTCCACCTTGAGTGACCTTAGTTTTGTGCTTCCTATGTATATTAGTGAGCCAATTTATGCGCTTACTGTGTTTCCCAATCTAATCAAGTTTTAGTGATTTTATATTCATGGTAAAGGACTTCAATAAAACCTTGGAATACAAATTGGCATGTGTTTGCTTGTGATTTATTGATTTAGGATTCATAGCAAAGGGCTTCAATAAGATCTTGGAATGCAAATGTCACAAATAATGTTATCAATTTGAAGAATGTCATGAAATATATAAAGCAAGAGATCTCTAGATATGCTATGACAATGGACAAGTAGGTTCTAATGTTAAAGTAGAACCCTAACATTGAGAAGTTCATCCCCATAATCATTAACAAGCTTTGAGAAGACCAATAAACATGGTAGACTTGATGATGTAGGAATTAGATGAGTGTCTCACATTGCATTCATTCCTTCTATAGCATGCATCTTTTGTGGATTCATTGCAAAGTTTTAATGGTCTTAGTTAATGAATGTAGGGAATGTAATCGTTGATTGAACAAGGTACAACAATTCATACACTTCAACATGGGTATCTCATAAATATTTTTAGTCCTTGTCGCAGGCATGACAGGGACTATTGTAATCAAAATGGTCGCGTTAACATTAATTTAAGTTGTTTACTCTCTCCCCCGCCATGTAGTCAACATCACTTCGACTATAGTTTTGATGAATTTTGCAACTTCATCAGCTTGTTTGGCCTCTTCCTGAGGCATACCATAGATTATGTGGATTTTTTTAGTGAATTTTAGTTTGTATATTTCTCGAGGGTAAACTAATGCCGACATTAGTTCCCCAACATGAAATGTTTGGTTGGTTGGTTTGCAGTCTACACATATATCTTTAGAAGTTACACGGCATGCACCAGACTACACAGAGACTAGACCAGATGGCTCTATGGTCACCAAATGTCAGGTGTCACGCCCCTACACCTACGGTAGTCTTTCAACCGCTTATAGCGAGGTGCGGCACTACCAACCGTTTTCTTTTCATCAATACTTACGATTGTAGACTACGCCTAACATTCCATACTTAGTTTTATTTTCGTTACCAAGTATTATTATGTTTCCTTTATACAAGTGAAAGCCCATAACATTCACATAAACAACATTATACAAGAGAAATGCACAACAGTATAAAGGGAGGGGCAACTCCCTGCAATATGAGTCTGCCCGAATCAATATATTATACAATCTTCACTTTTACAAAGTACAAGTTAAATCTTGGGAAACCCCAAATTTACACTTAGCCAATTTTCAACTTCGGCAAACTCGGTTTCCCAGCTCGTCGGCACCTCCACACGGTTGCCGCACGACTCACCAACCCTTCGTTCACCTCATCGCACGATCGTGTTGTTTGCCCAACTTGGGCATGCCTTGTCGTAACCAAGTCGCCACACACGGGTGCCTTCGCACGAGTCACACCTTCGTTCACAATCTCAACGCTTCACCAAAAGTCTCACCGTGCACACTTGCATGACGGGCGGGCGCTCACTCGAGTCACCCAAGAACCCATGCCAAGTCGTTGCACAAACCGGGCGCCCACGCCTTCGTTTCACCGTCGGGCACTCCTTCGCACAACCGGGCGCCACACCCATGCACGCCCTTCTCCAACCGGCGGGCGACCTCTACCCGCGCCCTCACCCAACACCAAGATACGCGCTACCTCCGTGTGGCCTCGCCCAAGAACGGGCGCATCACCCAAGTTCTGCGCCTTCCTACTTGCTGCGTCCACGCACTAGATCTGTGCCTTCTTCATGAGCGAGTTTGATGCTTGAGCGATGATGCGATTGTCCAAATGAGCTCCAACGCACACTTGTTTATATGAGTGGCAAGGCAAGGTCGTGGCTTCCCAGCCGACCTGCCCACGCCCTCAAACTCCATCGCAAACACTCCTAAACATGAGTTAGCCTTCGTTCCAAACGCCCTCAACCATCGGTCGGCCTGCTATGTTTGTAAGTCGGCTCCGTGGGTGCTCCTCCACGCTCCCACGCATATAAGTTAGCTCGCCCTCCTCCTACGCACTTCTCATTATAACTCTGTCGCGTTGATGGTCCAAGCTCACACTTCGTCGTTTCATGTTGTTCGTTCGTGCCTCCAACCACTCGTCCTCCGTTCGGTCATGTCGCACCTCACCCGGTGGGCATGTCAAGGACTGCAGGTCCTTACATCCTCCTCCACCTAAAATCGTTGTCGTCCTCAACAACATACCATCCTGGTAGCCATCCACCAAGATCATCAATATCTATTTCACCCATGATGTCAACTCCTCCACATACTGCAAACATCCCTGCAACATATGTAGAACTACCATCTCAATCATGTCTCATCCCGGCAACCACCAAGATCACCATACCAAGGTATACACCCCATCGGTATGTCATACATCGGAAATCATCTCAATCAATGACCATCGACCATCTCGTCGCAATCTCCACATGTTGCTCCCCATCGTGGAAGGCTGGTCCCTCCATCTCAAGCTACATGCTTCCTGCAACATCTCGTGTCGATCTCATCATGTGTCGTCCTCGTGTGAACTGCTGCCATGATACTCCAACACAATGCTAACACATCTCTGTACATGTCGGCCCCCATGTCTGAACTAGTCGGGTGATCAGTCCAACTGTCACGCTCAAACCATGAGAATGCACATCCTCATGCCACCATCAGTCATTTCTCAGAACATCCCGTCACATCCTCAACTCGATCAAGAATCCATCTCCATATAAGTGTAAGCCATGCTCAGGTCCATGAAGTAGCCCTCATCTCATCTGCAACATGCTGTCCATGATGTCTGGTACTAATGTGCTGCATGAAATCAGCCACATCTACCCCAACATCATCATCCATATGTGTGCCTCCTCAATATGAAGAGACCATCTCATCAAACTCTGACTCTCGATGTGCCACATCCAGGTCCATGAAGAAACCTCCATCATATCTGCAATGTGCCATCCCTCAAGTCTGCCATAGAAACAAGTATATCCCTGTCTCATCTATCCATGTGTTGCCCATGATCATAGATCAATCAGCTCCCATGCGTCAGAGTGGTTAAGTCTCGGCTCAACCCATGCCCAAGTGTTGCCACCAAGGCATCATCATCGTTGTAACTCCATCACTCCAAAGTGTCTCATATCGATCCTCCACATCAAGTCACTCTTTCAAGCCATTCCCATACATGTACTTGAAAGTATGCACTCCATCCTGCATCAAAGTCTCTGACCTCAGCTCCTCAATGCATCAGATCCTCCAAGTCCACCATATATGAAGTCTCTCTGGAAGTCAAAACCTCATGTAATCATGAGCTCCATGAGTCATCTCCAACAAAAATCTAACAAGCATACATGTCTCGGCCCAAAGGTCTCTGCAAGATGCCTCAACTCTCCATGTAGTAGGAATGCTCCATAGTCTGCTCACAACTCCATCCAAGTCCATGGACTTGTTGTACAAGAGTGCACAACCTCTCCATCGGCTCATAAATAAACCATCTCCACGTCACACCAGCAAATCCACCTACACAACATCCCTGCCTTGGAACTCCTCATTGGATGCCCATAAGTGACACCTCTACAAGTGCTCCTGCACAATGTCCCTGCATAAGACTGCCATGCTCCATGTCTCCAACCTGATGTCCATGACTAAGTTTCCCATGTAGTCCAACTAAGTAGACCCATCACAACAATCGATCATCCTCATCCAAGTCTGCAATCTTCGGTTTAGTGAACTCGGTCACCCAACCATATCATCATCATCACGAGTCCCTTCCATCATGGCTCCCCACTAAAGGTTCCACCAAGACTATCTCTTCGTTTCGGCCATGAGAAGTCCACCCAAGTATCATTATACCTCAAGTGTGTGCCCTCCTCCAATGTGTCCATGAGTCATTCCGAGCACTTAGCCAATTCTCCATGTGGCTAAAGCATGACCCAATCCTCCGCAATGATCATCATGTTCCTCCCTTGTCACAGGCCTTTGTGCCTTCTGCCATAAGGTCACAAACAAACCCAACAAGTCCTGCAACAGTCAACAATCCTTGATTCTCCATAAAAGGTCTCATCATAGACATCCATGGTAAGATCCTCCCTAGCATCGGCAAACTAGCTTTGCTCTTCCCTGCATACGGTTCATCTACCAAATTCTCAAGTGAAACACAAGTATCAATACTTACTTCATCATCATCATGAGGCTCCTCCATGTGAGTATCCTCATCCATCCATGTTTGCAAACTGCACGATCCTGGTCCAACTTGATCGATCTCAAGTTCATCCTCCATCGTTGTCACATCTGCAACATCCTCAATCATCACGGCTTCCTCTTCCTTGTTAGCACAATCTGCAACTTCATCTTGCTCCATTGTCCAACCAAGTTGAAGAAGTTCGTCTTTAACATTCTTTTCCAAGACTTCAAGTTCCTTTCGAAGCCGGGGATTCTCTTCTTTCATCCGCTTCAATCTGTATAAGGTAAGCAAGAGCTTTCCTTCGTATTCTTCCAAACCTGCCATGTCTTGCCATTTAGCTTGGTCCAAGCACGAAGCTTCTCCTCTGCTAAACCTGTTTCACCATTCACCCGAATCACCCTGATATTCCACCTGTCACCTGCAAAACTTGAACTCCCTTCCAAGTCTTCGGCCTTCGTAGAATCAGCTCCTTGATTCAGTTCACCAAGTTCCTGCAAAACTTGGACCAACTCTGATACCACCTGTCACGCCCCTACACCCACGGTAGTCTTTCAACTGCTTATAGCGAGGTGCGGCACTACCAACCGTTTTCTTTTCACCAATACTTACGATTGTAGACTACGCCTAACATTCCATACTTAGTTTTATTTTCATTACCAAGTATTATTATGTTTCCTTTATACAAGTGAAAGCCCATAACATTCACATAAACAACATTATACAAGAGAAATGCACAACAGTATAAAGGGAGGGGCAACTCCCTGCAATATGAGTCTACCCGAATCAATATATTATACAATCTTCACTTTTACAAAGTACAAGTTAAATCTTGGGAAACCCCAAATTTACACTTAGCCAATTTTCAACTTCGGCAAACTCGGTTGCCCAGCTCATCGGCACCTTCGCACGGTCGCTGCACAACTCACCAACCCTTCATTCACCTCGTCGCACGATCGTGTTGTTTGCCCAACTTGGGCATGCCTCGTCGTAACCAAGTCGCCACACACGGGTGCCTTCGCATGAGTCACACCTCCGTTCACAATCTCAACACTTCACCAAAAGTCTCACTGTGCACACTTGCACGATGGGCGGGCGCTCACGCGAGTCACCCAAGAACCCGTGCAAGTCGTCGCATAAACCGAGTGCCCATGCCTTCGTTTCACCGTCGGGCACTCCTTCGCACAACCGGGCGCCACACCCGTGCATGCCCTTCTCCAACCGGCGGGCGACCTCTACTCGCGCCCTCACCCAACACCAAGATACGCGGTACCTCCTTGCGGCCTCACCCAAGAACGGGCGCATCACCCAAGTTCTGCGCCTTCCTACTTGCTGCGTCCACGCACTAGATCTGCACCTTCTTCATGAGCGAGTTTGATGCTTGAGCGATGATGCGATTGTCCAAATGAGCTCCAATGCACACTTGTTTATACGAGTGGCAAGGCAAGGTCGTGGCTGCCCAGCCGACATACCCATGACCTCAAACTCCATCGCAAACACTCCTAAACATGATTCGACCTTCGTTCCAAACGCCCTCAACCATCGGTCGGCCTGCTACATTTGTAAGTCGGCTCCGTGGGTGCTCCTCCACGCTCCCATGCATATAAGTCAGCTTTCCCTCCTCCTACTCACTTCGCATTATAACTCCGTCACGTTGATGGTCCAAGCTCGCACTTCGTCATTTCATGTTGTTCGTTCGTGCCTCCAACCGCTCGTCCTCCATTCGGTCGTGTTGCACCTCACCCGGTGGGCGTGTCAAGGACTGCAGGTCCTTACAAATTCATCAGCTTGTTTGGCCTCTTCCTGAGGCAGACCATAGATTATGTGGATTTTTTTAGTGAATTTTAGTTCGTATATTTCTCGAGGGTAAACTAATGCTGACATTAGTTCCCCAACATGAAATGTTTGGTTGGTTGATTTGCGGTTTACACATATATCTTTAGAAGTTACGCGGCACGCACTAGACTACACAGAGACTAGACCAGATGGCTCTATGGTCACCAAATGTCAGGCCTCCCCCATCTGTCAACTTACAGGGCCACCTTCCACGGTGGTTAAGCAACAGGAGGTTGTTGAAAGTCTATCCAGTCCAGTAGCTCTACTCTATGCCTACTAAAGTTCCAAGGATCTCTGCTAAAGTTTTGGAGTATCAATCTAAGATTGTTGCAACTGGGGAATATGTTGGTGCTACTAGTGGTCCTGTTGTTGCTGGAGGATCTCAAACTGCTCCTGTAGCTTTAACTGCTAGTGCTGCTGAAACAAGTGGTGTTTCACTTCCTGCTAGCTTTGCAAACCATTTTAAGTTGTAAGTGTTATTTTCCTCACAGAATTGTTTGAACTAAAATATTTTTGTTTCGCACCTAAGGGTGAAAACGTGAAGTTCGGTTACACTTTTGTGAGAAATGCCCCCGAAAAATTCACAATCTCAATTTTTCGGTCGAATTTCCTAAATTTATTTAGTTGAACTATTATACAAACATTTGGCCGAACTTTTGGCCGTTTAGACTAACGTTGATCATTAAACGAAATTTTTGTCAGAGATGAAAACGTCGGCAAAAAAATAGTTCGGTTGAACATATTATTTGGTTGAACTATTTGTTTGATTGAAATAGGTTTTCGACCAAATTATTTATTCGTTCGAAAAAATGTTTATATATATGGCGTGCCAGACGTTGTTGCAGAGTTTTTTGCTCTGTTTATTTGACTGTTGTTTGGTCTGTTGAGCCGCATACAGGCCAAGCGTTGTAGTCTGTGGTCTGTTTATCCAAGTGGAATCCGAGTGTTGAAACCGAGTCGAAGCCGATTAGGTAATTCACACATTTTTTCTTTATGAATTTTTTTATTTTTTATGATGTTTTTTATGATATTTTTATGATGTTTGTATGAATTTTGTATGATGTTTTTTGTTTTTTTGCAGCGTGGTGCCAGAGGAACTTTGGTTGGTTGCACTCGTCGCTGGAGGATTTCTTAGCCTCCTCATCCCTCCTTGTCGTTGGAAGCTTTCTCATCCTCCTCGTCTACCCTCCTCATTCGAACCAGGTAATTCGCCTTGCATGTTTGTATACATATAAATAAAAAAATAGAAATCAATTGATAAAAAAAAGGAAAATAACTATGTAAATAAAAGCATCCTCTGTTGAGTTCTAAAATTAGCAGTAGTTCACCTTTGCAGTAGTGCAGTTGTAGAAGTGTAGTTTTGTCGTATTATGTCTTTTTGCTAGTTGTAACAGTCCCACTATGATTTGACAACTACTACGTTCCTCTCTTCTACACCAAAAAGCCATATTGTAGTGCCATATTGTCTATAGTGTGAGGTGCGCCAACCTTACGACACAATGCTCCATGCATGAGTGCAACAAACCAATCTATTGAGAAGCCAACCTCTTTCAACTTGTTGCTATGGGGTGTCTGCCTATATTTATTTGACACCTGGGACTTTGCTCCTATACAGAAACTATGACAAAAATTTCTATGAATAAAGCCAAGGTATGACCATGTGAGTAATAGAAGTGATACTAGCTTAAGTAATGCTAATGGTTCTAGTCATTCATAAAGATAAAGCATCTTTGAAGTTTCATCTACAAGAATGTTTAACATATAAGGCATGTATCATAACCATGTGATAGACAATCATGAATCAGAGTATGAAAAGAGGAAAGGATAACACTCAGAAACATATAATCAAAGCTAATAAGTAGAATTCTAAAAATATTTTCATCAAAGGAACATAAAGCTTCTGAAACATTAGAAATGGAGCACATAATTTGAATTCCAATTCTTACAATTGGTTTAAGATATGGAATACATTCATTGTGAACTAAAAATAGGAGGCAAAACTGAGAAATAGACTATACTAGTCATGAATATGAATCTCATATGAAACACCATGTCATAGTGGGAAATTATATCTTTCTATTCAGAATTTGACAGTACAATGCTTACACAAGTTACTTCAATAAGTAAAAATCCCCCAGTTTTCTTAGAAGAGAACTGAAATGGTTGCTATATGTGTCAAGATATTGAGTATTGGGAAAATTTGTTAACGACCAAGTGTTGCTGGAGGTGTCACTAGTTAATATGTTTGGATTTGAGAAGATTCGAGTCTCTATTGCCAGGAAGTGTCGTTTTTTTTTAATGTTGCTAACTGTGCACTGTTTTCTCCATCTGATTCAAATGCCAATGTATCTAATATCCTGCCTTCAAATCTACAATTGCTCCTTGATATCTGGATTTGTTCCATAAAATTTGGGATTTTATTGCCACATATACCTTTGCTGAAATCTAGGGATGTTGTACTCTGAGTTGTACCAAAAGATATGGGATTTGATTTACTCTGATTGCCAACTTATCCTCATGATGTTGGGATGTTCCACCATCTTCCTTTAAACATACTGCCATTTTTCTCTTAAGCTAAATTTTGGGATGAAATCAACCATTTCACGAGCATAAAGAGGCGCAAGCAAAGCATTTTAAAGATTATGCTTCCATTAAGATTTGGACCTGTGTAGCTATGGTCTCTGTATTTATTTGCAATTTGATTGCTGGTTGTAACAATTTGCAGATCAATCTGGAGAGTTTCCACTACCATATTCAACTCCATCAAGAATAATCGCATCATACCCTGCACTTTTTGTTTTCTAAAATATTAAATTTGTAGGAATTGTGAGCAATACTATAATTTGAAATAAACTTAAGCATAGATTAAAACAAGTCTCTCATCATATATAAATTTGTTTTCCACTGTATTCCATGGCACCACACAACCAAATCTATGGCTGTAAAAAATTGTCATACTTGTTGGATAGAAAGAGTGTTGGCATCTCTTTGTTATTTTTTTTTTTGGTGTTTTAATTTTAATGTTATTGGATTGCTAATTAGAGTGTTGGCATTGTTTTGTCATCTATTTTTGGTGTTTTAATTTTAATGTTATTGGGTTGACTTGTTCTACCTTGATTTATCTCGTAGAACAGTTCCTTGATGCTTCTTGGTAACATATTTTCCTTTCTTTTGTTGTT
Organism: Pinus tabuliformis; assembly: GCA_031772625.1. Classification (NCBI taxonomy): domain Eukaryota; kingdom Viridiplantae; phylum Streptophyta; class Pinopsida; order Pinales; family Pinaceae; genus Pinus; species Pinus tabuliformis. The sequence continues at coordinate 166,429,523 of CM062815.1, read as the reverse complement.
ATGTGTTCATTTATGTTTCCTTTTTCATTATGTGTAATTCACTTCAAGCTTCCCTATTTGCTTGGAACATGGGTCCTATTAGTTTCATAAGATAGGCAGAATAGACTTAATTGATGGTTTTTGTACTTGCTCTTTTCAAGTAGTAGTTTCTTTTTGAGATACATCTTTTTCATTTTTATTTTGTTGGGTGCATGAGATTGAAGCTAATTAGAGTGTTGGCATTGCTTTGCCATTTTTTTTGGTGTTTTAATTTTAATGTTATTGGGTTGCTAATTAGAGTGTTGGCATTGCTTTGTCATCTATTTTTGGTGTTTTAATTTTAATGTTATTGGGTTGACTTGTTCTACCTTGATTTATCTTGTAGAACAACCTTGATGCTTCTTGGTAACATACTTTCCTTGCTTATGTTTTTATGTGTTCATTTATGTTTCCTTTTTCATTATGTATAATTCACTTCAAGCTTCTCTATTTTCTTGGAACATGGGTCCTATTAGTTTCATAAGATGAGGCAGAATAGACTTAATTGAAGGTTCTTGTACTTTCTCTTTTCAAGTAGTAGTTTCTTTTTGAGATACATCTTTTTCATTTTTATTTTGTTGGGTGCATGAGATTAAAGCTAATTATAGTGTTGGCATTGCTTTGCCATATTTTTTTGGTGTTTTAATTTTAATGTTATTGGGTTTCTAATTAGAGTGTTGACATTGTTTTGTCATCTATTTTTGGTGTTTTAATTTTAATGTTATTGGGTTGACTTGTTCTACCTTTATTTATCTCGTAGAACTATTGTCCAAATGCTCCAAAACGCTCCGAAGAGAAGCCCTACAATTATTAGGAGCCCCTACTCGATCAAAATGTTCTATGTTGAGAATATGGGCATAGGATGTAGTGCCAAAGAACTAGAAATGATGCACCTATCAATAATGCTAGTATCATATCCCCATCTTCTCAACACATAACATTTTAATCGACAAAATGAAAAATTTGATCAACGAAGAGGATGCCAATGAAAAAGTAGATGATATCATGGCCATTGAACAACCTTGATGCTTCTTGGTAACATATTTTCCATGATTTTGTTGTTATATGTTCATTTATGTTTCTTTTTTCATTATGTGTAATTCACATTGCTTCCCTATTTTCTTGGAACATGTGTCTTATTAGCTTCCTAAGATGAGACAGAATACACTTAATTGAAGGTTCTTGTACTTTCTCTTTTCAAGTAGTAGTTTCTTTTTGAGATACATCTTTTAAATTTATATTTTGTTGGGTGCATGAGATTGAAGCTAATTAGAGTGTTGGCATTTCTTTGTCATATATTTTTGGTGTTTTAATTTTAATGTTATTATGTTGCTAATTTATATTTTGTTGAGTGCAAGAGATTAAAGCTAATTAAAGTGTTGGCATTATTTTTTCATCTATTTTTGGTGTTTTAATTTTAATGTTATGGGGTTGATTTGTGATACCTTGATTTATCTCGTAGAACATCCTTTATGCTTCTTGGTAACATACTTTCCTTGTTTCCATTGTTATATGTTCATTTATGTTTCCTCAATTGAAGGTTCTTGTACTTACTCTTTTCAAGTACTAGTTTCTTTTTTAGATATATCTTTTTCATTTCTATTTTTTTGGGTGCATGAGATTGAAGATAATTAGAGTGTTGGCATTGCTTTGTCATCTGTATTTTTTGTTTTAATAAAAATTTAATTGGGTTTCTAATTTTTTAGTGTTTTAATTTTAAGAAGTTGACATAGATATTAAATTTACTAGAATAAAACTGAGTCTATCATTTTTCATTTTTTTTTTCTTCTTTAATTAAATTTTTTAAAGAAGCATATAAATAGACCCATGTATGGCATATAAATAAACATGTATTATAAATTTAATAAACAAAATTTATAACAGGGCATGAATAAGTGTTAAATTTCCAAGAATGAAAATAAAAATAAATTAAGAAATACTTTCAAACTAGGCAAGAATAAGTGTTAAATTTTCAAGAATGAAAATAAAAATAAATTAAGAAATACTTTCAAATTTGGATGATTTGAAGCTAAGTTGAATTAAAAAGATTCGTATATGTGGAATGAACATAAAATAAATTAGTAAATACTTTAAACCTTCAATTGATTTGAAGCTAAGTCGAATGAATTAGATATTTGTAGTTGAGTTGAATTAGAGATCTCTAGTTGTTTTCTTCTTGCAACTCTCAAACCATCCAACCAAGTAGAAACAACCTTTCTTGCTACCTAGCCTTCTGATAGATTTTCCTAAACAATAATCTTTTGCACAATCCAACGATACCTGTATAAATACATTTCATTCGTTTTATTGAATTTTTATTTTTCCAAGGATCAGAAAACCCATTAAAAATGGTTGAAAAATGGACATTATGCATAGAAGTTTCTTGTTATCCCAATCCAGAGCAAGCAGTGATTACTTATGTGCTATGAAATATTGTGATGAACAAATTATTGCAAAGGAAAAGGAATGTACCTGGAAGAACAACAAACAATGAAGCATATTATATTGCATTGATAGAAGGCTTAGGAAACGCTAGGGAGTATGGATCCAATGAAATTGTAGTCTTCACCAATTATGAACTTGTGTGTAACCGGATGAAAGGCATGTACCAAGTTAAAAAGGAGAAGTTAAAAAAGCTGCATGGAGAAGCAAAAAATATTGTTAGCCAATTTCAATCATTTAGCATAATACATTGTGCAAATGTTAATAAGATGTCTAGTGATCTATTGTATGGGGCAATGCCAATTCAAGATTTGTGTGTGAAAGATGAATTAATGTTAAGAAGTTCTCCATCAATATTTATTGATGGACATTGTAAGATATCTTTGATATGTGTGTGCTTTTTAGTTATCAATGTGTCATTTTTAATGACCATGTGTTTTTTTCAATTCTATACCAAGTGTGCCCCCACTATGTAAGCACAACTTGATTAACTTGACATGTTTTAGAAAATTTTGTATTTAATTTTCAAAATGTGCATGCTTCAACATTTGTGTTTTTAGTCTTGAGTATATTTTAAATGAAGAGCTTCAGATTGTTACATTAATTTTCTGAATTCTTTCAATGTTTTTAAATAGCAATTTTAAGATCTTAAAATGCATGATGTAATTTCAAGGGTTAAATCAATTAAATGCATGAGGTAACTTCAAGGGTTATCTCAATTTTCAGAATTCTTATATTTTTAAATAGAAATTTCAAGGTTTTTAAATGCATGTTGTAACTTCAAGGGTTACAACAATTTTCTGAATTCTTGATCTTTTTAAATAACATTTTTAAAAAGAATTGTAAATCCATGAGGTAACTTTTTAAATATCATGCATGTCTATATATCTATAGATATCCATATCATGGATGAGAATTTGCCACATGATTCTTCGAGGCGAACATCAATAGAGTCTCATGCATCTACTAGAGTGCGAGGTCGAGGTCGAGGTCGTGGATCAAAGAGAATATCAAATGAATTGGGGGAGGTCCATTGTTCACATCGTGGTATATATGTGTGTGTGTGTGTGTGTGCATTTACTTAAATGATAAATAAGTAGAATCATATGTATGTACACATAAATATTGAAAATTGATTTTCTATTTTTTTATATGATTTTCTCACAGTGTTGTCACGTGACGATGGTCAACATTCTCTTGGTGGTCATCAATCTCAGGGTGGTCAACATTCTTCGGGTGGTCATCAATCTCAGGGTGGTCAACATTCTCCGGGTGGTCAACATCATTTTGGTAAATTATACATGTCTATATTGCATACATGTATGAATACATTTGTTCACATGTTTTTATATTTATGTAATTTCATATATTGATCCAGAGGGTGAAAATGTTTGTCCAAGTAGACGTAAGCTAAGTCGGACGGTTCAAGAAGAAGGCCAGACACCAACTACTTCTTATCCATCTGTTATTCTGAATGAGCTTCCTTGTGAGACAAACCTCCAATAATGCACATTACAAAAGTGCAAAACTCAATTATAAATTGAGAAAAGATCTTGGGAGTTTGGAGCTCCCTGCAGAGAGTAGAGAAATATTAGAAATAGTTACGCACTCTCTAAGATCATTTCTTGATGTTTACAAGAAGCTTGGGCCAAACACGGATTCATTTATAAATATGGGTTACCCTATGAAGTTGGGTACGCAAAGTTGCTACTACAATTTCATACTTCCTCTATTGTTCAACTCCACTTTCCAGGTGTTAGGGTTTTTACATATCTCTCTCTATTCTATAGATTTCAAGTTAAATTTTGTCGAGGGTTTTGCTTACACACTAGGCTACCCTTCTTTGAAAGCTTCGTGGGCTATCTACCACTAGTCTTCTCCAGATCGCCCAGAGGGGTTTACTGCAAAAAAAGGTCTTGGTTCTTCTTTTCTTTTGTCTAGCTCTACGAAACAACCCTTGAGGGAATAAATCTAGGGCCAACACAGTTAGGATACTATTTGATTCCCCACATTATTCTCTTCCCCTCAGACTGAAAGGTTATGGCTTAGCATAAGACCGACTGTCACAGAACCTTGCCTGCCTTACTACTCGATCTCTTCCCTCCCATCCACTATCATTGATTTCTACCTCTCCCTTGTGTGGTTGTAGAGACAGAATCATCGGGTCGTTCAAGATCGATCTCAGCATCAATGCTTGATGCCATTCACTGCATTGCTCAGAGAGACTCTCTCTCTTTCAGAGATCTTTATCACACTCTCTTTTTGATGCCATTTGTTGCGTTGCTCAGAGAGATTTGTCATACTCTTTTTGAAAGAGAGCTTTATCACACTCTTTTTTTATAGAACAATAGACAAAATAAAAATATAGGTAGCTGAGCCTTGTGATTAATTATATATAGAGACCAAAGGAAGTATGTAACCTGGTGAAACTCTATACTATATGCCTTTGTCCCTGATGCCGCTAATTAGAATATTGGGTTAGATGCTATAGCTCCCACCGATGTTGTCCTCGCTGCCTTTGGTCCTTGCTTTGCACTATGAGATCCAAGTATGAAAGATTCATTCAGGGAATTTTGAGGTCTAAAATGGGCCTCCTAAGAAAAATATACAACCAAAATAAACTTTATAAGAACCAATAAGATTCAAGATGATGATGTCAACCATGGGGGATGATTCACCATTTTTGGAGTAAAAAAGTAAAAAGATTAAATAATAATAAGATAATAAAACTATTTTTTCAACTCGTATTTTCAACTTATCTCCCTAACATTTTACTCAAATTTCGAGTAGGAGTACTCGTTAGATGAAAAATTCAATTCCTCATCCAAGGAGTACCCATGTTGCATACTTTTGATGGACCCTGCTACACAAAAAATAAGAAATTCATGAAAAAATGTGATTGCAATCACGATTTTTTATGTATTTCTCATTTTTCGTGTAGAAGGGTCCATCGAAAGTATGTAACATGGGTACTCATTGGATGAGGAATCAAATTCTACATCCAATGAGTGTTTCTTCTCGAAATTTGAGTAAACCCATAGGGAGATAAGTCGAAAATATGAGTTGAAAAATTAATTTTTTCTTTTTTCCTTCTAAAATTTGATGATGTAATCTAATATTATTTTAGTATTTCTAGTATTATTTTATAATTTCCTTAGGAGGCCCATTTTAGACCTCAAAAATCCCCTAATGGGAACTTACGAAAGTTGCGGTGGCTTAACGCAATGAAATATTGGAACTTCGGAATCAATACTTTCGACACCTGGCCTGCTCATTCCCCGCGACAAAGCCAAATAACCAAATTACTTTGGTTTGTCGTGACATGATATAAAGTACCTTTACTTTTATTTTTAAAGTTTATAGATGAATGAATAGGTCATGGGATGAATATGTTTCAACTATATGCTTGAAAATACAGTGAAATGTTTTAACTTCATTTATGAATATGTTTGAAAATACAATGAAATTTGGGTTGATTTAATTGATACTTGGTGTTTAGATTTTTGCGAGAGAAGATAGTTTTCATAAAGCACCCAAATTCAAATTCAAGCCGACTACAATGGAGAGTACATAATAAGATAAGATGGCTCGCCAGAATAACAGAGGAATGCAGAAACCCTAAGATCTTTCTCACAATTCTATGTTGCTCCCCTCGGCTGAACAGACGATGAGGAGATTCTATCAGCAAGGCTTTCGGACTCAATTTCGTGGTCGCTACTACTGGTGCTGCAATGGGTGGTGGCCATACTACTGGGGTTGCAATGGGTGGTGGCCATATCTCTGGTGGGCAAGTTTCCGCATAACCTTGCCCAGACAACAGCTTCGTTGAGAGGATCAGTGACAGCTTCGTTGTGATTTCTGGATTTTGCACAGGATGCACTTAGTTGAACATTTCATAATCAATAAAGCCTCTGCCCACTAACTTGAACTGGGAAGCACCTCCTAAACAAATTATCTTGGCAGAAAATCAGGACCGGCTTCACCAGCGTCATATCATTGCACAGGTTGCACAGATGTTTACAACTGAGAAAATCAAGGTGCAGGGAATATCATCTTCTTAACCTAGGATTAAAGCAATAAAAAAATTCCAAATTTTCCAGCAACTTAGTATAGATACAGTTTAGGATACCTTTTGTATTTGGATTTTAGATGATGTCCATCAAATTTACAGTAATGACAATTATAAATTTATATCCAATTCTTCTTACTCCGCCTTTCCCATACTGACTGCCCATTCAAAATTCCTCCCTAGAGGTGTGAATACAAGGCTTAGTTTTGAACCTTTTTCCCCCCCTATTGCAATCTAGGACTAAATGTTATTCACCAGAGCTTTCTTTCCTACATTCTATATGTGTTGCCTCAGATGTCTATTGGGAAGAATGTAAACTTTGAAATGGGAACTATAAACTCAAAACGGGAACTCTGGCCAAAAAACCCCAAAAAAACATCAAAAACAGTGCTCAAAATGAAAAGTGTGTATACTGGAACGATGTTTTTATTTTTTAGGCGTTAATTTTGAACATGTTTTAAAATTGGCAGTGATCACAAAATTTACTATGAAATTTTTGTGCAAAATATAGCTTCAAAATGAAAGTGATGACACTGGAACAATGATTTTTTTTTTTAGGTTCAATTTTCAAAATTTTTAAAAAATGCTAATAAAACCAAATTTTTATGTGTCAAACAAAGTTGTTTATGCGGGAAAAAACACACTAATGTTTTTGGTAGAATATCATTTTTCTTTCCTAAGTATAAATTTAACGTGTTTTCAACCATAACATGCTAGATACAAAAAAAATTGAAATTTTTTCAACTATAAAATTAAAAAACCATGACATTATGAACAAATTACATCACTAAATGCATTCAAAAGTCATTATTTGTATATTGAATAAAACATACATTATATCTCTAATTTAATATTGCATTGTAGATATTTTAAACAATAAAATTTATCATAATTAAGACATATAATCCAACAACATAAAAATGCCTCATAACTTCTCATTTAACACCATATGGAAAACATTAATTTTACTTGAAGATACGATGCATACATCAGTTATATAAACTGTCTTAAACAATTATTCAAAATCACTCATGTTTTCTGGCACACCATCAGAATTCACATCTTCAGATGAGTGACTGGATGCTGACGAAGATGTTCCATATTCTTCTCTTTCATCAACTAGTGCCCCATCTGAGTCCACATGCATGCCCAACATTTCAGGTTTCAAAATTCTTCTAGATCTACGACTGGTTTCAGGTGACTCCCATGTCAACACTGTTCGTTCTGGTAACAACATTTTTAGAATCTCTATTGTCTTGAAGCGAAGAGTTCCTCTCTTTGTTAAATTGAAGTCATAAACAAGTATGTCTACATCCTCCAATTTTAATATGTCTGTGCGGCGGCGATTTACATTTGTACCCTTTCTTTTTCTTTTTCCGCCATTTTTTTTGTCAACTACCATCTCTGGCTTATACACACCATTGAATGGGTGTGTATTTGTGGCATACCAATGTACTTCAACACTTGTAACATCCTCATTTCTGTAAAGACCTTTATAACTTTAGCAACCCAAAATGGATAGCCATTGGGATCTCCATCTGCTAGCACTGCAATCATGCAACCCTCCTTAATATCCTGTACTGAACCCCTATAAAGGTCTTCCATGGCTTCACGTTGTGCACGAGATCTTCTGGAACCAATATACATCTCTCTTTCTGCTACCTGTGAAGAATTAATAATACCTTGATATTGTTGTTGTTCAACAATGTTTACTTCCTCATGTTCATTCGACACATTTTGTGGCCAAATAAATGGATTTTTCAAAGGTATATATTCATTTGTTGTTGTCGAAATGATATCACTTTGATTATTGAAAAATGACTCCCACCAAACTGAATCAGCAATGTCAAAGTACTCATATGTATATCTAATACATTTTTTAATTTCTTCCAGGCAATCAGAATAATTTATAGCCATGTTCTGTCTGCGTGCATTCTGAACTTCACCAACTGATTGTAATAAAAATATTTTTGATGCAAATATTGGATGATCTGGAATGAACTTCAAAAATTGAAATCCTGATGATGGTGCCCATTCTGTAGTAGTTGAATACTTCTTGCCCCATATTAGTGTTTTCCCATCAATTTTTTTGATACGAAATTGATGTTGGAAGCTAATGTCAATAAGTTGTTCAATGCATTTCCCCTCACCATATGATCCCAGAATAAACCTTCGCATGTCAACAGTTTCTTCCAACACATCAAAAGTAGGCTCTAGCATGTATGATTTCTTAATACATTCAATTAGTGATGGCAAGCTCCCAACTTCCTTCCTCCTCAATGTGACTGAAAAACGACTGAACATCTGATCAATATGGTCATGAGTGTGCCCAACAAGAAGGAAACCAACCTTTACCTTTTGAAAAATTCTCAATTCAACAAGCATGTTTAGATATCCAAAAACAACCTGATTTTTGTTTTCACGGCAAGTGTTGTCCAATTGTAGATACAAAACTTCAGGAAGATTACCAGACCAATGAGAAATCACATCATGAATTATGGTTATGGTCAGATTTGCATCATTATGAATATTTGGAGCTGTGAAGTACACCCTTGGCAACATTTTCCCATTGAAGACCATAAAACCGACCAAGTGAAATTGAATAAAGTTTTCCTCTTATAAATTTTTGGGTGTGCGAACAAAATGTGGTAAAAGTGTTTTCTTCTGGTCCATACCATCAATTATCAAACCCAAATATTTATTCGGATTATCATAACACTTATTTCGATGCTTGTACAACTTCTTCCTTTCGTTTGTTTGTTGTTCGCGATGCTCCTGAAGTTGTTTGACAATTAAATCTACACAACATAAAAGAGATTCATTAAGAAATATGTTTTCATAGTTGATGACTATACAATTTTAAAAGTTAAAGTTATGAACGCTTACCTCTTTCTGAGCCTTCACATTTGTCCCTTTTTGATTTAAGAGAATCACATGTACCGCAAATCCCCATCCTTGTCTTCTTAGGAATACGGACATTGTTGAATTCTTTCTTCCATACCTTCACAAAATATTGATATGTAATAAACTGGCCATGTCCCTCAGCACCTTCTGCATATTCTTTGTATAATTTGTAGATTTCTCATCTTGAAAAATTATCTAGAATATGTATTGTATCTCTATTTGGCATACACTCTCCATGCTTTGAAAAGAAATCTTTCATCCATGGCATTGCAATATTTGATAATGGACCAAACTGTCTTTTATGACGTACTTCTGAATAAAATGTGGGATCCTTTTCCAAATTTTCTTGAATTCTAGAGAGACGAAAATTCCCAATGGAATGAAACATTTTGAAACCTTTTCTACAGATAAAAAAAGTCCCAATATGATAATCATAACCTGACAATGTAGATTGCATGCACCCAACTAAATATGAATTTTGCGTGCTTTTATTCATTGACAAATATCTCTTCCTGCTTTCTAATGCAAATTTGAAATCCATATGTTTCAAGCAATCTTTTTGGCAACATTCACTTGAAATGAGAGCACTGATAGAACTTCTTCTCGTCAGATATTCTGCTCTACCCCTTGTATAACTAGAACAACTTGCATGATACGAAAAGGTCTGCTCCTACTCCTTGATACAATATTTCTTGGCAACATCTCCATCATTTGATCATCATTTGTGTAAGGCTTTTCATCATCATTAAGAGGAATGTTATCCACACTATGATCAGCTCTGCTTTTCAAATATTGACTTGAAGGATATTCTTCATCTTCCGCTTCTTCAGTGCTACTGTTGTAGTCCTTAGAATTCGGACTGAATGGAAAATCTGACTCGATGTTTAATGGATATTCTTCCTCATATGCATTGCCAGTGCTACTCTCATAGTCCATAGAATTAGGACTACGTTGAAAATGTGACTGTTTACTTATTGAAGATGCTACATCCCGTCCTTTGTCACTGCTACCTTTATGCTCATTAGAATTAGGACTAAGTGCATCATCCTGTCCTTCATCACTGCTACTCTCATAGTCCTTAGAATTAGGACTAAGAGGACACAGTGACACTCCATTCTTTTGAAATTCATCATCACGCTCTTCATAACTATTGCTCTCATAATCCGCAGAATTAGGACTAAGCGGACACTGTGGTACTCCAATCTTTTGAAATTCATCATCCCACTCTTCATCACTGCTGCTCTCATAGTCCTTAGAATTAGGACTAACTGGACACCGTGACACTCCATACTTTTGAAAATCAACATCATGCTTTTCATCACTACTGCTCTCATAGTCCTTAGAATTAGGACTAAGTGGACACTTTGACACTCCATACTTTTGAAAATCAACATCATGCTTTTCATCACTACTGCTCTCATAGTCTTCAGAATTAGGACTAAGTGGACACCGTGACACTCCATTCTTTTGAAATTTGCCATCATGTGCTTCAAAACTGCTGCTCTCATAGTCCTCAGAATTAGGACTAAGTGGACACTGTGACACTCCATTCTTTTGAACTTCACCATCATGCTCTTCAAAACTGCTGCTCTCATAGTCCTCAGAATTAGGACTAAGTGGACACCGTGACACTCCCTTCTTTTGAACTTCACCATCATGCTCTTCAAAACTGCTGCTCTCATAGTCCTCAGAATTAGGACTAAGTGGACACCGTGACACTCCATTCTTTTGAACTTCACCATCATGCTCTTCAAAAATGCTGCTCTCATAGTCCTTAGAATTAGGACTAAGTGGACACCGTGACCCTCCATTCTTTTGAACTTCACCATCATGCTCTTCAAAACTGCTGCTCTCGTAGTCCTCAGAATTAGGACTAAGTGGACATCATGGCACTCTGTTCTTTTGAACTTCACCATCATGCTCCTCATCACTGCGGCTTTCATAGTCCTTAGAAGTAGGACTAAGTGGAATCTGTGACTCTTTATTTATTTGAAATTCTCCATCCCCTCTTTCATTAGTGCTGCTCTCATAGTCCTTAGAATTAGTACTAAGTGGAAGAATTGACTTTCTATTCATAGTGGAAGAATTCCCGCTATATTCATCAATATGAATAGAGTTGTTACGCGATGAACAAGTTGATGGTGTATAAATCGAAACTTCACTATCAGAACAATCATCCCTTTCAAATAGAAGATGTTGAATGATACAAATGGAGAGTCTCCTAAAGATATTATATAGCTTAAAGAATGAAATTTTCCCTCCAAAAATTTTCCCTCCAAAAAATTTTGCGAAAATATTTCCCTCCAAAAAGTTTCGTGAAAATATTTCCCTCCAAAAAGTTTCGCGAAAATATTTCCCTCCAAAAAGTCTGTTAAATTTATTTACCTTCATTATTTTGTTCTACAATTTATTGAAAAATGTAAACTAATTTTTTTTATGAAATCATAATTAAAATTGTACACTACAACTTCTACATTAATTATTTTAATAGTTAAACCATATAATATTCGCTTTCCAATACTACAATATTCACTTTATAATATTTTAAAACAAATTATCCCACATTCAACCCGTTGTAAAACAAATCTATAATATTCACTTTATAATATTGTAAAACAAAATATCCCATATTAACTGTACAGTAAAACATCTCCGTAACTTCACTTATATATTAAAATTTCATTATCACTATTACTCACATCACATCCAGGCTTTCTGAAAATCGTTGAAAGACTCGTGAATCTGTGGAGCAGCTAAATCGCTATCAACAACATATTCAACGAAGAATTCTCGCAATTAAAAGGTAAGTTAAATTTTTTTCCTTGAAAACTTTTATATTAAATTAGTTTAATGAAAAATAATTTTTTTTTAATTAATAATTTTCCTGAGCCAAAATAACAATTACATCCATCGTGAGCATGGTGGGCCCGGTCAACCTCATTTTCTTAATACCCGTGGGTGCGCCCCACCCCCCTCACCCGCCCGCCCGCCCGCTCGCCCCACCGGGCGCCCTCGCCCGCCCACCCCACCCCTCCGGGAGCCCTACCTACCCCCCCCCCCCCACCCGCCCGCCCGGCCCGGGCGCCCCCACCCACCCGCCCCACCCACCCCCCCCTCGCCCGCCCGCTCCACCCACCCCCCCTCACCCGCCTGCCCGGCCCGAGCGCCCCCACCCGCCCGCCCCACCCACCCCCCCTCACCCGCCCGCTCAACCTGGGCGCCCTCACCCACCCGCCCCACCCCTCCGGGTGCCCTACCTACCCCCCCCTCACCCACCCACTCGCCCCGGCGCCCTCACCCGCCACCCTCCCAGCGCCCTCACCCGGC